>JAAEAF010000268.1:0-45326 GCA_011037195.1 Triatoma infestans | reverse complement strand
ATAGAATACGAACCTAATACGAATATAAATGAAAGTATTAAAAAAATAATGTCTTACTGGTCTTGGAACGAAATGGAAATTTGAAAGAGTATCCAGTTTTTTAAAAACAGAATGCATCAACTTTTTAATCTCTTCCTGTTGCGTGGTTAACTTCTCGTTTTCATCTTTGTCTGCAATTACCTCGCTTTTTTGTTTTAAATATTCCTGAGATACACATTACATAAGTTGTATAAGAAAGTTTTGTGAAGTGTGATCATATAAATAAATTTAAAATCAAACCGAAGAACAAATTTCACAGAAAACTTCATATTGTACGCTGGAGTATTGTACATTCTCATGTCATAATTATTACCTTCCAACTGCTTTGGAGGAGATTGTCTTTTATAGGAAAATTTTTCAGTCTTTCAGCAGATCTTTCAACTTATTTTGGAGTCTTCTTTATTACTGAAAACTATTTTATATAAGAGCAGAGACAAAAACAATTATACCTTCCATTTTTGTTTATCGTCCTTATTTTGTATTGTCCTTGATAAAGCACTTGTATTGAGGTATTGCAAATTGGAAGCACAATTGGAGCAATCTAGTGAAACGTACGAATTGAAAAATGAAATTTCCCAGATAAAGCACATTAATAAAAGCAAAAATCCAAGTATTCTGCATTAATCCTCTGCAACTTATTTCCTCAGCATGAAGCACCCTCTGTAGCTTAAAGCCTGGCAATTTACACACGACAAAGCCTGCCGTAAGAGGCGACTAAAGGACTAATTGTTCCAATGGTGTCGCTCTTTTTTTAAGCTAAATCCCATGTCAGTGAACCCATAAATTTCGCATCAGAGGGTTGTTTTTTGAATTATCTAGAGTACGTCAGCATCGAGGGTGTAAATTTTATGACTTTACCCTCCCTCTTTAGAGAGAGAGAGAGAACCCATCAAAATTCTATCCCTTGCCCTTTCTCAGAGCAAGCAGACAAAAAGCGATCTGAAATTAACAGGTAAATGACAGGATATCACTAACGTGAATTGCCTGTGAGTTGTTGAAAATGGCTCACAAGAAACTCGCAGGGCGGTACGAGGGCTAGAGGCACTCTTTGAGGATGTAATGCACACAGAACCTTTTTTGGAGAGGAAAAAATTGAGCTAAGGAGGATAGGTACCTCGAATAGGTACTAGGCCTAGTACTGCCTAGTACGGGCTTAAAGCAGATCCATTCTGTGATAATTGGACAAATGATTTTTCAAGTTTGGCATGGAATTTTTGTGCGCAGAAGTTGTTATCAAAGAGAACTCCAATATCGAGCCAAATCTGTCTCTAGGAGGTTTCATCTTCGTATATAATCAGCTTCTTTCCTATTCTCATTTAGTATTCTCCGATGAGTTCAGTTTAGCGGAAAGAGTTTATGGGACTTGATTCTTAATGGTTCAGGGCAGTGTGAGAATCAATAATGTGTACCTAAAGGAACCATGAGACCTAAGTGCCTCTGTCTCTTTTGGAATCTAGAATAAGATAAAACACTAACGTGAATAAAGCAGCTAAAAACACCCAGCATATCCTCACCCATAAATTTTTGTTTTTAAAGTAGGAACCTGTTCGTTATCGCTAATCCCTACCTTTTCATACACTTCAGCCAATGACAGCTTACTCTTCTCCTGGTCAAGTACTATTGCTTTCTTGAATTCATGCGGCCCTTCTACGGGTTTATGTTTTTTCTCCACATCATCATAAGCACTATCTTTAATTCTTCTCATAATGATATCCTCCAACTTCATGGTAACTTCCTTCGTTATTGTGGGAGCTGTACAAGAACATAAAAAGGAATATGGTCAAAGATCAGTCATGTCTGATAGATGCCAGTTAGTACTGGTATATACAAATAAACATTACCTGGACGCTGAGACATATCTACTTCAACAATTTCTTCCAAAAGGGAGTTTATTGGACGTTGTGTCGCTTCTACTTCCCCTTTGAGCGGCCAGGGTTTCTCTTTCAAGGCTTCCTCTTCCAGCTTATTTATTCTATTTTTCAGTTTTTCTTGCTTCAACTCAAATGAAGATTTTAGACCTTCGGAAGTTTTCTGTTTCACCAAAGAACTTTTTAGATCGTGTTCAAGATCACTATCACTACAAAATCAATAAATGAAGACATTTACAATTAAAGCAAAGAAAAACTGGATAATTTTAGATATAATAATAAATATAATTCGGATGTAATTTAATCATATCTCCCATAATGTATAATAGCAACAACTGGGCTTTTTTTTCCCCACGCCATGGGATATCTGCTATTCAGCCATTCTGCGTCTCGCGGTCCAGTATAAATGAACTTAGGCTGCGCTGGCGATTGATGTTCGTTTAGCTGGATATCCAGCGGGCACATGAGAACAATCTCGGAGTGGCAAGCCATTCAGGGAACTTGGCCTTCCTATAGATATCTAGCCTAACAAGGTAACAATACTTAACATATATTTCCAATATCCAGAAGAGAAAGATGATATATGCAACTACATGGGTTTAGCTCATCACCATTTACAATCCTCAATTTACATACTACACACTTTACGGACAACTCATTCTATCCACAAAGAGGTCAATAAAGATCTTCTAGCCACTCCTTAAACACTAAATCCTCAAATTACACTAAATTTAGTGTTCACTAAATCCTCAAGATATCCCCACTCTTGGTGGCAGGATATCTCGTGGTGTGGCCGAGGTCCTCGCATATTTCTTTTCTACTCCTCATGCCCATACAAACTTTAATTTGTTAATGTGTGTATGTGTTTGTGAGCGTGTGAGAGAAAGAGAGCGAGCCAACTGCCAATTGCATATTATGCGTACTGAGGGTCGAACACCAAAACACTAAGTAATCTATATTCGGTCTGATCATCTTTCATTACCTCTCCTCACTGCGCTGCTCATCGTCCTCCACTCGATCTAGTTCTTCCGCTTCCCCTCCTTCTACATAACTCGTATCTAAGTGGTTATTTCTAAACGATTTGGTTCCACCATCTCCTTCATTTTCTTCAAAAAAATCGTCATACTTCATTCCACTAGCTTCCTATATGGCAGCATATATTATCAAATTAATTATGCAAATTAAAAACACTAAACAAATTATGAAAAAAGAGAGAGAGATTACAACGTATATATCTGTCCCAGTTTAAAGCTGGTACAATAAGAGTTGTAGTCTGTTCGCAACACGAGTTATACAATACACCAATATCTCATTAAGAGGTCATAAATCTTCATATCCAATTAGCTAAAACTGGTTACAAAAGCAATCTCAAAATTGTATAGTACAAAGAAATCAACTTACTGAATCATCTTCTGAAGGAATATCTTCAAAATAATCAATATCGCTGTCATTTTTATCCTTGTCAGTGCGTTCTGACTGATCCAAAAATTTCAACATTGCTTTTTCATCAAAGAAATCGGGTTCTTCTGAGAAGAATAGAAATAAGTTCTAAAGTAAAGATTGTAAAGATTCTGAACACAACCATACATCTGGTACACATACTAGTTTCATCACAAACTAGTTACACTTTAAAGAAGATATACTGCGAAACTACATGCGCAGAACGTCATCATATGAAAGTTTTTACTTTCTCTTACTATGGTATTTGATATTCCGTTTCGGCACCGTACTTGGTTTTCGGTCAATCCATTACTAAACATTACTAACTGGATTTTAGTAATTCACAATCTTTTCGAGGATGCTCCTACGGTTTTCTTTAAACTTCGTATACTTACTACACATAATACAAATGCATATCCCTTTACTTAGTACATTTTTACAGGAAAGTTCTCATTTTTTAAGAGTTCTGAGGAAGCTGTAAGGAAAGCATTCCCACTAAAGTGGCACTTTAGTTCGATAATTCTACCATTTTTATATAATACTATTGAAAACATTATTAGAATTCCAAGTTTTAAAAAATGGATTGACAGAACAAAAACACAATTTTACAGTTAGGAGTGCAATTTCCTAAAAAAGATTTTTGAGACTTTTGCAATTTTCTCGAAAATGGCACATACGATTTTTCTTTCAATTTTGCAGGCTAACTGTATAAATATAAAACTATTTTTATTTTAAACTTTTTATGGAAGAACTATTTACTGAGGAATTTGAGGGGCTCAGATTTAAATTACTGTTATAACTGTTGCTGGGAGTGGACAAAGGTGCCGTCATACAGTGTAATAACAATCAAGATAATGCCCCTCCTAAATTTATATGTATGCTAAGGCCAGCTTAACTTTTATTAAAATTACAAACATTGAGAAGTCAATTAGAATTCAGTAGGAGAAAGTCATGTGAGTGTTTCATACCAAATTTTTTTTTTCTATTTGAAGGTCTAAGCATTAAATTCAAGAAAATATTTAAGAAATAAACCCGGTAACGACAGTTTTGCGTCTAATAATGGACATTTTCTAATGGAAATAGTTTTAATAAAAAAAAAATTAAACGTACGTGGAGTGTGTGAAGAAATTTCGTTTATTTTATGATTCTTTGTATCCTCCTCCGAGACATCATCTTCAACTTCTTCTTCCTCTAAGCTTTCACTATCATTAACGACTTCCTGCCCAGAGTGACCTTCCTCAACCTGTAAATTTGCAAAAATTTGACCATTCTTATCCTGTTTAGGTTAGTTACTTCTCCATTATGGCAGCTCTTTTCTTTTACTACTTCAAACATGCACAGATTCAACTCCGCAAAAATACTGCCATTTTTGGTGAAACGATATTAATAGTTGAATTAAGAACCTTAAGAGGAAGCAGCAGTCTGTTTTTTATAACAGCAGAAACAGCTATCGTTGAAATGTAGTCTCGGCGACAATTGATCAATTCTAGTAAGCTCCATATCCCTTCATCATCAATGGCTCCACTCTCGACCAGTTCTTGGAGTTCTTTACCTGAGGTTTCAACCTTACCTTTTGCCGGATCATCCTCTTCTTCAACTCGTAAACATTCATAAATGTTCAGAAAAATTTCCCATGAGAGGTCAATGAATTTCGAGTCTTTCTTTGTAATCCTTAAAAATATGAGATTAAACTACACACTGAACTTGGAAAGATGGTAGCTTTACTAGTTCAAAAAATAAATTGTTCTAGGTAAAAATAGCGTTACCTAGAATGATAGTCAGGATTCTTCTCCACATTTTCTAAAAGATCTACAAATTCACTTAAGCAAGAAACCATTTTGGACAAATAGAAAATTTATTTCTATGTCTTTATTGATACTTTTATATAGCTCATGACCAGAAACACCTTCCAACTATAACCTCAACGCTTAACCACCACTTCATAGATAACAAGATTGTTACCTTCTGAAATGTGGTCCACTGCTCAATTTATTATTATCGATACTTAAGGAAATTTGGCTTAAGCGGAAGAAGCTTACAAAATCAAAAAAATCATGTTTAATCAAACAGAAATTAATTACTTAACATGCGGTTTTTTTTTGGACCCATCAACTCCTAAGGTTATTAGTGCCGTAAAACGTTGAATAAACATTGATCAGCAAAAAAACTGAAAACCTCACACATGAAATTAAGGCTTTTTCGGGAGCATTTTAGTCCGTTTTATTCGTACGAGAAAGTACAATATTGCTGTTAGAAACAGCTGCCCAAATTATGCTAATTTTGAGCATTATTTAAATAAATATGTCTATATAATGACAATGATTCCTTTATTCTTTTGAGATTCACGCTGAGAGTGCAAGACCCCGCATTGCGAGAGGCCCCGCAATGGTCGATATTATTAGTTTTAAAAAATTATTATTGTAAATTAATTACTTTTATTTGAAACATTTCTCCAGAAAAATTCATTTAAGGGCACTTTTAGGAGAAGGTATTTATTTCAGTTTATTACACAATTCTATCATTATTAGAATTAATCTGATGTTGAAATACCGAGTTTGAAGAAAATCAGATGACCAAAAGTGCGTTTGTACTAAAAATTATTTTTCATTTTTCAAAAATATATTTTCTAAAATCTATATATATATAAACTTTTGAAACAGGAGTAGAAATGCATTACACCCTACCGTGGGCTTAACTATAGACAAAGTTCAATTAATTATAATTATTTGGGAAAAAGAAAAGAAAAACCCAATGGCTTTATGAAAAGTTAGTTTCTAAGGATATTTTTGATTCGCTTATGCCTATAATTGTCATATCAACACTAGCTATAGACCAGCAGAGAGGGTTTGGTCAGAGAGTGATGTCAGAAGTTTTGATGGTCTGTTTTTAATGTAGTCAGTAATTGTGGATGTGTCAGTTAGTTCGTGCTTAGCATGTCAGTAGCAAAACGGAGGAATTTAGATTAGATTACATTCTATGGTGGGTTGGCTCTGAGCCTACGCCACCACGACCCCAAAGGGTCTATTGTGGCACCCCATAAGTTGGAGTCCTCTCCCCAGTCCTGTCCTTCATTTGAACTTTGGAATCTGGGGTGACTCCTCACATCAGAGCACCCTCTCGAGTCCTGACTGCCTTATTAGACTTAATAGTCCCGAGAGAGGCCCCTAGCTAAGATTTGCAGGAGTCTGCTTCTCCTCTCCAAAGAGGCGAAACCTCAGCCATACTAGTCCCTCGCACTGACACAAGACATGCAGGTGCTCATGCGGTGCATGTGCCTATTGAGTCTTCAATGGCCAATGAGGACGCCAACTGCTATCCGGCCTAGTTGGAGTAATTCCACAGTTAGCCTAGGTGAGTAGCTATGAATTAACTTTATCACCTGCCTTTGGCCTGGGATTCTAGCCAACCATTTTCTTGATCACTCCTGAGGCATCTTGCGATGCCAAAGAACGTTCATGTCCAATAAACCTTCCGGGGCTAGGCGATCTGCCGTCTCATTGCCTCTGTGACCCAAGTGCCCGGGTACTCAGATCAGGAAAACCTTACTACGGCTACTAATTTCTCTGAGTACACCTAAGGCATGAACAGCATAAGCTGATCTCGCACGAGTCAATTGCCCACAGGGCATTCTTCCCTCCTCATTCCTGTTCCCATTCGGTACTAAGGGTTCTTCAAAGACTTTTCCTATCCATTCGGATATACCAATCCCCTTGTGCAATACCACAAGGTCGTTTTACAAGAGAAGGATGTCGCCCACAGGGCAGTCGGCTATCGAATAAATGACGATTCTGGTGTATGCACTCCCGTCTTCTTATTTCCGACGCAGGTAATAATTGCGACTTTCGCCGCCTGAAAGACCATGGCTGCCTTCCCAGGCTTATCGAGATGTCACATATCAGATGGGGCCCGTACACTCCGGCTCCCACCCTTCCTCCATCTTAGATCCGTTCTTGTACCCCATAAATTCGCTAAAATTGGTGGCCCGTTCTTCCATGCCCCTCTGTATATCAAGACTTTGAAGGGTTTTTTTTGAAAGCGTATCTAGGAGTCATTATATCGGGGGTGGCCTAGATTGTGTCTGCCTCCAACTCTCTTCCAAACGGAATTATTTTGGACAATTTGGAGTTTGGAAAGGTTGCTTTGCATGTAAAGCTCCAAGCTGAACAGGCATAAGTGAGCATCGGACGAATTACAATTTGTCGGGGGGATTAATTTGTTTTTGGTGGACAATTTGTAGTTGCGGGGAGAAGTTGCAGTCTAATGGCCGTCTTACCAGCGCTATTTCTGTCTTTCATGTGTGTAGTAAGTTAATCTGCGGTCTGGCCAAGTATTTGATACTCTCTGACCAAAGGTATTGTCGTACTATTGACTGTAATGTTTGATTGATGTACGGTCTACGTTTAGTAAATAGAATGTCTTCTGTCTTTTTGTGGTAATCTGTACTTTCCATTTGTTGAAGTATTTTCGTCAGTTTAGTCAGAGCAGTAGTAAGTCTATTAGAGATTGTGTCAATTCTCAAGGAAATGGTGAGTACGGCCACATCGTCAGCATATAGGGCAAGAATAATATTGTCGGGTTTTGAAATGGAGTGTAAGAAGGTAATAAATAAAGCTGGACCTAGGATCTAACCTTGAGGGACTCCAGCAAGGATGGGGTAAGGAACTGATAAGGTAGAGTTAATACTGGCGTAAGTTTTTCTATTTTCGAGACTAATTCAATGAGATAGAGAGGGAATTTGTATTCAATTAAGCGAATAGGAGTCCAGTGTGCCAGTCGGTGTCAAATGCCTATTCGATGTCGATTAATACCATTCCTGTATGTTTCTTATAATGGAAGTTCTCTGTAATGCTGTCTACCATTCTACAGAGTTGAAGTTTAGTGGATAGTGAGGTCTGAAGCCGAACTGCTCATTAATTAATATATTGTTGCTGGCAAGATGTTCCATAAATACTATTTTTTCAAATATTTTGCTGAGTGAGCTAAGTAAGCTGATAAGAAGATAGCTGGATGGGGAGGAAGGTGGTTTGCAGGTTTACGGATAAGGATTATTTTACAAGTTTTCAATATCTCAGGAAATTATCCAAACAAAAGTATTTTATTAATAACTAATAAGTTTACTGATGCAGACTATACCTTTCCGGGGCAAATGTTTCAACAGGATATTGGGTATGCCATCCAACCCAGGAGAGGTTTTATTTTTTCTGGACTGAATGATGAAGACGATTTCTTGGGGACAGGTTAACTTGACATCACCAGAGCTGATCGATTGCCTAAGGCTTTTATGCACTTGTAAAGAAATTTTGTACGAATGTCATACTGAACGTAGGTTTGAATTTTTCATATGAACAGTGCGGAAACAATTGAAGTTAGGAATAATTTCTGATCGAGATCAGAAATGCAGGTTTGATTATTGAAGGTTAAAGGAGAACCAGTAGAAGAGAAAGAATTTTAAAATACTTAATGGTTTTCCAAAAAGAGGTATGATTGTTGCCAAGGTTGGATTGAACCTTGCCATTTCCTATTACGCCACAAGTAAACTTGTTTATGTTTGACAGATTGAAATTTGTTTAAGAGCTTTTTGTGTTCAGGATAGCGATATCTAAGAGTCATACATAAATACTAAGAGAAATGTAAGTATGCAGATGATGAATAGACACATATTATTCAAATAGCAAACAAACGCCTTCAATTAAGGCGACTATTTTGGATATAGGGTGAAGGGCAAATTTCATTTTACAGACTCTTTACGAAAATTGAACATATTTTTAAATTCTTGAAATGTCGCGTTGAGACCACTGCTGGGATTTTGACTGGTTGAAGGTTTTCTGAGAGAGGGCCATGCACTAGGTGTACCCTGGATAGATATAGATGTTTTGGCAGCTGAGGAAACTCGGCTAAATTGCTCTTTGAACTGCGCATGGACATGAGCAGTTTACGTTTATTTTTCCTTTCCTCCCTTCACGCATTGCAGGACCCAGTCCTTGTCAGACGCATTATGGCTGCCACCGCAGTTAACACATTTAAGTTTGTTGTTATTGCCTCTATAGGAACAGTTAGTAGACGAATGTTTTTCTGAACACAATCCAAATTGGGCTTTTAAAACAGTTCTTTGAGAGATGGGCAAAGCTCTGGCATTATAACAAATGGTGATTGCTTTTTTATTTTGGTATTTTTCCCAGTGAGCTCTGCAATATAGTATTGTACGAGTTTGTATTATTTCTTTGACATTAGCGTTTACCCTAAAAGTTATTGCAAAAATGAGAAACCTTTGAATTATGGCACCATTTTGATCTTTTTTGAGTAACTTCTAAAACATTGAAATTTTGAATACAAGATCTAATTTAACTTCGATGGGAGTTACTGCTGATGGTAAATGTACAATCATTTTAGGTCCCTAATCAGATGGAGGGGAGAAAGTATGAAATTCAATTTCCGCCTTCCGTAAATATTCTTTAAAGAATGAGAAGTCTGTCAGGTTTTGTGTATAAACCAATAGCCTATCGTCTCTAATTTTCGGACCGCCTAGTTTAGATTTTATATTATTAATTGTAGCACTATTGTTTTTAAATTGTGAGAACATCACAATAGATGAAAGTACGTCAAATTTCATCTGGTATTTTATCTGTCGTAGCATGCATATTTATTTTCTTACATGCTACCTGACCGATTTCGGATTTTCATCCATCGTCAGAGCAAATTCACCAAGTTCGTGTAGAATTTGCCTAGGTTCTAAAATATAATATACTATAGCCTCAATTGAAAAATTGATATTAAAATTTGCTTACAACGTAATGTTTCTGTTACTTGTTACTCACACTTGTTGGTTGTATATAAGTACGGATATTTTGTATTATAATTGTATATAATTACGGTTGCCTGCTGCGACGGATAAAATACCAGATGTTATCCAGCATTGCGGATCCATCCACATATTCATACGTCAAATTTGTTTCAATTCTTTTAGGAGATGATTCAGGGCGTTTTTTATATTTATTTGTGATAGCAGTAAAACAAGCTTGATCAATATTAGATGAAGCTGTCTCATTTTCTTGAGCTCTTTCGTTTGTTTGAATTCTGCTTAGAATTGTTTAATTGGTTATATGGAAGCGCAGTATCTCTCCGCCATGCAGAGCTCGCGTGTAACTGACTGACGTTTGAATTTGTCAGTTAATCCATACAAAGTTATAGGAACTCTCAACCACCAAACATATAAATCACCTAAAGGTCCAAAAAGTATAACACACTCTTAATAAATGTTATTCTTAACTAGAAATTAAAACTTTTATAAATCATATAATAACCGCAACGAAATAAAAAGTAAGTACATAAATGAAAAAAGAAGAAAACGACACTATTTGAAACTAAAGATTAAATGCACTACGCCTTCATAAATAATGACAAATTAGAAGAATCAAATTGAAAAATGAACATAATTCATGTACCTAGATGTGTACTATTCGCCTGCTCAAGGCCAACTGTGCTAGAAGTGGAGATATGGGATGCCAATTTTGGTTTCCCGAGTGTCTGCCAGATGTAAGATCTGAAAGTACAACTACATTTAACTGTCGAACTATTGCATCAATGAAATATTGTTGATACCTTTGGGAAAAAATGTTTCGGAATTCTCGCGATGACAAGAGAAATAAGCTGGTGGAATAACCAGCTGGCAGGTCTCCGCAAAATGGTCAAAAGGCTGTTTAACGTATGTCAGGCAATTTCTAGGGAGAATGTCAGGGAAGATATAACGAAATTACTGCTGTTGGATATCTGTTCTAGTACCAATCGGCCGTGAAATTGAAGATATGTATGGGGAGGAAGGCGCTAGGGATATGCCCTGTCATTGACGTGCCTTTAATGCGACTCTTCAGAACTTCTACCTTTGGAAGAATGCAGATTTTGGTGACCTGCTGTAGGGTAAGATATCTGCGACTTTTAATTGGGCGTGTTATGAACTCACACAAGATTGTGTGGGATATGAAAGAACCGATGAGAGAGGGAATGGTCTCCTAGAATTTATCTCCAGATACAAATCCTTCTTAGAAAGGATGACGCCCGGTAACAGTTGTCTCTAGAGAGAAACAAGAAGACTACTAAACGAACATACACAGATCCCTCCACTGTAAAGAGGCAAGGAGTGCGCTATCTCGGCGTGATCCTGGATACATGACTCACCTGGAGATTACACATTAACACTAAACTACATTAAGCATACACCCGATTGAAACAGCTCTACCCACTCATCAACAGAAATACACCACCCAAACACTCCTGCACAACACTAATCTATAAAACGCTTCTCAGACCTCTCCTGATATATGCCTGCCTAGTCTGGATCACAGCAAGCTACACACTGACGAAACATTACAGACATTTCAGAACAAAGCACTAAACGCAGCCTGGTTTATCAGGAACACCCAGATACACAGGGAATTTGATATTGCAGACATATACACACACACATGACCAAATTAACAGGCAGCTTCTTCTTAACACATAACACCTTACAAACAACACACTACCACATAGGCGAGCCTACCACACCAAGAAAACTGAAACCCCGGCTTTATAAAGACCGCTAATTTTTCTTCTTTTGTTTACCACTATGTGTAAAGCTCTATGTGAGCTGGTCCATATATTTTGATGGTAAATAAATAAAAAATAAACAACTTCCTTGAATTTGTATAGGTTAACATAAAGGAAATGAGGCTTTACAACTCTCAACGTAGAGGTAATTGATCTGACCTTAGGGAGAAATTTGGTTTCGACCTTCGTCAGGGACTGAACTATATCTAAGGAACCCTGGTTGTGGGATCTCATGTATTATATTAGGTTTGACGTTGCGTTTGATAGTAAACGGACTATAACTTACTCGGACAGACCACAGACTGGATTCATGCAAGCGGGACCTAAAATATCTCAAGACCAGAATTGACATCGAAGACTATGCGGATCAGCTGCAGCTTGTGATTTTCGGTACCTTTGGGGAAAATAGTGCAGAGACCTCGAAAACCATAAGTGACTTGAGATGGGGGTACAACCAGCTTGCGGCTCTTCGCAAAATACTCAGGAGACTGTTTAACGAGGAGGGTCTTGAGAACATAACTTATCATATTTCTTTTCATTAATTCTGATTTGTCTTGCCAGATTTGGCTTCATCAGTTTTGTATAAAGCTTGACTGACTTGCAACTTTAATGTTTCGGTCATAGCTAAATGTTTGTATGGTGAAGAAAATCCAAAACCTGTAAAAATTAAGGAAACAAAACAATCTGTAACTGATACTATTCAGATATTGTCCACCATTGCGGACGCAACCACCCATTCTGCATATTCAGAATATGATGCAATTGGAAATACCATAGCTGCATCTCGAAAAGTCTATCTCGATAGCCAGAAGCTCCTATTAATTTTGTCTTCAATAACCATAAGTCGATAATAATAGAGTATGCCACTTGTTACAAAGGAATGGTAAATTCCTTTTTTTGTCAGTAAGGTAACCTGCTTAATCCACACGTCATTGAGTTTATTTAGCATACAGTTCTTGAGATACACTTCGGCCAATGTTATTTTCCCACATCTCTTCCATTCATTAAATCATGCAATAAATAAATACATAATTTTTGGATAAATATATTGTTTTATTGCATTTTTACAAAATTTACAATGACTGAAATTTTTAAATGTATACTCAATCTTGTTAATTAATACAAAATAAAGACAAGTTTTATTCAAATTATATTATTTAAATTTGTTACAGTCTTTAATTTTTCATTCTTGACAAAAAGTTTTAATCCGCACCTTCGACGGCCACATGGTTGCCAATTGGAACGTAGATGACTCCTTCTTGTAGATATTTGGCCATACGATCACAGTGTTCATCTGGAAACGTGCTGGATATTGTCGGCGAATTGTATAATGTTTTTATTACATCGTATTTGGCCTGTTTTCCTTCTAAAGTTGTTTCTGTTGAACGATCCAATAAAAATTCGAACAGACCTGTAAGAAAATAAATCGTGAAACACATACATACTCCATCTTCTCAATTAATACAAAATAAAGGCAATATGTTTTATAGAAATTATATTATTTAAATTAGTTACAGTCTTTGGTTTTAGAACTAGAGTATTTAGGTTTCGCGTCAGTGTTTTGTTAGAACTCCCTGAAAACTCCAGTGTTTTCATGAAAACTGCTGCGGAAACCTAAAAGATCACATAAACTACTCTTTCCTCTCTAAAATTATATAATTCTAAATGACATATTCACGTTTAGTTACGTAAATATTATGACGATCGTAACCTATGCTTAATAAAATTATCTATTTGAGGGAAAAGTAACGTCCCACTTTCCACCGAAACTTTATCTCAGAAAAAAAAAATTTAAACAAACCCCTCCGGTCTATATTACGCCAAATTTGTAGAAACCTATTGTGTCTTATAGATAAAATCGCAAAAAAAAAAAGGAAAAAATCCTTCTGAAAGGGATACTTCCAATAGATTATCTTTAAACTAGGAATTTTAATCATATCAATGTTAACAGGTGATAGAATTATATAACAGGCTGGAATCCAATGTAGAAGAAAACAAAACCAACCCTTCCACGGAACACCTCCAAAAATAAATTTCATAGAAAAATGATTCGAAGAAAAGGGATAAACTTGCACGATGATTGACCGTAAAAAAAATTAGGCATTGGTCTAAGTCGCAAAATATTGAAAAATCTGTTCGGTTACGGTTACTTAATTTTGCACCCCCCTCCAACATATATTGCAGAAAACAATATTTTTCCATTGAAAACTCAATTTGGAAAATCTGACACGAAGGCACTACTTCATCTTACATTAGTAAAAGAAATTCTTGTGTGAAAATTCACAAAAACCTCTTACTCTCATTTCATGCCAATTTACATCAAAAGCTTTCTAAATATTTAGTTGCCTTAATTATTATATTAGTGGCGCAAACGCAATTTACACGAAATAGCAACCTACTTGAAATCCTAACATTCGGATCCGTCTAAAAAATCCTTCCTGAAATAAACTTACATGTAAAAAAATTTTTGGTAAAATAATAATACATAATAATTTATTTGAAAAATAAAAGTTTAAAAAACATTGTTGAACCCATAAACGAGAAAAATACGAATAAGAACTTCAATTGAAAATTTTTGTCGAAACATTTGAAGATTTATTTTGGATTTTCAGTTTGTACTTAAATTTGAACTTGTCATTTTTGACTTTTGCGTTCATGCACAACAAACACACGCATGCGTAAGAAGTAAAAATTTTCCTTTAGCTATTACATATATCATCAATCAATGCATCCTAAGGTCATTTTATGGTATGAAAAATATTTCATACCATATCTATTTGTATCTAATATGTACAATAGTACATATTAGATACAAATAGCTCTGCTTTTACAAATTAAGAGTTAATCGATCTCGATTAATTAGTTTTTCACCTGGGTGATTAATAATTTTAATCTGTCCCCAGCGATGTGCTGCAATTTTTTCCAGTACATTGAAAGCAGCCGCTTTAATGTCTGGAAATGGCTGTCTTGCCATTTCGAATATATTCTGAAGCGCCGAAGGTCCCAACTGATTAAACCAAGCCAATGAAACTTTTGTTATATCGCTTGTTATATGGTCCACCTGAAAATGATAAAAAAAAAAAAGGAACATAATTAAATAAATGACTACTTTTTTATGCGAGATTTAACTTCAACTGCCGATTAGAACATGGTTAAATATATAAAAATGAATGAATCAATATCTATCTAGCTAGACATAGATATTGTTTTCAAAAATAAATAATTTACGCACATTAAGATGAATGATGTCAGCGAGAGCGGCCAGTGCTCTTACTCGCCATTCTGTCGGAAATTTCGTTATGGCTTCTTGCAGTTTCCCCATTATATGGCGCATTACTTGTTCATCTAAACAAGTAATACATAAAAACTAAAATTATTAGTATGAATTCTTACAAAATTTACTCATTTACGTTTATGGCAAAGACATTGGGTTTTCAGTTGTTTGATTGAAATTTGAGAATAAAATCAAGACACTCATTTAGGCTGGACCGGGTCTTATTGGGGATAGCCTGCCCTAAAATACGCCTAGACAGGCGAAAAAATTATTTTCATAAATTTCGGGGATCAATATTAATTGTGAAACAGAGAATGGTCTCAAGTACTTAATTTTTTGCAGTTACCTTTGTTAGAGAAGAGCTTATATTCTTTGACAATCCCCAGATATTCTGCAGAGTTCTAGAAGAGATTGTAAATATCCTATAGAATTTTACAGAGTTACTTCAGATTTAATTTTAAAAACTTAAATCTTATATGATTAAAAAGTTTCGGTTTAAAAATGTCGGTTTAACTCTACTTCGTGCGAGAACAATTTGCATATCTTCAAACATTAATTTGTGGTTCAAAGGTATCCGCGTTTCATAAGTCACGAAAATTAATGCAATGAATATAACTGTAGCAGTATAATGAATTGCTAAAAATAAATACAAACATTTGGCGAGCGATCCCATGATTACGGCCCTATCTTTAAAGTGAACATTATGAAGTGCTTGTGAAGTAAGAGTCATCACTTCTGAAATCATTAATTACCTTGTTTATATAGAGCAGCCTTTCCTGGAGGAGAGTGTGCAATGAAGGCAACCGTTTCCATTGATACGATTGATATGTTCACATCACTGGAGTCAACTCCTTTGAATACTTCTTTAAGAACTTGAGGATATAATGCCACCAAGCGTTGTGGAAATTCTCGTCCTATATGTCCGAAAAATCGAGCCAAACCTATAATTTTGCAAGAATGTTACACTTATTGTAGAACAAATATATCTCACAAAAAATTTTAAAAATAAATATTTCCAAGCAAACAATCGCTATCAAGTAATTAAAATTGTACCTGGATAGATCAATGAAGCTAAAGAATTGTCACTGAACGAAGAAATCTGGTGTGCAAGTAAATTAATAATATCATTTCTAACCAGAAAATCATATCCGTGTACAGTGCCTACTAATGGTGTGATCACTTCCAATGAAGCCATTGTGGCAAGTACATCATTTGATTTTAGGTGCTCTATTAATCCGGCAAACAGACCACTAGATTCAATTTTTCCCAAACCTTCTGGTGAATTCACACTGATATCTACCAATACCTAGGTGTGTAATATCTATTAAAGGAAGGAGACAAATTAAGTTAGGATTAGTTTGCCATTTATCTATTATACCTGATACATTCTTATTTTGTAAACATCGCTTTGGCTCGTCTGCGTTATGAGTTCTCGGACAACCATATCTTGGCAGATTACATTTAAGCCATCTTCTGTCTGACCTAGCTTTGTCAGAAATTTTATTGCTCGCGTTCCAACTGAGATTTCCTCGTCGCAAAGGCAATTAATAATCAAATTAAGAACATTTGAATTAAGCAGAGTTATCAGCTCATTTTCTCCTACTCCTCTAATAAACTAAAGAACAATCAAATAAAAAAATAAATACGGATAAATAAACAAAAAGTTTTAAAAGCCTAAAACATACCTCTCTTAAGACCATTTCTTTCACCTCCTTAAATGGGTGACCCAAAGCTCGGACGAGGGGAGTTGCATAATCAGATAATGTCACCTGTGGAGGTTTAATAGGGAGGACTAGCGTTAAGATTTCGCAAGTTGTTAGAACTTGTTTCCTGAAAACATAAATTCAGAATTTAATGTTTACTGAAACTTTCTAGACTTGAGGAATTAAAAGATCTAAAATGTTAATAATGATATTAATATTAAAATACTATATTTATGAATATATAAATAATATAGCGAATCGGTGCACGCAAATGATTGTAAAAAATAAAAGAATACAACATACCTACTTATAGCTTACAACTAACATAAACCAATAACAATTCCACTAATTATCAAAAGGATTAAAGTAATCGTTAGCAATAACCTATTTTATATATATATATATATATATATATATAAAAATGTAAACCTCACTTGTTTGAAGAATTAAGACAATCGAAGATAAATCCAAGCTGAACACCGGCAACTCCTTCTGACAACTGGCTAGAATTAAGTGACCCTAAAGCTATTTTTAATTCAGATAAATTATAATCAATTTGAACATCGTTTTTAATATTTTCTATAAGATTTCTAATGTTTGCATCTAGAGTATTCATTGTGAAATTCAAAACCACCAGTCACCGATATAACAGTCCATGGAAGGCACAATAGCATTGGAATACAAACAAACTACCTTTCTCGCTTGTGGTGATCAGGTTATTGCTTATGTTCAACACTGTTGAACACAAAGTGCAAATCAAGAAAAAAAAATCATAATTGCAATCTGCTACTTATTTTTAATTTTACAGTAAAGGCACATTTTTTGCTTTTTTCTATATAAATATAACGAAGAATAACTGGCCAAGATAAAAGAGATTTATTATGTTAGCCAAAACAACATAAAAACTCAGGGCCCCCTTCCTAAAGTTTTAATAATATATTCAGTATTGTTTTTCTTTCAGCGTAAACTACCAATAAAGATTTATAAGCTAAAACGGGAAAGTAGCCTTAGGCAAGGGCGTATCAAAACAGGTTATTGCGGACCTCAATTTGTAATTAATATTTTAAAATTTCAATAAACATTTCGTTATTATAAAAATGTTATAACAAAAAAAAACATAAATTCATTTATCTTAACATAAATTCATATTATTCTAACAAATTTTGAATAATTTATCCGTTAAGTGATTATTAATGGCAAATCTCAGTTGGTAACTGAACTCTCCAAATAATCTTCATACTAACGAATTTTTACCTTCTGTTCGGCTGGGAATAGACAGAGAGCTTGGAGTAGTTGCTGTCAGTTGCAAAACTGCTGTTGGCCTGCAGTTAGTTCCTGCATCAATTGGACCGCTTGAAGCTGACGAGCAGTCAGCCGCTCCGAGCCAACAGTTATCGTAGAAATTTGTGCAGCTGAAAAGATGGAATGGGAAGCGGAAGCAGTTCTCCTTATTCTCTTGAGGCGTTTAATGAGAAACAGGAAAGGTCACATTGTATGAATTCACCCCATTTTGCAATTATTGAGAGAACAATATGGACATTTTTATACTCTGTATCCAGAACTTTGACAGGACCAGCAAAAATTTTTCAATTACTTCGAAAATCGATTGGTTTTTATTTCATTAATGTTCTTTATCAATGACTCGTTCATCTATTGCCGCAAGTCGAGCTGCAATGAAAGGTTGCGATGATGACTGGAAAGTTCTGAACAAACTGCCGGAAGCAACTGTTCAAGCAGTCCGTGTGTGTCCGGCGAAAGGTAAACTCGGCAGCTCAGCATGCACTTGTGTTGCGAATGCCCGTTTTTATATGGAAACTGCAAGCCCGACAAGTTGCGGCAGCTTAGAGTACTTCATACCGCCCCAAGCTGTCCGTTTATTCCGATTCTTACTCCTAATAAGAAAAAGTATTGCGATCGTACCAGATTTCTGAAATTGAGTTTTCACCGGAAATACATCTTTTGAGGTAGAATCCTGAATATGAAAAAAATATTTTCAGCGTATGATCTGAATATGAGTGTGTTAACAGAATATCTCAAAACTGCAGGAAGCTCAAACTTATTATTCCGTTTAGTCCCGAAGATTTGGGCAAAATCCATTAATCGGAAGTGCGACTTTGTTGAATGGTTTTTCTGTTTTTCATCATTTTCTCGTAAACGGCTCCAATGGAGTTCTTTTAACTTCGTATATTACCCACAGAAACACCTATCACTTTTATTTCAAACATTTTCTCGAGAAAATTGTTTTTTTGGGGGAAGTTCTGAGTAAAACTTAGCGATATGCTTTTCTCTAAAGTACCGTTTCAGTATAGTATATGATTTTGCCAACAACATAATATTAATACAGATTAGAAGCATTGATAGAATTCCAAAGTCCGGAAGTGCAATTTTGCAGAATATTTTTTTGAGCTTTTCGGAATTTTCTCAAAAACGGTTGCAACGATTTTCATTAAACTAGGAGTGTTTGCTGCAAAGATTAAAACGTCACTTTTAAATGATACATTTTTTTCAGAAAAAAATTGATTTTAGCAGGGTATTGATTTGCAGGTCTGTCAGTTAAAATAAATTTAAATTTGCACAAGCTTTGTTGGTATGTATATAGAGCGCCTTTCAGGTATACAAGTAAAATCTTCCACCATCATTTTTGCCCAGCCCGACCAAACAATGTAACATTGCAATTTTAAAGAATATTTCTTGATTAAATTGTATTAATTAGAGTAAGAGAAAGTCGTGTGAATGTTTCACACCAGTTTTTCTTTCTAATGCACTATTCAAGGGAGTGCAGACGCTGTTATTGAATAAGACGTTGATGGGATTAACACTACTCGGTAGTTTTCACTATTAATACAAACAAAATTAGACCATATATAGTGAAATGTAGTTTCCCATGGAATAACGGACGAAATATGCACAAACCAGTTTAGATTTTTGTACAGAAGGGAATATAAAATGAATAGGTTCTTGACTTTAAACAGTTTGATCAAATTTTTTCCTATCTAAAACAAAGATAATTTTAATTAGTAATAATTTGTCAGCTATAGTTTAAATTGAAAATATATGATTTGAAATTTTGAAAAATGAAATTAACATTTATAATAATGTATACCCTTCCATCCAATATCACTGATAATTCAATATTCACTGTCATAACTAAATATGTTAGTTTTTGCCAGAATCAATCAGTTTCTACAAAAAAGGAAAAAAAACTTTTTATTTTTTAGTTTTCTTAAAAAGAAAGTTATGAATCATAATAATAATAAAAATGGATAATGATGAACTCACAAAATTAATGTAAACAAAACAATTTATTTTAAATTACAGAAATGATTCAGAGATATTTATAAATTTTGAATATGGAAACTATATTGAAAATTGTCTTAAATATGTGCCAACTAGCATTCTCAAAAATAAATATATAATTTAAAAAGTATTAGAACCATGAATTTATTGCAGAAATGGGAATAAAATATTGCATGTGAAAAAATATAAATGATTAATATTACATTATTAGAGATTAAATTTATCAAATAAATTAAAGAATGATATTTTTCTTCGCAATGCCTTATATCATAATTAAATTAGATACTTAATAAAAACATTCAAAATATATTATGAAAATATAGATATAACAAAATACATATTGTATATTATATTTTTGTAATTTCAGCAACCACAATATATATTCTTCTTGTTCACAAAAATCTCAGATAACTTTCTATTTTCTCAAAATAAAATTCATATTTTTCTAGACAATTTTTATAAAATTGTCTAAATTCCCCGTCCTTTCACATTAACGTACGTCTGATAAATAATCTCTGAAAGACAATAAAATTTTCTAAATTCCCCGACCTTTCACATTAACGTACTTCTGATAAATAATCTCTGAAAGACAATAATACAAATAAGTTGCTGTAACTGTAACTACTTTATAAATCCATTTAAGATTATAGAAAGTGATTCTGAAAAAATCTTTTCATATACAAGTGAAATAACAACATTGAATAACATTCTGCGATAATAAAGAAGAGCCAATATTTTTATGGAATAATAAATAATGAACACGCATTTCAATGTTATTCATTAATACAAATCATCTAACTGGAATACAAAATTTTATATATAAAAATATACACAGCAAATATTTTATAAATTATGTAAATGCTTTTTAAAAATTGGTCTTTTATCCTTACAATATAAACTGAAAAATATACACATAATTTACATCTGACGTTATTGATATTTCTAATTGTTTCTACGTTTGCAATTGATTGTTTCAAGGCAATCAATAAATGGTTGTTTCACTCCTTACTGCTTTTATTTTGAATTAAATAAAAACAATTTATATAGAGTACATTATATTACATTTTTACAAATTTCCGACTGGTGGCTTTAACACTTTCACTTTTTAAACAAATTATAAATTAGGTACTTATAAGAGATGACAATATTCTTAACTTAAATCAGTTAAAAGAATATTAGGGTTAAGTTCATACGAATCTGAAGCTGAAAAAACATAAACATTAGATTGCATATGTACAAAGGTGCATAAGTTTAATTGTGCTTGTAAAATGTAGTGAGTATTGTTCAAAAAGATAATAATAAATAATACTAAAATACAATATTACGAGAGTTTTTTCTTGACGGCAGTATATCGTTCCATATATCTGTCATAACCTTCCAAATTAATAAACTGTTTCATTTCAAATAGATTTCCTTCTACAGACAGTGTAGAAATATTTGAATCATTCAATATTTTAATTGGAATATTGTTTAATGACAGACAATTTTCTTGCAACCGCAATGTTTTCAATCGTGGGCAATCTGCAATATCTGGTGATAATGATGATATCTGATTTTGATTTAATATCAGTTCAACAACATGTAATTTACTAACACCATCAGGCACTTCAGTAATTTTATTATTAGACAAATCAATCATATTCAAATGTTTTAGGTCGCAAAGCATAACTGGGAATTCTGTAAGCTGGTTTTGTTGTAAGTTTAACTCTTTCAAATTGTGCAATTTAGACAATGTTTGTGGCAGTGTTCTCAGTTTATTGTTAGTAATTGACAGATTTTCTAACTTATTAAGATTTCCAATTTCCACTGGTAATTCTGTCAAATTATTATAATCCAGAACGAGTGATTTAAGATTTAAAAATGAACCAATATCTGGTGGTAACTTACTGAATCTGTTGGTAGATATATCCAACGATCTTAATGAACTTTTCAAATGTTTCACCTCTATCGGAAATTCTATCAATTTTCTGTTTGAAATATTCAATACACCTGTTTTCTCTGCTGTAGCATAATGTTTCTTCAATGCAGTGTTTCCCATAGTATGAAAACTGGATAACAACTATCTAACTTACACTATAATAACTTGTGAAGGAAAACTAAACTGTGAACAACTATATTACAGTCTAAATTAGCTTTCAATATTAGTAGGCAAAATTAATTAGATAAACGGAGTAATCTGAAATCAGCTGGCCAATGTTATCTTAGTTTGATAATGGTCTATAGAACACTACAACGAGAGCTAAGCAGGCCACAGCTGACACTCTAATATTTTCCTGATGAGGGCAGGTTTGCAGGGTAGCCTTGTGGTGTGTGTATGTATATAGTATGTGTGTGTGTGTGTGTGTGTGTTCGTGTAACCCTAAGCTAGCCTAAAAGATGGTGGGCGACGGTTCTATAATTTTGTTTTCAATATGTTAACGGCTGATTTTTGTCACATAATCATGACGCCTAAATTAGGTGTTCATCTCACGGCAAACATATAGCTTCATTTAAGCTTTTCATCTCTATTATGACTTCAACCCCGAAGACCGAGAAACATGTATCAAGTAAGTAAAATCCCTTGTTACCTCTGGGTTCTCCTGTTTTTTTATACCCGGTCGTTGTACAGAAAAAAATATACAGATATATTAACCCCCCTCCGGTAATGGTGCTATTTTTGAGCTATATTTTACAGGAAAGTTAAAGTATGTAACTTTATAAATGTAGCGACTTACTTTAATAATATCATTAACTATTGATGCTGTAATTAATTACTACAATATTTAATGAGTTTCCGATAGTTTAGTTGAATTTGAATTATGGTTCATATTATGGGACAATATTTTGATTCATTTCATGCATTAAAATAAGTTTATTTTATTCTGTAAGTTGTTAAATGTTTCCCTTTTAAGTGTTCACTCAAACTTTTCACCTTAGTTCTCAAGTAGATTTTATCACAGATTCAAGATTATGTAAATAAAATATAATTTGATATGATAAACATTCCATTGTAACTCTTGTTCAGGTTCTGCTCATTAACATTGATAATACAGTGAATATTTGAAATAAATATAGAGTATATTGTTTTGAAATTTCTATGCATTTATTCAAAATTGCTTTCGATTATTGAGGACGTTTTCGTGGTGCTATTTTCAATTCCAGTGTATAAAAAATAAACTTCTTTTACGTTCCTTAAAAAGCAGTAAATCCTATCATAATTACTACTATACAAGCTCCTGTATAAATCACTTTCACCAATAGTTTTTATTGCTAATTTTACTTCTGATAAAATGACTAATCAGTACTATTGAATTAGAAGTGAGAATATAATGAAACTTTCTATTTAACTTTGCAAGTTTAGTTTAAAACATAAATTAGTTTATCCTAGATACACAAAGTCTTATCAGTAACCGACTAAAAATTACTAGCAACATTAGGTCTTGTCCTCTATTTGAGTGCATTATTTCTTTCAGCTTGCTACTTCTACCAAACTAGTTATATTACTTGTGGTGTCAATTCAAAAGTTATTTTTTGATTTAGGATTTTTGTATTGTAATTGACAAAACGTGCAGATATACAAGAAAAGGAGTTCCACTTCTTTGCAGGAAGGCCATTCTTATAGAACTACAAAAGCTTAATTTTTCAGTTTTGTACTTCATAATATTTTGAATGGCAAACTGTTATATATGCCTAGGTCTTCTGCTACAATCCCGTTTCTCAATAAATGCAGACATGAAGAGGGAGTGGCTGCCATATTACTTCTACTTAGACCTAATCCTAATATGTTATGATTGTGCAGTGTGTCAGGTGGTGAAAATGTAGAAATGTATGGGAATATGATGAAGATGGAGTTTTGATAAATGTTGCATTCTTCACTCCTTTTGGCAGTGCCAGAGCAAATTTCCGTGCTCGTTTTGGTGGACCAAAGAAATGGCGACTTCTCTTCCCAGCTATGTATGTGAGGGGTCTCACTGTAAAGATGTTCGCTTTATAGATAAATCATAATTATAAAGAACAAAAAAATTAAGTTAAAAAAAACTTGACGCTTGTTTCTTTCTTATTAAATGCAAAGATTGTCAGGATGCTTAGTTCATTTTTGGTACAAAATGGAAGTTGAATCCAAAAGACTCTTTAGCTTATCTCTTGGCAGAACCGTTCCGATTGTTTAAGAATTCTGGTTTCAAACATTCATAGACTTGCGCATACTACAATTATTACGAGTCTAATGTACAATTTGTATTCAGACTTGAAATTTTTAAAATGTTTAGTTAGGGCAAACCTGATTGTGACAGTTGCTACACTCTCAGTTCCCAACATACTTATGCTGGCAGTGTTGACGTGTAACATCCCAGATTTCCTAAAACCGGTATTCTGTTCCAAATAACATTTTTTAGATATATATTATTAATACAAAAAATATCACACACAAAAGTGTGTGCGGCTAGCTTTCAAATTTAAAGAAAATCATTCGAGGAAGTTCCGAAAACCAGAAATCTAAAAATACAGAAATTATTCTATGAAGTCGTATTTGCGGTTAATCTCATTTTATTTTGCAAACGAAGTTCTAGCAATGCATTTAAAACTTACATTATTGTACTATTTTATAAGTAAACAGCACCTTTTACTGAAATGACACTTTAGTGTAATGCCTTTAGTGTAACGGTTCTCTAGAACTGTTTGAAAACAAATTTTCCTGTAAAGATGTTTAAAATAATAACAGTAGACAAGTTATCCGCGATTATAAAAAAAATACATTAACGATTTTCTTAATACTATACACAGAGTCCCACCACTTATATTAAAATCTTTTCCAGGAAAATTGATTGTTGGCGATTCTGTGGAAGCGGTAACGTTAAACTTTGTCTGGTTTGAAACACTCACACGACTTGCTCTTACTGTAGTTTACGCAAATTTAAGTGTTTTCTTCAATCTTTTTACTAAATGTTTGCTTGACTTCAATGTTAGATAAATTGGACAATCTGAACCTAATAAAATGACTTTCTTTGAGGAAACCATAAACTCCCCCTCCCCCCAAACTTCTTTAACTGAACTTTCTCGGGAAAAAGTTCCCAATAAAATTCACAGTTAGTATAACAAATTTAATGAAATCCCTACGTGTTTTTTGGATAAAATTGTAGGAAACTGAAATAAATTCAGAAAAAACGCACTTCAAACAGAATTTTGACAACATATTTAATTTTAACTAATATTATTTAAATGATAGAATTTTATAATAAACTATAACAGCACTTTAGAGAAAACATAATCCTACTCCTTTCCCAAAAGCCCCTTAAATGAATTTTCCCAGAGAAATGTTTCGAATAAAATTATAGATCTCTGTATATGTAGTAAATGCACTAAGTTTAAAGAAACTTATGGAGCTGTTTTCGAGGAAATTGCAGAAAACTGTCAAGTCCATTCATTAAATTGGTACTTTCCTGTAAATTGGTTGACAGATAAGTTCCTGTCGGCTCCCATAGTGATACTCACACGGAATGCCAATTTAGAACTTTCTGCGATTTCTCGTTTTTGAGCTATGTACATACACACACCAGACCATTTTCTAGAAACCCCTTGTTTGGACGCAGAGGACCTCAAAACATGTATTTCCGGTGAAAACTCGATATCGAAAATTTGACATGATTGCAATTCTTCTACTAACAGCCGTTAGAGAAGTAAAAAGTAACCACTTCAACCGAATAACGTTTAACTGAATAGTTTTTTTATTATTCTGCAATTTCTTAAAATTTTGAACACCCACTACAAACATGTAGGTCTGTCAGTTTTATTTTCAATGTTTTGCTGGAAACATTTATTGGGAGAGGAGAGCGTCAGCACTATAAAGTACCATTTCGCTGCATTAAGTGACTCTTCACATCTTCATAATATTAATAAGAATTAAATATTTTGCTGCAATTCCAAGTTTCAACAAAATTAGTTGACCAGAAGAACGAATTTTCTAAACGGTATTTTTTCGAAAACGCACTAGCGGGCTTTCATTGGAATAGAATAGAATAAGTTTATTTACAAATAAAATCATAAAAACAATACAATTGAAAGAAAGAGGTTTCAGGCTCGTATGCCTATATACACTGTACAAGCTTTCCTATTTACAAAAATTAAAATAAACATTAATAGATTATATAAAGAAAAAATAAACTAAAAAACCTTATCTCCACAATAAATTAGAGCGGAATGTGCTTAAGCCTCTTATGCTTATATTTTTTATAATTGAAAGAACTTTGTAGTTAACAATGTTTGCTATATGAGCATTAGAGATGTTTTCAGGGGATGAATTTTTGTAAATAAAAGTTGATACGCTGGCACACCAAGTGCAGCTTGCATATAATCGATAGGTGTCCATCTGGGAAGGGATCCAACCAATCTGAGACATTTGTTTTTCCATAGATAGTAATTGTAATTTTCAATAAACAGTAATTTTGCGTAGATAGTAGGACAAGTGGCTTACATTAAACTTGGTATGTAATGACTAAAGACCTATCGGTTTTGTTTGGAAACTTGTTCAGGGAAAAATTGGTGTCAGGGGGGTTTTGGGGGCCTCTAACGATTTATTGTTGTTTTGGAAGAATTATAACAGCCAGATATAGCTCGACGACTTAGTTATGAGACCTGAACGACTATTAGTTAAGATCCGCCCCATTGCCAAAGCTTTCTAGTAGTTGTGGCGATTTAGCTTCCACCCACAGGTACCATCATAAAGTTGTGGAACTATAACTGAAATCAGTAAAAATTGAAAGTTTTGTAGAAATTTGTCAAAATTAAATTATGTAAATTATACTAAGAGAAAGTGGTGTGAGTGTTTTCGCACAAGATTTTTAATTTTTAAATTGATATTTTTGGCCGATGCGCCATTTCGTTGAAAATTCTTCTATTAATCACTTTGTATTAGCTAGTGATTCTAATAATAAATATTGACCTAAGTAAATGAAAATGTTACAGTTTATATTATTTTAAGGAACTGCTTTCTATAATGAGGGCAAATTTTGCTCTTTGGTTAGGATGATGACACTATTGCAGGCAGTATCAAGAAATGGGCAGTTCTCTTTAAATTACCTTGCACGTTCGTCATATATGCTAATGTGTGTTTGGTAGTGTGTGGTTGTCAGCGCACTCTGCATGTGTATGAGAAGGCCCCCTCTCAGTATAGTCTGTATTTCTTGAGTCGTCTGTTGCTATCAGTCAGGGTTGCGTGTGTTTGTCGCGCCGTTTCATTACGTATTCCACTGCCTGCTCGGTTACCACTGTTTGCTTTTATATTTATTTTATTTTATTTCTTCTGGTGTTTATTCTTAGCCTGAACAGGACTGACACTCCTTGCCTATTCCCATTCACTCGTCTCTTCAGTAAGTATTTAATTTGTGTTTTCGTTTGTATTAAATAAATTCAGTGGCAAGTAAAAATTTTAATTCTGTTAACTATCTGTAATCATACTTGTTAAATATTTTTATCTGAATTTTTTCTTAATTTTTATATCATTCAATATATATTAAACATCGACGAATTTCCTGAAATATAAAAAATCTGGTGTGAAACAGTGACTCCACTTTCTCTTACTGCAGTTCTCATAGTTAACTGATTTCTCAAGCGTTATCAAATAGGTTTAAAGGATTTGGTCACGTACCAACTTCCTTACAATCCTCAAAAATAATTTTCAGGGAAAAAGTTTCAAACAAAAGTGGTAGGTGTTTATGTTTCAGTTAGTGTGCAAAATTGAAGCAACCTGCTAGCGTCATCAAGAAAATCGTGGAGGGAGAAAAAGATCAGGAAGGCTTCGGTTTGCATCAACCATTTCCAATAAAACGTCGGAATTTTAGCAACATATTTAATTTTCATTCAGGGAAGGGAAGTGATTAGCGTACAGGACTCTCACGCGAAGCTCCCGGGTTCGAGTCCAGTTGTGCTGCCCTTAGATTTATCCTTCATAGGAGCCTCTACAGCTCACTGTCCAGTATGGACGGTGTTGTCTGTAACGGAGAACACTGTCCCGAGGCCGGCATTGCACTGAGAAGACTCCGGGTGTCAATGACCATAGATGTTGACGCGCCTTAAATTAAAAAAAAAAAAAAAAATCTCACTACATTTTATAGGCGGCAGATCAGTACAAAACACTAAACTCCATTTTAGAGGCAAGCCTTAGGTCAGTCCTATTCTCAGAACCCGTCAATCCTGGGAAATGTTTCAAATAAAACTGATAGACCTAGATGGTGTAACTGAAGATCTTTTTAGTTTAAGTGCCAGCATGGGACCCGATAATAAGGTTTTGAAGAAATTCACTCATTCGGAGGTACACTTTCATTGAATGGATTTGTCAGTTTTTACGATTTTCTCTAAAACGGCTTCAACGATTTTCTTTAAACTTTGAACTACACATATAAAGAGCCGCAACTTTTATTTGAAACATTCCTCCGGAAAAATTCATTTAAGGGGACTTTTGGGAAAGGTGTGGGGTTATGCTTTCCTCTAAATTCACTTTATTATATGATTCTGTCATCCATATAATATTAATCCGAATTAAATATGTTGTTAAAATTCCAATTTTGAAGAAATCGGTTGACCGGAAGTGCGACTTTACTGCGATTTTCTCCATGAAAATGCCGACGGGTTTCATTATACTAGTACAGTACATTAAGCTAGTACAGAGACCTGTTACTTTCGTTTGAATCTTTTTTCGTAGAAAATTCATTTGATTGAATTTTCCAGATTTTGGTGGAGGCGAGGTTATGCTTTCCTCACAGAAGTCGTAATCTTCGTAAAGTTTAGTTTTAACATTCATGTAAATTGAAGGCAACTAAACGGCTAATAAGCATTATTTGTTCGAAGAGAATATTAGTCATTTGTAACTATGTAAAAGAGAAAATCGTGAGTGTTTCACACCAGATGTGCAATTCGCACACAATACATAGAAAGCATAGGCACACATATCCACCGCAAAATACTTGCTCTTAGAGCTGCAAGGCAAAGTAGAAATATTTCCTCTTTAACTATATAAACAATAGTTATGTTTGGGCGTTGTTAATGGTACAAGCAAAATATTGTGAAAAGTTTATTCGGAGTTTCGGACACCTTTCTTAACTGTTTCCTTTTTAACTCTTTGCCCTCCCTTAACAGTTGCTGAAAAAACACACCAAAGATGTCCGAAACGTCGAATAAACTTAAAGATAGAAAGTTTTTCTCTTTGGTCCCAGCCAACCAATATTTTCCTTTTTTTCCTGTTTACATTTGCCTTGCAACCAATTTGCAAATATGCAGTTGTTATTAGAGAAATTTCAACAACAACTGATTTCTTATTATCATACATATAATATATATATACTAAATATGTTCCATACATAACAAACAACCTGTTCTATTCAGTGTACAGTTGCTTAAAGCTTTTATAATTCAGCAACAGTGTGTACCAATTAAACAAGTTCTCCATTGGGTTTTAAATGTCATGATATCCTGAATAATAATAAAAAAAAAACATTTTCCCCAAAGGTCCCTCCCGTAAAGTGCCTCGTTCGACGTTACCACCTATGTATCGTTAAGATATATTAAATGCAGTGCTAGAATTCGAAATATGAAGAAAACCGTTTACCGGAACTGCGAGTATGTTGACATAGGTTCCTGACTTTTGATTTTTTTTTGGATTATCGCAGTAATAGGCCAGAACATTTTTTTTTAAATCTGGACGTAGATAGACTGTCACTTTATTTGAAAAACATTTTTCCGGAAAAATCGGTTTTAAAGGGATGTTGGAATCTGTGAGTTGGCTTTCAAAACCGAGGGCTGGCAAACGGCGCTCCCATGGTATAATAGTGTAATGGTGATGGTATAATAGTATAATGGTGATGGTATAATAGTACAATGGTGATGGTATAATAGTATAATGGTGATGCTATAATAGTACAATGGTGATGGTATAATAGTATAATGGTGGTGGTATAATAGTATAATGGTGATGGTATAATAGTACAATGGTGATGGTATAATAGTATAATGGTGATGGTATAATAGTACAATGGTGATGGTATAATAGTATAATGGTGATGCTATAATAGTACAATGGTGATGGTATAATAGTATAATGGTGGTGGTATAATAGTACAATGGTGATGGTATAATAGTATAATGGTGATGCTATAATAGTACAATGGTGATGGTATAATAGTATAATGGTGGTGGTAAGGAAATATCTTTTTAATGCTGTCATACAAAACATTCATAATTGAGTTATTTTCTGAAATATATCTATAGGTCTGTTTGGCACGAAAAGTTTAAAAAACAGAAATAAAAAAAAGTTTCATCCTTGGCAGCTGCCAGCAACCAGCAAATCTACAATTAAATTTTTTTCAAAATCGTCCAACCTGAAGTGCTGGCTTCTTATCGAATTTTACATCCGTTCCTTCTTCCTTTATTACTTCATAAAGTAAGCTTTTTCATTCATAAAATATAATAGATAATTAAATAGTCTGCAATAAATTTAAGTGAATGAAGCAAGTCGAACCACTTCACTATTGTAATTAGTTTAGGTATTCCCAAGTTTCTAAAAAACCATTCTGTCCAGTTCTTCCAAACTTGCTAACCAAATTACAAAGATAAAAATCTACAATTTTTACTTGAAACTTTTTCTTCCTGGGAAAGTGCATGTTGAGATCCTGGGAGAGCCACCTGATTGGTTCGGCTGAACTGCCATTTCTGGGGGTAACGTTTGGTTTCGCCACTTATAAGTGTTAGAGCAACCAAATATTCAGTAAACATGCCAACCTGTAAAAACATTTTCCAAATTGAATCTGAGTGAATTGCACCAAAACACATCGTGCCAATGTTTCATAGCAGATTTTTATGTTTTTAACACAGTTTTTTATGTTACCACTTGCATTTTAACATGTCGCGTGGATTGTGCAACTGTGTGGAAGTTTCGGTTACCTGAGGCATGAAGTTTTTTCAGAACATTTAATAGGGGTGGGGATGATTTTGTTAGTTTTACAAGTTAAGGTTGCCCGCAGTTTAATGTTGACCTGACCACACACTTGTCTCACAACACCTCTATAATAAATTTCCCTGGACAGTGCTGCCCCAAATGAAAAACAAACGTGAAAAGTATAATCACGTACCTACTCTCAATAACAAGATTATTTGAGCTTGCTGTGGTTTTTCTCGTTGAAATAATCTATTCACACACAAACACACACTCACTCATGCAGAACGATAATGGGTTAGGGAGAGAGACCGTACGCCAAAACGCATTGTTCCGTTCTAGATCTAACTGAATGTAGTACAGGGGCTCAAGTTATCAATTTCTGTTGAAATCACCATTTAGAGAATTCGCCACGATAGAAATACTTGCTCTTATTCCAGCAAGCAGTAAGAGAAAGTTAAAAGTACTTCCTTCAAATGTAAGTAAAAACTTCGAGTCAGCTTCATATCAAGTTGTCTAAGAACTGTCTAGATATCTATTGTGAAAACGGATCTGGAGGTCCAGCGAGTGAGCAGGCAAGCAGAACAAGATAATTTGATTCATTCAAGTAAGAAAGAGGGGGTGGGGGAGCGATGTCGTGGCTGACGGTAATGAGTCGCTTTCCCCTCTGCGACCACACCTTGGGTCCCCACTTAATGCGCCAATTGGTTCACCTTTCTAGCGTAATAGTTGATTGCATTTCCTATAGAAATTGCGATTTTGAAAAATCTTTAGTTAATAAATGTGTGCTGTTCTATTACTTGAGACCTAATTTACAGTAATTAACAGTAGTTAGCCTTAGAAAAGTAGCCTCGACTTGCTGTTAGCCCAGGTGGAGCTGAGTTCAAGTTCACATACAGCTAGCATTTATCTGTTTCTTAAAACCAAACAAAATAACTAAATCTCCTGCAGGGAGAGAGGATATTTAAAATATAATTAGTCCTGATAACCATACAAAAATATCTCATTTATGTTACTCTGAAGTAGTGAGTTGGTTTGTAGTTATAGTCATTTTTTCTGTTTGTAGTTGTTGTCTACAGTTTGGATACAGTTAGCTACACTTATTGCATTTAACATTTCGGATATTTATTAAACAAATATTACTGTATTTCCGTTAAAACCAGAAATATAAAAATGGGAATGAGTAATAAATAATTGAATAGTATCGATACTGTTGGAATGTAGGAGATGATAAGTGCCTCCCGGCCTGTTATCTATTTTATCAGTAGTGAGTTATGTAACGTGCCGTCAGAACAGGCTTTTCGTTTGGTGTCTGCTGCTATTGTAATCCAAACGCGCCACACAAAACAAAACAGTGTGTGTGAATGAAGCACTGACCCGATCTTCTATTGCTGCATGTTTTATGTCAATTTAGTCTTTCAATTATAGTCAATTTGTCTTCAAACCTATGACATTTTACCAAACCATTAGTAGTCCTTAATAAATTATCTTTATAGGTTAATGGCGAGCTGCACACCATTACAAGTTATGGTCTGTAGGGCAGGATAGAATGTGGACTGCATTCTAGGATTCATGATAGTGTTACCAGCACGCCCCAAAATATATACCTACTGGTTGTGCAATTTAAAGATGAACCTAACCACTCAGCTCACCTCATGTTCGTTTACATGTTAACCGAAATAGACAAAACATCGTAGCCAGACATTACAGTATTGTGGTCATCATGTGTTCAATACATTTTAAGTAAGTGATCATAATATTGGAATTCCCTAACACTTTTAAAAATTAGAAATTATTAAAAAAAGATAATTTATTGCCATAGCAGTATATTGCAATTTTAATAATAAAAATGATAATGACTTGCATATAATTGACAGCGAGTTCCAACAAGGTGTTTTTTTGCACATATCCAGCCTTTTATTACTGTAATTAAAAAAAGTAAAACACCGAGTAAATATAAGTAGGAAGCATTTCAAATAGGGTGTGAAGCAATTTTTGAAACTGTAAGATAATGAAATATTGTTTTTTAAAAATTATCTTTAATGAAAAGAAAATGCATACTTTACATTATATGCATTACTTTTTCAAAATTCCCACAAAATATAGAAATTAAAGGTAAAAACAAAACATCTACATCAATTGTCAATTAGTTGGCGAGCCGGCTTAGTGATCCGGCTCACTAAAAGGAACCGTATTTCCAATGTCTGCTGTATATACTTGTAGTTAGTATTTCACATTTATAGAAACTTGTGTTGGAACCATTATAGTGATCCCGAAAAAAATTAGAAAATAAAATTACACTTTCTGACAACCAAGTTTTCTAAATTTGGACTATACTAATGCACTTACGATGACAGTTTGGAGGAAAGCTTGCATGAAGACGCTCCAGAAAATCAATTTTTTCTTCAAGAATGTTTCAAATAAACATCTATATAGTTTACATGCGATGTTTTTTGACGAATTATTGGAACGTTTTTTAAGAAAGTTGTGAATAACTCACTAAACCTGTTAAATAAATAGTACCTTCAGCTGACGGATTTTGATCGAAACTTTCTTGACCGTTTCCATTCCGATAACCCTAAAAGGAAGGTTCAGTTTTTTGCTTTTTGCGATTTTTCGTCTTTTGAGTTTTCCTGTTCACACACACAAACTCACCCTCCTAGACTGTCGAGTCAAGTGATTAATACATTTTTCCTAATCAATAGTCTTCAAAAGATGTATTTCAGAGATAGAAATCGATTTAAGAAAGTCTAGTGTGCAACACCCCACAACTTTCTCTTGACTGCAGTTTACACAGATTTAAGTAACAAATTTTCTTGATCCTTATAATGTTTACAGTGTCTGCAATTTTATATCAATTGGAGAATCTAAACTTAATAAAATTACTTCTTTGAGGAAACCAAACACTCCCCTTCCCCACAATCATGTTTAAATTTGTTTTTTTAATTTATGGCGCGTCAGCATCTATGGTCATTGGCGCCCGGAGCCTTCTCAGTGCACTGCCGGCCTCCGGACAGTGATCTCTCGTTACAGACAACACTGTCCATCACCGGACAGTGAGCTGTAGAGGCTCCTAGGAAGAAAAAATCTAAGGGTAGCATAGCTGGACTCGAACCCGGGTCCTCCGCGTGAGAGTCCAGTTCGCTAACCACTTAGCTATTCCCCTCCCTCCATCGTTTAAATGAACTTTCTCGGAAATAAATTCCTATCAAAAGTGATAGGGGGGGTCTCTGTATTCACAGTTAGTGTAATCCGTCAATCAAGTTGAAATCCGTCGGTACTTTTATGTTAAAATCGTAGAAAAGTGAAATAACTTCAGTAAAAGCCAACTTCCGCTCAATCGATTTTCTTCAAAATCAGAATGTTGATAACATATTCCCAGAAGCTCCCGTAATTGATTTTTCCTAGAGAATATTTCCGGTGAAAACCCGATTTCGAATGTTTTCTTTAACAGCAGTTAGAGATATTAAAAAGATTTTTTCAACATTTAAACACATACGCATTCTTTACTCCATTGCACCAGGCCGAAAAGTCACCGAGAATTTTCTAAGTAAAAATTATATAAAATGGTATTCAAATCGTCAGGCCTTAAAATTACAGTGAGATGTTTGTACGGCCAGAGGAGTTTTTGAAGAAAAAAAATTTCTTTGTTGCTCTACATTTCGGGTACCATTGGTGCCCTTCTTCAGGAGCTCTTTAGAGTAGGAGAGGAGAGAACGTTGAGTGAACGTTGAGAACACCAACAAACTAAATAAAATCTTCTCAAAAATTAAAGACCCCATTGAAAAATCTAAGAAAATACATACGTATACAAACTTCAATGTATTACACCCAACTGCAACGCTTGCTACATACGTGAATCCAAACAGTTTTACAAAAAAGACTCAGACAACACGAACTAGACATTATTAACAAAAAAATTGACAGCACTGCTCTCTCCAAACATGTTCTGACTTTCAATCATACTATCGATTTCAATAACCCTTCCATTTTAACCACTTACAAAACGACTTCCATTCAAAACGTCTTCTATCCGAATCCTTACAAATTCACCTTCATCCGAATTCCATCAATTTTAAATAAGACAAAGAAATCATAACTTCAACTTACAACAATATTTTTCTAACCCTAAGAAAAGATACTCGTCAGTAAGATGTTCTTCCAAATTTGAAATCGCCGCGCCTCCCTACAAACATTTTTCTTATCCCTCCCACCCTTTAACAGTTTTTTAAATTAAAAAAAAAATACTCTCTCTTCACTTCAGTCTCAACGGACTTCATTCTCAACGTTCACTTCTCTCCTACCCTAAAGAGCTCCTGAAGAAGGAGCTGCCTACCAATGGTACCCGAAACGTAGAACAACAAAAAATTTTTCTTCTTTAAAAACTCCTCTGGCCATTGCCGTACAAACATCTCATTAAAAATTATATAACTCATCATATAAGGAAAAACGCACTTTTTTTGTAATAAAGAAAGGAATAATATTTCGAGTGGAATTCCTTATAAACATGCTTGTAATGAACTTCTTGCAAATTCTTTCTTCAGCTGGCAGCTCTTTGTCTCTCTCTCCCCCTCATGTTGGCAAACATTTCATGCCAAAAATATTGGCATAGGAGGGAGCATTCATTAATAAACTTATTGCCGACTGCAGCTCAAAGAATGATGACCCTCAGTCGGCGTCAGCATCAACAGATTTCCTTTTATCTATTATCACAATGTTATCAGCCATGACACATTGTCATCATAATTGTCATGCTTATATTAACGCTAAAAAGTGACATGATAACTGCAGCAAAAAACATTTTTAAGTAATGCGGGTCGTTAGGTTACTTCCCTTATCATTTCAGTTTTCCTTATAACTAATTTAATGGAAAATAAACCGGGAAAAAAGTGATTAATTCTTCCTTATGTATTAGTGCAAATTTGAATGTAGAAATGTCTAGGTGAGAGCTATAAATTATATTTGCTATAAATTATAAGTGTCACACAAAATTTTGGGAAGAGACAAACATGTCACCTGTTACATATAAAAAAAAAACTCACATCCGTTTCTTTTGCAATTTTCTAGTTTAGTTTCTAACTTCCAAGATTAATTTTCAATATAGCTTGTAATTCTTACTAGTTGAGTTACCTTCAATGTTCTATCAGCAGCAGAACCTAAATTAATAAAATGACTTTTTTTATGGAATAGCATTATCCCTCTTCCCCTCCTCTAAAAATCCCCTAAATGAACTTACTTAGAAAAAATTTTCAAGCAAAAGGATAGGTCTCTCTAAGATTATTTAGTGTATCAAGTGTAATGAAATAGGTCGCTGTTTACATGGAAAGAATGGCAGCAAACTGGAACGACTGTTCAGTAAAGTTGCACTTGCAAGTTAAGATATTTTCCTCAAACTGGGAAATTTGGCAACATATGTAATTCTAATTAATATTATACAGAGACCAGAATTGTGTACCAAACTAATATAACACTTTAGAGACAAACGAAACCCCACCCCTCCCCCAAAACCTCCTTACATGCAAAAATATTTCAAGTAAAAGTTTGAGCTTTTTATATGTGTATACAGTCATTAGTATAGCTCTTTGTATTGGTTTACAGTCGTTAGTAGAGCTCTTTGTGTGGGTGTACAGTCGTTAGTATAGCTCTTTGTGTTGGTATACAGTCGTTAGTATAGCTCTTTGTGTTGGTATACAGTTGTTAGTATGTTGAGTTTAGAGAAAATTGCAAAAAAATAAATAGAAAAAATTCATTCAGTAAAGTGGTACTCCCAGCTAAGGAATTTTGACAGTAACTTCCTGTCGGATTCCATGGAGATATTCACGCGGATTGTGTTTGAACTTGCTACGATTTTCCGTTTTTGAGATATGCAATTCACATAGTACCGCGTATTTCCGGTGAAAATTCGATATCGAAAATTTGACACGATCACAGTACTTTCTTCTAATAAGAGTAAGAGAAAGTAAAAACTGATTTGAAACACCCGCGACCTTCTATTAATGCTTATCACAGTTATGAAATTATAGTTAAGAAAGTAAAATTATTTTGTCCTAACAAAAGGATAGTCTGATGGAGGAGCAGGTTGGTTAGTATAAACAGCAGCATTACTGGAGTGTGATTACCTTGTAGTTCAGAAGACATAAAGCTCAAAATCTATGTCAACCTAATAATACGCAAACTCCTCACGTGATAGATTCTTCAGAATCTGCTAAATTCAATTTTTCCGTTGACATCAATCAAGTAACGGAGACAAGTAAGTATCTGTATGGTTAGGATTCCAAGTGTGGAGAAAAATCATTATCACCGCTTGCGAGGAAGCTCCAGATAACTCAGTAACCTAGACTATAAAGTGAATTTCCGGTTAACCAGATCTCTTCAATTTGAAATGTATAAAATCATGGCTTTTAAGTACATTATTATTATATAGGTGGTAGAACAATACCTAGTAATAAAGTATAAATAGCTTGCTTCTTTTTGTGATCATCTACCGTTTTCGGCGTTCGCCCATCATCGGGATGCTTTGTCAAAACAGTGTGATAACACAGACCAAATTCAGTTTATACACTTTGTTTATAGGCTATCACGGAAAATATCTCTGATGCTTTCCAGCTCTGGGGAACCAACCAAAACAAATAAAATATAACTTGAGAGGAAAGAATAAGATTGCCACAAACCCCCACATCAATTTCTAAAAACCATTTTCTCGGACTCAGGGCACTTCACAACTTGTATTTCCGATGAAAATATAATTTTGAAAATTTGGTACGCAATACTTTTTCGTCCAGCAATAAGAGAAAGTAATAGTCGATGCATTGCGTCTCTTATTGTTATCGAATTCATAGTTTTTATAATTTCTTTGTCCATAGAAATGTTTACACATTTTCTCACGTTTTCTTTGTTTCGGTTTCACATTTATTTTTAGGCTAGCCGATGGCATAGTTTTGCATCAAAGTTCTGGTTAATTATTTTACACCAGTTGCAAATTTATTTTTTTCTTTAAGATGAGTGTGAAAAGGTGGGGGTAGTTTGAAATGTAGTGACGTAATACAGCGCACTCTATATGGAACAATTGAACATTATTGTCCATATCATTGTTGTCATATTGAATTGAAGTCATTGTGCGTAGTTCATATCTTCTCCACATTTTTTTGTTCATTGTATTTTATAATTTTTTAAACAGAATTCCAAGGTTTCTATTTTTATTGCGGGTTGTAAATAATTATTTTAATGTAAGCTTAGAGATGCAAATATAGTAGTAAATGAACAGGTCAGCTGATCAACAGCGCTCTCTTTGCGAGGGAATAGTAAGCAACACAAGAAAGTTAAACAGTCAATTTGTTTCAAGGTCACTTTTCATACCGCTGCTTGTATCTTATGTTTACAATCATTTAGCACTGAACGCTAATAGTTGCCCATTCTCTTACAACTTTATTCTCTTTCGCCGGGTTGTCATGGAAATATGTATATTAACACTGGCTTGGTCAGTTGGCCACCGCCATCAAGGGAAGGTTTCCTTCTCGTTTGTTATGATCAGTAGATGTGAAACATTCACATATCATATGGAGAAATATCTCACTTTCTCTTACTTCTGGAAAGAGTAAGAGCATTGCGATGGTGCCAAATTTTCGAAATTGAGTTTTCATCGGAAATATATGTTTTTTCGGAAATATGTGATAGGGAAAAATGTTTTCAGCGAAAGGTCTGTACGTATGTGTGTTTTAACAGAATAATTCAAAAACGATAATTCGCAGGAAGCTAACTAGTATTCCCTTTAGGTACTACCACCGCATCAGACACCAACTTTTTGAGCAACATCCATCAACTGCAAGTCCGACTAATCTGAATTTTTGTTCAGTTTTGCGTGATTTTCTCAAAACTGGCTCCAACGATTTTCGTTACACTATGTGCACACACACACATACCTATCACTTTTATTTGCAATATTTTCCCGGTACAATTGATTTTTTGGGTGTTCTTAGGGAGCAATGACGTTATCTTTCCTCTAAAGTTCCACTTCAGTATAATGTGTGGTTCTACCACCTACACAAGTCATTTTAGGCGATGTTAGTTTATGTAATGATAATTTTAGTAAGACCTTAATTTAAAGAGGAGAGCTGCATTTAAATATATGAGTTTTGATTATACTTGCACAAAGAGATACATTACAGTTAGTGTCCCTTCAACTATTTCGCACAATCATAATTTAAAGCAGTCATCATTAATTTGAAACTATTTAGTGGATTTGTTAGTAAATTAGCTAAAATAGATCTGTCAGTATAACCGGAAATAAAGATCAGTCTCCTGTTTGAGCAAATTTCAATAATTTGTTTTGACATTATTACCGAGTCTCAGTGGTGAATAAATTAGTTGAAATAATGTGTTCATAAAGGACGGCGAAGAGGGTGGACAGCTAACGGCAGTGATATCTTCACCTCCTCTCCTCTCAGTGGTCTACACAAGCCTTTCTTGATCTGAAAGAGTGTCTCGCTTAGAAATATCTCACAGCCGCGCGCACACACAAATCGTAGATATATTCAAACATCCTGTAGATGTTGGAAATGTGCCACGCCTCCATTTTCATCTTGAATTATTGAGTGTCCCATAGCCACTGAATGCATTTTTGTCAATATATTCGGGTCTTCTTATATCGTTCTCTTTACAACTGGAAAGTCCATTAATGTCATTTAGTAATTAATTGAGTTTTAATGTTTGCAATGATTATTTAAAAAAGAACAAGTTTTAATTAGCGGATATTTATGTCTCTAAAGTAGCAATGACACTGCCAAACTAGATTCTGCTAGGGAAAAAACTCGTGATTAGGGCACAAGCATTTAGAATCTCAACAGGATCACCAACCTCGCCTAATTTCCGTTATATATTCATTTCGGGAATTTTTGATGAGATCATCGTATTATATTGGTTGTTTATTTGTCACTTTCACATAGTTCACTTTATCAGTTATCATGTGTATTGCAAACATGCCTAATATTCTAAATTGCTTGTCCACCGGATATGTTATTAGTTCTTCTAAATTTCTCAGAAACAAATAATCGAAGGAAGTTTGAACATGATATCCTTTACGCACAACCATTGATTGCATCCGATACGCCGGTTTCGGTCAAATTCCTTAACGGGAAGTGCAATGCGTATTTAATGATTTTTTAAAAGTTTTTTTGCGATTCTCTCGAAAATGGCTTTTTAAACATTCCCCAGGATAATTTATTTTTGGTGGTTGTTGGGAGCTGCAATGTCAGCTTTTCTCTAGGGAGCCATTTCGGAATAGTGCACGCTTCCTAGCTCCAATATAATGTACTTATTATTATTTCCAAACATTCAAGAAGATTTGAGCTTAGAGAGATTCTAGGGGATAGATTTGTCTATGTGCACGGTTCCATGACCTGCAGGAACTAAACATTTTAACTATAAAGAATATATTTTTGTATTAGTTTGATGTGTGATTGATAACTATAATAAGAGAATGATGTAATTGAAGCACACCAGATTTTATTAAACAGATAATAGTGCCAGTAATAGCAATTCAAATGTTTTTGTTTATCCGGTCTGTCTTAACACTGAAATGCAAGCGGCCACTTTGCCTCAGTTGATATCCCCAACCCAACAACCAAGATTGGCACATTAGGTGATTCTATGAAACTTGTATAAATATTTATTTTGCTTTATCAATTAGTGTAGAGAAGTACGCCAGCAGACAGACAGATTAGTCTTGGTGGGACGTGCATATTGTTGATGATTATGGGCGTCCGATGAAGTATGGTTTGTTGGAGAGCGCGATGTTTGAACGGCCATGATAACACTGTTAAAGGTCAAAGGAACATCAGGTCACAGTTCAATGCCGCCTCCCTCTGTGCCGAGGCAGTCCCTTTACCTCCACCGCCATCTTCATCAATATATGACTATTTTTACGTATTGCTAATTAATTAATTGAGAATTACAGGGGGGGGGGGGGACTGCACGGATATGTACCAAACTCAAGTACACTTCACAACTTATTTCTTGCTTCGTGGGATCGCCCCAAACCATATGAGGAAAAGCTCATTCAGAGCTGAGTCCAAAAAAGGACAATGGAAGCCCATTTTGCTCTCCCCCCCCCCTAAGAGAATTAATGCATGGTGCCACATTTTCGAAATTGAGTTATTCGGCAGAAATACATGTTCTGGGCTCCACTCAATACTGAAATAATGCGGAAGTCTGTGCTGTGTGTATGTGTGTGTGCGCGCGTTAGCAGAATATCTCGAATACGAAAAATTGCAGGAAGCTCAAACTTGGTAAACCGTTTAGGTACAACCACCACATCAGACATCAACGTTTCGGACAAAATCCATCAACTTAAAATGTGGTTTTCCTGATTTTTTTTTCCAGCCTTTGTGATTTTGTCAAAAAAAGCTCCGTCCACTTTTATTTGAACTTTTCCCGGGAAAATTGATTTTTCGGGGATTCTGGGGGAGCAATAGCGTTATGCTTTCCTCTAAAGTACCACTTCGGTATAATATATGGTTTTACCACTAAGATAATATTAGTACGTATTACAAGCGTTGCTAGAATTCCAAAATTGACGAAAATCGGTTATCCGGAAGCGCAATATTAGAGATCAGGTTTTTGAGTTTTTTAGAATTTTTTCGGAAACGGTTAGAACGATTTTATTTAAACTTGGAATGCGCTGCTGCATAGATAGAAGGGGGGGGGGAACGCACTGCGACTTTTTTCGATCTATTGTGCTTAAAAAAGTTCGAAACTTAACACTTTTATTGAAACATTTTGCTAAAAATCATTGATTTTAGAGGGGTGTTATGGGTCTGTCAGTTTAATTTGAATTTACACAAGCTTTGGTGGTTTGTATATAGAGCGCTCTACATATGGCCGCTCAGCTATACAAGATAAATCCCCACTACCACCAATATGGCCAGCCCAACTAAACATTGTAATGTTGCAATTTTATAGACTATTTCTTGATTAAATTGTATTAATTAGAGTGAGAGAAAGTCGTGTGAGTGTTTCACACCAGATTTTATTCTTCTTTAAATGGAGTAGCAGTATCGATAGATTTATTTATGTAAACTGTCATTGCAAATAGACTGGACCAGTCCATCACAAATAAATGGTTTGCAAAAATTTCAAAATCGAATAAAAATGAAACACTGGCACGATGTATCACTATTGCCTTAACTGTAATAATTATTATAATGAATTGAAACTCAACTTCTAGTTGTCCATAGGAGACGTTGAGGGTTGAGATAGGAGACGCTGAGGGCTGCAAATTAGTCGCCAGAAAAAATGATAGTGTTGTGTATTGTAGTTCAACAGAACAACACTTCACATCTAACATCAAAGATTCTCTAGAACCCGTTAAAAAATCTATATTTTTCGAAAAAAATGTATCAAATCAAATCTTAGATTTATTTATGTGCAGTTTCCATTCCAAGTTTAAATAAAATCGACATAGCTCAGTTTCAAGAATATTCGGATGACTCAGATTCATACTCCGTAAGATCATACATTTCATACAGTTTACAAAGTGCCTTCAAACTTTGAATTCTAGGAGTGTTTTTACTAATCTTTTCTTTATAATACATTTGTGATGAGAAACGACATTGTATGAAAACGGCCATTCAGTAAAGTCGCTTCCATTTCATGGATTTCTGACGAAGACCTATTATGTGGGATGCGTTGGTAATGGCTAAACGGAATATGAAGTCTGTGCTTCCTGCAATTTTTCGTTTTTTAAAGCTTTTAATATTTCACACGATCGCAACACTTGCTGGTATAGAAGGGAGAACAAGTGTTCAAGTCTCAGATTCACTCTTCAACTTCTGTTCAAGATTACAACAGAGAAAAAGTTGTTTGAGTGTTTCAACAGGCTTTTAGTTACCGGTTCTATTTCGCCGGGTTCTATGGATATTGCAGTAATGCCGATTTGAAAACTGCGGAGAGATCGTTTCTGCTGGAGGATGGCTGATAGAAATGCTTACGAATCCGTGAGTAAATGGTATATGGCCATATGTACCAAGTTCATTACACATAGTTTAAAAATAGTGACTACTATGTGTGGACGATGAATTTGTTTGCAAGAAATGATGAGCAATAGACGAAAGACAAAAAAATCATCTTGACATGATAACTAATAGCTTTTGTGTTTGGAAGGGAACAGAACGTTGATAGAGCTGTATTAGTGTGCAGTACGAGCGGCTTTAGTATTCGTATTGGCAGGTTAGACGTCGATCTTCCAGGCCGGCTGTGAGTGCGCTCTGCTGGCGTTACACAGCTCACTAATCCTGTCCTCACCACATGTCCTCCTATTGTTAGTGATGGGCAAAACGAGTCCGTAATCGGATTTATTGGTTTGGGAAATAAGCTCCAACATCGGAACCGTTTCAAAATTTCGTTCAACGGCTCCTTCCCGAATTTTTAACTTTTGGTACCAAAATGACCTTTACATTTCTTCAAATGTTGTTAAATTCATTAAATGTTTTAATTATTTAACTTCATCAGTTAGTAACAAATTGCATTCTTGTCCACAATAAAAACAGTAAACTAATAATTACCAATAATATTTGTTTTTTAATGATATATAATCCTCGTATTTTATACTCAAATTATAATACTAACTTAATATTATTAATATATTTAATGCAGAAAACGCCGTACATGCTCAAATATAATTTTTAAAACTGGCGTTAAAAAACAATTTAACTAACATGTTATTGTTGCCCCTTTCATATCTATTGCTGCAAATATTCTTCCATAAAATAAAACTTCGTGTACGTCACTTTTAACATGATTATAATTTTTTTTAAAATATTTTTCTAATAACATTTTTAAATACACTTTGTAGAACATTTAAAAAAGATTATATATAAAGTGTCGTATATATTATATATATATATATTATATATATATATATATAGAGAGAGAGAGAGAGAGAGAGGAGAGAGAGAAGAGCGCGATATGGTGTCATAATGTAAAGATGGATTTAGTTACAGGCAGCATTGAGTCGCGGAACCAGCCTTACTTTTGGCGTTTCTGTTGACTAGATTCAGTGATTTGATTTATTCGTTTACTCCGGAACAGAATAATCTAAATCAACTCCGGATGGAGTCCACTCGGATCCAGAGATTCAGTCAATGAGAGTGCCGGATTCAGCCAGATTGATATCGGATTAGAAATTCGTTCCAAATTCATTGAATCAGCTAGTTATATTATATCTAGATGACCTCCATTATAAAATATGATTATGTTGTTAAATTATAATACTTTTATGTTTACTATTATGTCTGTAAGCTATGGAAATAAATTATTGACAATTTTACTGTATATTGATTATTCAATTATGGAATTATTGACAGTGTAGTACTAAAACCTCTTCTAGAAATTCACTCTCTCCCTCCTACCATCTGCAGTATTTACCAGGTTTGTAATAATTATGGTTTGAGGTTATAAAATTGGAAGAGTTATCCCTGGTTCTTTCAACATGGCCTCTCAGTTTAATACTTAACTGGTATCATCGGGCTAAATTTGACCGGCGCGCTTTTCTTTGTGTGGCATTTTGTATAAATTGACGGTAAATATCCCCTCTTCTCAAAATTCTTCCCTCTCAACCGCACCTACAATTGTTCATGAAACCAGTCATCCTTTAGCAGTGGAGTAAATAAAATGTAGGTTTTAGGTCTAATTTGACCCGACACTTACGTTATACGATTTTTTACTTTCTCTTACTCCTAGTAAGAGGAAGTATTGTAATCGTGTCAATTTGATATCGATTTTTCACCGGAAATATCACGTTGTGAGGTCCCCTGAGTCCAAAAAAGTGGTTTTTAGCGAATGGTCTGTGTGTGTCTGTGTGTGTGTATGTATGTGAACAGCATAGCTCAAAAACGAAAAATCGTAGAAAGTTCAAACTTGATATTACGTTTAGTATCACCATGGGATCTGACGGTGCGTTATGTGGCAATATTCCTCAACCGGAAGTACCACTTTACTAGTTGTTTTTTTTACGTTTTTGCAATTTTCTCAAAAATGGCTCCGAAGATTTTCTTTAAACTTGTATATCAACTACACATACAAAGAGCTACAACTTTTATTTGAAACATTTCTCCAGGAAAATTCATTTAAGGGCACTTCTGGGGGAGGGGTGGGGTTAGGTTTTCACTGTTGAACTGCTGTTTCAGTATATTAGACAATTCTGTCATCTAAATAACGTTAATTAGAAT
>JAAEAF010000267.1:0-13667 GCA_011037195.1 Triatoma infestans | reverse complement strand
TCATAGTATTAGATGATAATATATTTAATGTTTGTAGCTAAATATTATAAAATCTTAGCCCTAGTCTTGTATGTCATATCTCGGCTCAACAAAAATATTCACATCCTTAGAATGTTTCTAACAATACATAAAAAAAACAAAGTCTTTATTCATAGTATTAGATGATAATATATTTAATGTTTGTAGCTAAATATTATAAAAACATAGCCCCCAGTCTTGGATGCATCTCACGGCTCAACAAAAAAATTACAGTCCTTAGAATGTTTCTAATAATACATAAAAAAAACAAAAAGTCCATGTTCATAGTGTTGGATGATAATATATTTAAGTTTATAGCTAAATATTATGAAAACTTAGCCCTCGACTTAAAAAAAACGAAGTCTTTATTCATAGTATTCGATAATAATATATTTAACGTTTCTAGCTAAATTTTACACAACTTAGCAGCATGTCCTGTATGTCATCTCACGGCTCAAAAACAATATTACAGTCCTTAGAATGTGTTTAGCTAAATTTTATAATTTTTAACATAATTTAATTTAAACAGTAACATAGAAAACACAAAGTATTTGTTCATCGTATTGTATGATAATATAGTTGGACCTAGTCCTGGGATGTCATCTCACGACTCAAAAACAATATTAATGTCCTTAGAATGTTTCTAACAATACATAAAAAAAGTCTTTATTCATGGTATTGAATGATAATTTAGTAATGTAAGTAAGTAAAGTAATAATGCCTATTTTTTCAGGCGGGCTTAACGTCCAACGAATGATAATTTATTTAATGTTTGTAGCTAAATATTATAACACATTTGCCCTAGTCTTGTATGTCATCTCACGAAATATTATAAGTGTAAAGATAATTTAATTTAAACATGAACAAAATACAAAAAAATTCACAAAGCATTTGTTCATCGTATTGGATGATAATATATTCATTGTTTCTAGCTAAATATTATAAAATATTAACCGTCGACTTGGATGTCATCTCACGGCTAAAAACAATATAGAAGTCCTTAGAATGTTTTTAACAATACATAAAAAAAATCAAAGTCTTTGTTCATAGTATTGGATGATAATATATTCAATGTTTCTAGCTGAATATTATAAAATCTTCGCCCTAGTCTTGAATGTCATCTCACGGCTCAAAAACAATATTAAAGTCCTTATAGCTAAATATTATAATAACTTAGCCCCTCGATGTCATCTCACAGCTCAACAGAAATATTAAAGTCCTTAGAATGTTTCTAACAATACATAAAAAGATACAAAGTCTTTATTCATAGTCTTAGAATGTTTCTAACAATACGTAAAAAAAACACAAAGTCTTTATTCATAGTATATGATAATATATTTAATGTTTCTAGCTAAATATTATAAAAAATTAGCCCTCAACTTGCATTTCATTTCACGGCTCAAAAACAATATGAAAGTCCTTAGAATGTTCCTAACAATACATAAAAAAAAGTCTTTGTTCATAGTATTGGATGATAATATATTTAATGTTTCTAGCTAAATATTACAAAAACTTAGCCCTCGACTTGAAAAAAAAAACAAAGTCTTTATTCATAGTATAGGATGATAATATATTTAATGTTTGTAGCTAAATATTATAAAAACTTTGTCCCAGTCCTGGTATGTGATCTCACGGCTCAAAAACAATATGAGAGTCCTTAAAATGTGTTTAGCTAAATATTGTATCTAACTATAAATAAAAAAAACAAAGTCTTTGTTCATAGTATTGGATGATAATATATTTAATGTTTGTAGCTAAAATATTATAAAAAACTTAGCCCTCGACTTAAAAAAAACAAAGTCTTTATTCATAGTATAGGATGATAATATATTTAATGTTTGTTGCATTTGGCCCTAGTCCTGGGATGTCATGTCACGGCTTAACAAAAATATTAAAGTCCTTAGAATGTCCTTAGAACAATACATAAAAAAATCAAAGTCTTTGTTCATAGTATAGTCTAACAATACCTAAAAAACACAAAGCATTTGTTCATCGTATTGTATGATAATATCAGAAAAATTATTAAAGTCCTTAGCTAAATATTATAACCACTTAGCCCTCGAGGTGGATGTCATCTCACGGCTCAAAAACGATATTACAGTCCTTAACATGTTTCAAGCTAAATATTACAAAAACTTAGCCGTAGTCTTGTATGCCATCTTACGGCTCAAAAACAATGTTAAAATCCTTAGAATGTGTTTAGCTAAATATTATAAGTGTAAACATAATTTAAAGATGAACCAAATATCAAAAACTATTAAAGTCTTTAGCTAAATATTATTAAATATTAGCCCGCGACTTGGATGGCATTTCACGGCTCAAAAACATTATTAAAGTTCTTAGAATGTGTTTAGATAAAATATTATAAGTTAAACATGAACAAAATATCAAAAAATATTAAAGTGTTTAGCTAAATATTATAAAATATTAGCCCTAGTCTTGTATGCCATCTCACGGCTCAAAAACAATGTTAAAGTCCTTAGAATGTTTCAAGCTAAATTTTACACAACTTAGCCGCATGTCCTGTATGTCATCTCACGGCTCAAAAACACTTATTAAAGTCCTTAGAATGTTTCTAACAATTCATAAAAAAAACAAAGTATTTGTTCATCGTATTGGATGATAATATCAAAAAATATTAAAGTCCTTAGCTAAATATTATAAAATAGTAGCCATCGACTTGGATGACATCTCCCGGCTCAAAAACATTATTAAAGTCCTTAATATGTTTCAAGCTAAATATTATGCAACTTAGCCGCGTGTTCTGTATTTCATCTCACAGCTCAAAAATGATATTAAAGTCCTTAGAATGTGTTTAGCTAAATATTATAAGTGTAAACATAATTTAAACATGAACAAAATATCAAAAAATATTAAAGTCCTTAGGTAAATATTATAAAATGTTTGCTCACGACTTGGAAGCCATCTCGTGGCTCAAAAACAATATCACAGTCCTTAGAATGTTATTAACAATGCATAAAAAAACAAAGTCTTTATTCATAGTATTGAATGATAATTTATTTAATGTTTGTAGCTAAATATTATAAAATATTAGCCCTCGACTTGGATGACATATCGCGGCTCAAAAACAATATTACAGTCCTTAGAATGTGTTTATCTAAAATATTATAAGTGTAAACATAATTTAAACATGAACAAAATATCAAAAAATATTAAAGTCTTTAGCTAAATTTTATAAAATATTAGCCCTAGTCTTGTATCACATCTCGCGGCTCAAATATGATAATAAAGTCCTTAGAATGTGTTTAGCTAAATATTATAAGTGTAAACATGAATAGAATCCATAAAAATGCACAAAGTATTGAATATTAAAAAATATTAAAGTCCTTAGCTAAATATTATAAAATATTAGCCCTAGTCTTGTATGCCATCTCACGGCTCAAAAACAATGTTAAGTCCTTAGAATGTGTTTAGCTAAAATATTATAAGTGTAAACATGAACAAAATATCAAAAAATATTAAAGTGTTTAGCTAAATTTTATAAAATATTAGCCCCAGTCTTGTATGCCATCTCACGGTTCAAAAACATTATTAAAGTCCTTAGAATGTGTTTATCTAAAATATTATAAGTGTAAACATGAACAAAATATCAAAAAATATTAAAGTGTTTAGCTAAATATTATAAAATAGTAGCCCTCGACTAGGATGACATGGCACGGCTCAAAAGCATTATTAAAATCCTTAAAATGTGTTTATCTAAAATATTATAAGTGTAAACATGAACAAAATATCAAAAAAATATTAAAGTGTTTAGCTAAATATTATAAAATAGTAGCCCTCGACTTGGATGACAGTTCACGGCTCAAAACCATTATTAAAGTCCTTAAAATGTATTTTAGCTAAAATATTATAAGTGTAAACATGAAAAAAAATATTAAAGTGTTTAGCTAAATATTATAAAATAGTAGCCCTCGACTTGGATGACAGTTCACGGCTCAAAAACATTCTTAAAGTCCTTAAAATGTTTCAAGCTAAATATTATAAAACATAGCCGCAGGTCAGGCATGCCCATCTCCCGGCTCAAAAATATTTTTTTTACCTTAGACTGTTTTCAAGCTAAATATTATAAAACATAGCCGCAGGTCAGGCATGCCCATCTCCCGGCTCAAAAATATTCTTTTTACCTTAGATTGTTTTCAAGCTAGATTTTTCAAAACGTAGCCGCATGTCTCGCATGCCATCTCCCGGCTCAAAAATATTTTTTTTCCCTGGTTATAAAATCAGATGGGGGTCTCATCGTAATTTTGTAGCCGCGCGCCAGACCCCTGCCTTCGGGCGTAAATTCATAAGTGCCTGGGGCTCAAAAAAAATTGCCCTAGAATCACCTATTTACATCTACTGATGAGTTCTGATGTATTCTCCTTGGTGTCTACCACAAAAATTGTCTTGAAGGAATGTCTTCTAATTGTTCGTTCAATTCTTCCCCTTTGAGAAGAAGGGGATAGAACAATGCCATCAAGGTTCATTTCTTTTCCAGTAACTGTACTCTTCTACCTGCGTGTACCCTTTTGCCAACAAGCTCGCATTTTTCTTTTTAATTTTGATATTTCAAATTAAAATAGATACAATTTCTTGCATCCATCACAGTTGTAGGTCACTTTAAAACCGCAGTACAAGTATATAGATATAAAAAGACTAACCTTGCTTATTCCTAAAGTACCTCTAACTTAATTTTAATGAAAATTAATTTTCCCCTGAAAAGTGTTTCATAGAAAAATGTGGAAAATATATATATATAGAGAGAGAAAAGAAAATCGTTAAAACCGTTTGCGGGAAAATCGTAAGAAACATAAACTTATGATACCAAGTAAAAGTAAAATTTGAACGTACAAAAATACACATACCAAATTTTAGGAATTCTGTTCAGATTCTTGGGATCCCAAAACATGTATTGCCGAAAAATCAATTTCAAAGTAAAAAAAAACTATTCTGATATAGTTAATGGGAAAAATTAAAAGCAGTCGATAACAAATCATAGATTGTTTAGAATAAAGTTGTAAATAAATAGATATATGGAACATAAGCTGTAAAAAAAAAATACAGCAAGCAGAAAAGTCCATAAACTAGCATTGATGGGAAGAAAAAAAAAAAAAAAAAAAAAAAAATAGAACGGGAGAAAGGGGTTAACCGGCGGATAGCTCTTATAAAAGAGGGACTTTTATGTTGTATGAGTAAAAAAAGGGCTAATATCACATAGGGACTTCAGCTTTCCATTCATTTAGCATTTATCAGCATTCCAATCTGTGTGGCATAGTGTCAGCCTTATCTATCTCCAATGAAACATTACTTCCCACCTTTACCGTCATCCCCTCTACACTTGTTATAAACTTCCACCCCATACGCCCAATAGGCCGCAATACTAACTCCCATTCTTCTCTGTAGTCCCTTTAATAGCGGAAAACACTAACCACATACCCACATTTAGTTTATTACAACCGAAGACCATATAATATACAAAATCTCTACCATACCAAATGTTAAATAATGAAAATCCCCGCCCCCTCACAACTACCACCATCACAGCTGACACAATTATCAATACAAATATCATTAACTGCAAACACTTAATTAGCAATTATTAATTGACAGCTATGCAACTTTGAGGCGTCTTCTTAGGCGCATTTTTTCTTTCACCAATGAATAGCCATGATTGACATTTGTTGATTGTTTGTTTGTTTAAATTAAGAAGCGTCAGTATCTGAGGTCTTTTTGCGTCCGGAGCCATCTCAAAGAGTGTTCTCTCGTTACAGACAACACTACCATCACCAGATAGGGAGTATTAAAGGTGCTTAGGGCGAGAAAATATAAGGGACAGCATTGCTGGACTCGACCCGAGATCTCTGTGTTCCAAGTCCAGAGCGCTACCACCTAACTAAACTTACCCTACTTAATAATATTAATAATTGCTATAAATTGGATGTTGAGGTTCGGTTATACAAAAGAACTCTTTTTAAATTTCTACCGACGTTTCGGCAAATTTATTGCCTTCTTCAGGGTAAAAAGTTTTCAGTTAGAATTATTTACAAACTGTAGTTTGTGACTTATCATCACCAAGTTCAACACTTATCAACACCAATGATATACTTATCGACACCATCAATATAAACACTTGGTGATGATATGTCACAGGTTAAACTCAGTTTGTAAATAATTCTGACTGAAAATTTTTTACCCTGAAGAAGGCAATAAATTTGCCGAAACGTTGGTAGAAATTTAAAAAGAGTTATTTTGTATGACCGAACCTCAACATCCAATTTACAACATTGAATACAGCGGTCGTAACGAACACCAAAAACATTAATAATTGCCTTAATTTAGTTCAATATTTAAATTTAATTCAATTAATATATTTATTAAAAAAACAAAAATATTGTCAATGCCATCGAGCTGTCACATTTACACACGTCCATCCCTGTTCGCTCCTATGCAAAAGTTTTCTACAGGACCGCAATTTATGTCTCATTTTGCTATGGGAAAGTCGGAAGTTCTCAAGCTATTGTTCAAAACATCTTGATAAAGGATCTTCGAAACTTCGACGATAACAAAGTGAAAGAGGCTATCACGAAAAAACTCTTAATGTTTTCCACTTGCGGATTCAACATTTATCCTTATTGCTAAGTTATATTAATTTATTCCTTGTTACAGTTATCAAGGAGAGTCAACTAGGTCATCGCAACCGGCGCCATCACAGTGCAGTATAGAGAAGGCAGTGTGCCAATATTAAAGGGAACCCTTAGAACCATTTTCGATAAAATCGCCTAAAATTTTAAAGAAAACGTTTTAGTAAAGTTGCAATTCTGATTGACGGATTATTTTCTACTTTTTTTTTGTCGAAATCATGTTGTAATTGCAGCTCGATGGCATTGACAATATTTTTGTTTTTTTAATAAATATATTAATTGAATTAAATTTAAATATTGAACTAAATTAAGGCAATTATTAATGTTTTTGGTGGTTACTAAATGGAATACAAGTTTGTGATTTCCTGTTATTTTCATTTCTGGTTAAACCTGGCCCAAACGCTTTATATACACACACACTTATTATAGAAAGCGCCACGACAGCTGAGTGATTAGAGGCGCGGAACCGCCAAGGTGAGGTATAATGCGTGGTGCTAGCTTTAATTCCGGGTGTTAGACTTGGATTTCAGTCAGGTGCTAATATGAGTCATAGTAGTAGAAGTGTTTACTATCCACCTTTGCTACGACAATGATTAGTTTACTTAAATACATACGTACAGACTGTTCTCTAAAATTACTTTTTCATCGTCAAATGACTTCACAAATAATATCCATGGTGAAAACAATTTCTAAAACAGGACACTCTTACTGCATTCAGAGAAAGTAAAGAATCATTTTCTTTCTTCCAATAGCAGAACAGCAGCTCATGATACGCTTTGGCCTGCCATCTCTGCAAATCTTTGGCTATTTTCTTATGTCTTTCCATTTTCCCAATCATTAGAACCCTCCACATTTTTCTTATCTTCTGTTCTTGAGGATTTCTCTTCGATTGTATTCGCCAAGTGTTGAATAAGTCAATTCATTTCTATAGATTATTTGAATCAAGTAACTATTAGCTTTTAATTTTTTTTTTTTTATGTTTCTGCGATGTAAAAAATGTGTATGTTTAAAAATTCTTTCTCCACATCTTCACGACTATCTATATATTAAAAAGCCTTGATAAAGACCGGAAACTCTGTCGAAACGTTGTCATAATTGAATATTTCTTTCTTGACCGATTCTTACTGAAATGTGATTGGTGATGTTGTGTGTTTGTGTGCTGGTAGCTTGTGTAGCACGAGCGGTTTAGCAAAAGGGGCTTGTGTTTTTGAGTTTTAAGGCAGAGAAGTAATAAGAATAATTAAGAAAACACTGGTAGATTAAATTAAATATATTCTTTAAAGATATTTAATGTATTCAATAACACAGGCTATATGCTTATTGATTTACTGAAATTAGTTGGAATAAACTCTTATGTTTTAACTTATAACTGGCACTAATTTTAAGAGAGCGATTCCTGGCTTTGAAAGCAGAATGCAGACTGTCCAAAAGAATGCCTTCTCTTACAAAACAGTTGGCCAAGTGGCATTGTATTAATTTAACGGATTCTTGTGCCTTTGTCTCTTTATAGCAATGACCTTAAATTATAGTACCTGACTCTTTTCACTGCACTAAGATACATTTAAAATATTAACAAAATTCTATTTTTCAAACTATAAAATATTCTAAACTATTTTTCAAAACTATCATTTTCTTTCATTTCTTTCTTCCACTACATTACCAAATGTTTTCATAACATAATTCATCATCGGTTAACAAATAATTTTATTATTAAAGCCTTGATAAAGACAGGAAACTCTGTCGAAACGCTGTCATAATTGAATGTTTCTTTTTTCTTGACCGATCATCACTAAATTTCTTCATAATATAATTTTTGTATGTAAATTTATACAATATTTCTGTGTCCTCAATTTAATATTCATTAATCAAGATGAAATTCTATTTAGCTCTATATAAATTTATTCATTTCTGCATTTTTTTTCCTTTTTAAGAAGAAACTTATTCTGGACCAGTCTATTACAATGTTATCCATCTACCTTATTAGTACCAAATAAAAATAAATAAAAAATATTTCTCATAGCTCATATTGAAACACCAAAGTTTACTATAAAGAGAGAAATAAGATTAAAAATCAAGAATTAAATAAACTTTATAAAAATTAAAAATTAAATTTGCTGAAAATTTATATTATCATAAGATTTTAGTCTTGTAATTATAATATTTTTAAATTCGCTTGGAGAAAAAAAAAAAGAAAGTTTTAATTTATTTAAAATAAAAGTTTTCACAAAACTTTTTTGTTTTAAATTAATCTTAGGAAAAAATTGAAGACTAAAGGTAAAAAACATAGTTAATTCCATTTTTTTTTTTTTTTTTGCTTAATGCTTTCTTTCATAATTTTAATAATAAATTATCAACCATGAAATTAGTGGATTCGTTTTTTGACGCAATGGATTTTTCCACTTTTATTACCAAGATCGTTTGCAGTCTTAGATGGGTTGAGAAATGTGCAATTTCAAGAGAAATTCGGGAAAGATTGGGGATTCGAGAAGATCCGGGAAAATGGTTGATTTCAATAATAATAATAATAATACATATTCTGGGAATTGTATAAACTGTAGGTGTACATGTATAAAGGAAACTAACTGCGAAAGAAGAAATGAGAACAGCAAAGGGGAAAGCAACAACATTAAGATCTTTGTATAATGGGGTTGGTTGGAGAGAGATGGTCTGGTTTGATGAAATTAACAAGACTTCGTTAACACTATATTATAATAATGAGTTACACTGACTGCCTGAACTTTACAGTAAAGATGGTAAAGATTAAGGCAGAGTGGAATGGCGCGTAGTGACTGCTGAACTATCTCTGCTAATTTGAACTATTTCTGCTTTGTGTCCCGCCGCTGAATTTATATGGTTTCTCCCACTCTAATCCGAGAGAGTGGTCCTGGCATTTTGTTTCTCTTTCTCTGCTCGCTTGGTTGCTGTTAAACTTAGGGAAAAAAAATCTGGTGTGAAACACTCACACAACTTTCTCTTACTCCAGTTCTCAAAATTATAATTGACAAAGTTTATAGTTTGTGCACCAAATTTAATGAAATTTGTCGAAAACTCAAAAAAAAAAAACTATTCAGTAAAAGCGCACTTCCGGTTCACTGATTTCCTTCAAACTCGGATTTTTGGCCATCTATTTATTTCTAATTAATCTCATTTGGATGATAGAGTTGTATAATCAAGTATGATAACCCTCCCCCGCCACTAAAAGTGCCCTTAAATGAATTTTCCCAGAGAAACATTTTAAATAAAAGTTGTACATCATTATATGTGTAGTTTATAAAGGAAGTTTAAAGAAAATCGTCGGCTCCATTTTAGAGAAAATCACGAAAAAGTGAAAAAAACATTAAGTAAAGTGGTAAAGGTATACTTCCGGTCATCCGATTTTTTTTTTCAAACTCGGAATTTCAATAACACATTTAATTCTAAATAACATTATTTAGATAAAAGAATTGTCTAATAAACTGAAATAGCATTTTAGAGGAAGCCGTAACCCCGACTTTCCCCCAAAAGTACCATTAAATGAATTTTCCCGGAGAAATGTTTCAAATAAAATTTGTAGCTCTTTGTATGTGTAGTTGATGTACGAAGTTTCAAGAAAATCGTTGGAGCCATTTTTGAGAGGAGCAAATTCGCAACAAACAGTAAATATACAAAAAAAAACTAGTAAAGCTGTGGGTTACTTCGGGTTTGAGGAATTTTTGACAGATAACGCACAGTCAGACCGCATGGTGATTCCTAACGGAATATCAAGTTTACAGCCTTTACTACGGTTTTTGGTTTGAGACGATGCTGTTCACATACACTAACACACCACACACAACCACACACACACACACATTGCTAAAAACCACTTTTTTGGACCCAGAGGAACTCAAAACGGATATATCCGGTGAAAACTCAATATCGAAAATTTGACACGATTACAATACTTCCTCTTACTAGGAGTAAGAGAAAGTAATAAAACAGTCCAAAGCGTTAATGTTTACAATATCCGGTTTGCAAACGTATTTTAAATATTACTATCAACAGTATACAAACTTTAAACAATTTTTTTTTATAATTTACATACACATGAAATTACTTAAAGACTTCCGGTTTTTAATATATGACTTTAAGGCCATACTAAGTATTGAAAGTCACAACTTGTACAAGAATTTAGTAGTGGCTTCACTCTGGTACTAAACTGAATTTTATATAACTATTTTGGTAATCTCTCTTCTTCAATGGTCAGAATTCTGAAGAGGGAAAAGTTATATCTCAAGTTAAAATTTAGAATAAATTTATAATGAGGTATGGCAATGGCCAGTGGAATTTTTAAAGAAACAGAATTCTTTGTTGCTCTACGTTTCGGTCACCATTGGTGTCCTTCTTCCTGATCCCTTTAGAGTAGGAGAAGAGTGTACGTTAAGAACGTTGAGATTAAAAAATATTCATATGAACACTTTCCCACTTGAATGGACTGGCAGTATACCTAATTAAAAGGTGAGCTTTGCATACTATTAAATAGTTTTCTTAGTTCTCTATGGGAATAGTTTTAAGTAGGAGCAGTTAAGTTAATATAATGCCTGTTTTATTCAAGTCTGACACTAAAGCCGCTACTTGTAACGGTTTATAAAAGAAATTATAATATGAAAAACGGTAGAGACAAGTAGAAGGAGGTAGTAGTAAATTTATGGGGAAAGACAAATCGTATTTATATCTAAAGCAAGAATTATTGGGAAAACTCCGCTAAGGCACATTATGATCATATTACTCTTAGGCGGTTTTAGTTTAAAATAAGATATTCTCAGGTTTTTTTTAATAACTTTTGAAGGAAAATTTCATAAATGAGATTACTCACGCAACATTTTTATAGCAGAAAGTAATATAAGAAAACATGCATGTGGCAAAATGAACATTAACTCTCGGTTATATTTACTAAGAGAAATAATTACTAGCTAATCTATTGTATTTTAATTAATACTTTTTATGGATATCAAGATTACTATTAATTATACTTAAGCAGGAATGCTATGTACTAAATGTTTGGGTATGAAGTTCTTATCGCTGCACATTTACTATATCATTCTTAGTCTGTCTTAATCACCACAAAAAAGTTTAAATCAATAAACTCATCTCCTCAACTTTATAACTTACTAAGTAGTTATAGCTACTAAGTAAAAGCGTTACCTTAATAAAATTAGTTGATAAAATATCACAAGACTAAAATTGATTACGAAGTAATGCTTGTATTGTGAGTTCATTGAACTACTATAATATCAACTAATTAGCAAATCAAAACAAAAAAAATTGTATTAAACCTCGTCTCCAGGTAAATAATACGTCAAACTCCCTTAAAGCGTCAGTGTGTGAATTGAAATACTTTGCCAGAAACATTGATTTTGGATTAAAACGATAAGCTTCTTTTTTTAGATGGCTATATCAGTATAATATAAGGTTCCTCTACCTAGATCACATTAAGAATGAAGGGCATGGCTAAAATTCCTAGTTTGCAGAAAATTGCTTAACTGGAAGATTGCGGATAGTGAAATGGCCACTATTTAGCTACGAAGTAATCAACAGAGGGTACCTGACGAATAAAGGACTGATAACCTTCCCACACATATATATACAACCAAGCAAAGTGTGAGTCTAACAGAAACATTTCGTTGAAATCAACTCTCTACACAAACTTGGTCAATTTGCTCTGACAATGGATGAAAATACGAAACCGGTCAAAAACAAAACCAATATGCATGCTACGACGTATAAAATATCGGATGTTATCCAGCATTGCGGACCCATCCACATTTTCAATAATATATCTTCATCTCTAAAGAAATTTTATGAGATAAAGCATCCCTTTTTTTCAAAAACTCTTTCTTTCTTTTGCATAAATATATGATTTATGATTTCTTGAGTTTGCAACACCCTGCCTAATGTATCAAAATTAATATATATAAATGTAATTTTATTCTTATAAAAAATAAAAAATATATAATATGTATGTAGGAGTAAAGAAGTATGACGGTCTCTTTTCAATTTGTCGTACGTATATTATATATATATATATATAAAACACGTGAAGTATTCATTCACATTTTTATCGGTTGAATAGACTTTGCCCGAAAGAGGATGTTGTGGTCTTTGGGTAAAGGGACGGAATCCCAAGTATTTGGTAAAGTCGTAGACAAATATTCACTTCCCTTCTTATCTGTAAAATAGCATCTTCTGCAGCCAGTTCTAGTCATGTGCTCCACTTATCCAGTATCTCCAGCCTATCCATCTTCTAACAAACTGTTCAAAATTATATATCAAGTGAAGTTTTTAAGTAGCTCTTGCTAAATAATAATTTGTCATGTTCTCAAACATTTATTTTAATTACATATTACGTCGTGTCTTTAATCTTCATTTTGCTAATCACTGCAATTTTTTTATTTAGTCATTATTAATTAAAAAAAAATTAAATAATTTTTATAATACAAAATGAGACTTAATTAAAACCTATTGGTTAAATATTGCTTTATTCTTTCAAGAATAATTCCTAGAAAATTATCCGCTTTTTTAAATGTAAACATAAAATGTAAGTATATTGATATAATCATCAAGAAAATCATTGTAAAAGTTAATCTATTGATACTCCTAGAAGTATAATAGACTATCCACTTTATCCCGAGATCTTGGTTTCTGTAAGATCATCTAAATCATCTTAGATAGTGAACTGTGCACGGCAAATGTTTAATACCAATTAGAATGTTAATTTATTGGAAATCAAATGAATCTTAACTTTAATTTTGCCTAGGTATCATGCATGTGTAAAGTTTTAATAATATTACAATATTATTATTGTAAATGTTTTATCAAGGAGTTGGTCTTGAGATTTGGTAAAATAAAGATGTGTTTATAAAATAAAGCTCTTCATTTTTTTTTGAGTATTGAAAGTTACATAGTAGCCAATTTTTTTTAATGAATTATATTGTGTTAATAAAATAAAGCTCTTCATTTTTTTTGAGTATTGAAAGTTATATAGTAGCC
>JAAEAF010000266.1:0-319760 GCA_011037195.1 Triatoma infestans | reverse complement strand
ATGACTAACTACAATCACCAAGTGACTACATAAAACACGCACCCGCACATGTTCACCTCCTCCACTTGTGAGTACCCATCCACCCAAACAATCACAAGATTTCCTCTTACTAGGGAGCCAAAAGAAAGTAATAATTGAAGACTGATTACAATCACCAAGTGACTACATAAAACACGCACCCGCATATGCTCATATCCTCCACTTGTGAATACCCATCAACCCATTCTTTTTTTGCTTCTCCAAAATTCTTAAAACATAATATAAAGCATTGCTAATCTCGTTTTGATTTTATTTTTTAGATAAATGATTTTCAAATTGAGATTGATGTATGTTCATTTTGTAAAAAGTTGTTTATTGTCAACATACTTCCTTCTTTTTGCCTTATCGATTACTGTTTTATTAACAACTTACTCTGCTCTCCGTGGCTTTCTCTTCCATCAGCGCAAAAGAAGGAAACACTACAAGACTTTCTCTCACTCCAATTTACATAGTTACATAGTCTGTACTTTTTCGAGCTACTATTTCAATATGTGGACTGCGCCACATATAACAAAAAAAATGAAGGACAATATAATGATAGCTACAAACTCCAGGTCAAAAAAAAAGATTTTTTAACTAAATATTATGAATTCCTTTAAAAAAATTATTATGGGTATTTAACATCAATTTCATTTTGTCCCACAAGTATAAACGGCCAAATACAAAATAGCGGACTTTCATTGGATAATTTCTGCCTAATAGTCTTTTGCTTTCTCTTTTAAAAATGGAATGAAAATGCCGATTTTTTTCTTTATTTATATATATATATATATTTATTGTTTAAAATGATAAACATTTCGTACAATAAGGAGTTGGTACATTATAATACGATTTTAATACAAAGAAAACAAAAGTGTCAACTACAAAAATAAAGAAATAGACTTATTAATCGACGCTGCTTAAATTAATAAAGTTCTTACTTTTAAGCCATTTATAAAAAATGCATAAATATTATTTATTTTACTGACTTCATTAATACGCAAAAAATCCTCTAATGTATTAACCGAAGCAAGATAGTTCCTCAGATATTTACTTCTTTGGCTAATAAACATTGGGCAGGAAAATAAGAAATGTGCTACCGTGTCCATCTCACCCCTGAAACAAACTGGACAAGGTGCATGGTCCGAGAACACATACTTTCTGCCCTCAATATATAATGATGTCTTCTTTTTATATGCCAAACGTAATTGGGCCACCAGTCTTATTTTTTTTATATTCACATTAAAATACAAATATTGTTGCTTTATTCCGAATGTACAAATATTACGGTAATACAAGTTGTATGAACCATTGCAAACAGAGTCGATATCCTTACTAATTAAGTTATTATCAAAAGAAATTAACAAATCTTTATACCTATTATTAATAATATCAACATTTCTGCACTGGTACAAACTTTCCTCTCCTATTATCGCCAAATAGCACCTCAACTCGGAGACCCAATTCAAAGGAATATTTTGACTATCAATTAATTCTGGAGTCTATTAAAACATATTTTGGGGAGTTTATCATTGGACATACCTAGCAAACTAATCCACCATCCTAACATTTTTTTAAAAATTTTAAATTGGGTGTGAGACCTACATAACTCTAGCCTTATATAAGCATTTGGAGTATGAAGAGATAAATTCAATAATAATTTAAAAAAGTTAATTTGACCTCGTTCAACCTGAGTTAGACTTTGCGAACCCCAAAATTCGGCCATATAAAGTAGATTAGTTTGCGAGATAGCGTCAAACAAAGAAACTTTTGAACTCCAAGAATCTGATTTGCAGGATTTTAACAAATTTAACACGGAGGAGTTGGCATCCGTACATTTCGTAAGAAAATAATTTCCAGCGTTTGAAAAACGTCCTGATGTCGAAAATGGAACGCCCAAATAAATAAACTTATTGCTTGTTTCAATGATTTTATCATCATCATAAAAATTTTTAATTTTATCAAGCCTGCCCCCTTTATGAAATGGTATTATTATTGTTTTTTTTTAATTTACCATTAAGTCATTCTCTTTACAATAATCCCTGAGCAAGTTCAATTTAAATTGCGCATCCCTCCATGAAGATGCCAACAGCACGATGTCGTCAGCATACATCAACATTAATACGTCTTCACTATTGCATATATTAATTCCCTCAGCTTTTCTTTCATGAAAAAAGTCCAATATATTTGATATATATAATGAGAATAATAAGGGACTCAAAACTTCTCCTTGTAATACACCCCTTGTTACATTAATATCTTTAGAAACTTTTAGGCCATCAGAAATTCTTATTGAGGCGGATACATAGATATTTTTAATTATGCGAACTACTTTAGCACTAACTCCCATCTGATATAGTTTCAACCATAATTTCGAGTGACTAACGGAATCAAACGCACGCTTGAAATCTATAAATATGCCGAATATTTTCCTTCTCTTAAGCCTTAAGTTTATATTAATAACAGAGGACAGTGTAAAAATACAGTCTCTGCATCCCATACCTTTTCTAAATCCCATTTGCTCCCTTGGTAACAACCTTCTTTCGTCGATCCATTTCGTGAGTCTTGTATTTATGATATTTGTAAATATCTTAATTACTGAATTGCACAAAGCGATTCCGCGATAATTATATGGATCTGACCGATCACCTTTTTTATGCAATAGCATCATTTTGATCGAGGACCAAGCTTTGGGAATTTGCTCATTGAACCAGATTTTATTTAGCATATTCAATAAATAGTGCAACCAAGGGTTGTTCAGCATTTTGAAAATCTCATTCGGAATCAGATCAAAACCGGGGGCTTTGTTATTTTTACTGTTGTTTATACTTTCTAACAACTCGTCTAAGGTTATATCGCTATCTAAATCTGGATTAAAAGTACTTATAAATAAAGAGTCGTCATGGGGTACAGCCGGTAACATCCGTTGGTAAAAATTCTCCCACTGTTCAATACTTAGCTTATTGTTACAAACTTTCCTCTTACGAAATTTCCTAATTGCTCCCCAGAATTCAGAAGAATTATGTACATTTCTAATTGCTAAAGTTAAATTATCATAATACAATTTCTTAGAACTTTTAACTACTTTTTTATACATAGTTTTAGATCCCAGATACCTATTTAGATATTCCGCACTGAAAGAATTTTTATAACAGAGTTTTAAAAACTTATTCATATTCTTTTTTGCCACTTGGCAATCATAGTTGTACCAGGGTTTTTTTGAACTAAAACTTGTACTACCTATTTTTATTGATTTTAACATTCCACAATCCTTCATAATTAAGTGCATAGATGTAATAAAATTATCATTCAGTTGGCTCACACAATCACTATTGAAGTAAATACCAGAAGAACCCTCCAGCCTCAAAGTGAATTCAGTAATGCTTATAAAATTTCTATTTAATGAAAGAACTGGGTCAACGCTGTCTAATGCCACATTAAGTTGGTTTTCTTTCTCATTATTTATCAGAGTTAATAAACAAATAAAATGATCAGATGTGTGGATATTATTTATAATTTCGAAATCCTGGATAAATGGAATACAATTTGCGGACAACCAAACCATATCAATAATACTACCACCTTGATTACCCAAAAAAGTGTATTTGGCTGGAAAATCACCTAGGGTTCGCCCATTACTAATAAACATACCAAAAGATTCAAATACATCAACTAGCCTTTTGCCTCTGACATCAATATCAACATCCAATGAAGATCTGTTTCCATATAAATTAGAGTTTAAAAACATATCATCATCTGAATTAAAACTATTTAATAAACCAACTTTAGCATTATAATCCCCGCCTACAATTACATTTACATCATTATAATTCATCATTATATTATTTAATTCAATTTCAAGATCATCAATTAAACAGTTATTATCATTACCGGGCTTCCAATATACCAAACCCACCACATATAATTCAGCATTAATATTAATAAGTAAACATAGATACCAAGGTTTTGAGATTAATACTTGTACAAAAGAACAAAGATCTTTCTTCAAGAAAATAATCAGGCCACCTGAAGCTCGCCCTTTTTTATGCACTTTGACAGCATTCACAAAATAATAATCGTAATTATTTAAAAAACTTGGAAAAATAGCACTATTCACAGAATTTAACCATGTTTCAGAAAAACATAAAACATCAATATTTTTTAACTGAAAAATTTCACTATCAGATAAATAAGATAAAGAACTAAAACCATTTACGTTCCAATAACCAAAACTAAAAAATTGCTTCACAGATTTTGTACACTTTGACGTAGCACGGCGCACATTAATAGATTTCGCTACTTTTCTATTGGGGCAGATTTCTGAGGCAGAGCAGTTAAAAAACGATCCAAGGATCTATTACGATTACCTACTTTCCTCTTCTTAGATGTACTTCTTCTAGCAGGAGTCTTAAAAACCTTCGTTGAAGCATCGGAATCGGCATATTCGATATCATCATCATCTTCAGATATTTTGCAGCTCTCCATTTTCCTCTCAGGGTAGATGATAAACTCTTCAAGGTCTTGTAAATTCTCAATTATTTTGATTGGATCTTCGTCTGATTTCCTTACTTTAACGCGGTTATTTATAAACCAAACATGCTTTAATTTCTGTTCTCTCTGATAATTTTTTGCTGCTTTAAAAACTTTGACATAAAATGGCGACATCAGCTCATTGATATAAATCTGTTTGGAACTAGTAAATCCGAAAAATTCCGGTTTAAGAAAATCCTTCCTCAATTTTTTTTGCTTCAATAATTCACGCTTATAAATATTCGACGATAACTTCACAATTTTAGGGGGAGGAAACTGTGAATTAATAGTGCTTCTTTGAGCTAATCGGTAGCAATCGTAGATATAATTTTCTTTGTATGGTACTTCAATTGCCAGACAAATTTTCTCAATTAATGCTAAAATATTTTCATCTGGAGATAGAGGTAAATTATATACAATGATCCCATTGTATCTCTTATACTGCATATTCACCTGCATGGTTTGATTAACGACCGAAAGAGCATTTTTTAATTTTTTATTCTCCTTCATAATCTTGTCGTTTTCTAATTTAAAACGTTCCTGGGATGCGCTAAGACTTGCCATTTCATTTTTAATGGAACGAATATCGGAGTGAATACTCTCAATCTTATTCAGAAGAGTATTAATAAGCTCGTCAGTCTTAACCCCGACACTTTTATCAGTGTCTCCATTAGAAGTATTTTTATTTGCCATAATTAATGAGAAGTAGAGTATAAAATAATTAATTTAGCTATAATTATAAATCCTCTGACAACTTTGTAATAATCCAATTTAAATGAAAACTATGGAAAAAAAAAATGTATATATATATATTACGTACGTTCACGAGACAGCTAGCAGCAGTCCAGTGGGAATGTTAGAGCGAGAGAGACAGAAATATGTTCTCCCACTATTGCAACTGTAGTAGACACGCCTCTTCAATTGTGCAATTGTAAGAATCTTCCAAATATTTACAAATATCTAACAAACACCGATCAATTTTTTGAAAGCACGTATAATCCACAGTACAAATGATCTTGGTTAATTATTCTTGTTTTAATATCAGCACAACCGCTCGATAGAAATCATTCAAATTTCGTACGAGTAACAGACATTCCTTAATCTAGCTATATGCAAAAAATCGTAAAGTTACAACAATTATAACACTTGAAAACAAAAATCTTTAACGAGCACGAAGTTAACACTAGCTAAGTCAGCACACAACTCTCTTTATAGCACATATTAATTGCATAAAAAAGGAAATAGTACGTTAGAAACAACTTGATTTTTTTTTTTAATTTTTTAAAGCATAATTTCATAATTTATAAAATACCTACGGAGGAAAAATTAGTAAAAAAATTATAAACTATATTTTTCATAGAAATAATTAACTATCAATAATTAGCCAAACACAGTGTAGAAGTGAACGTGTCAAATGTGGGCGTTGTCAACGTAATAATTATAAATTTCTGATTGGCCTAAATTACACGCACACATTTGATACCATCACTTCTACATTGTGATCGGTTATTATTTATAGCCACTTTTTTCTATGAAAAATCACGTTTAGAAATTTTTTACTAATTTTCCACGTAGGTATTTTATAAATTATCAAATTGTGCAATAAAAATCTTTTATGATAAAATCTAAAAAAATCAAGTATTTACTGCTATTGTATTTAATATGAGCTATAAAGAAAAACACAAAATTTGTATTCTATTGTTGAAAAAATGGGCAAGAGAATATGGCGGAAATACAAAATCCACCGCCATTTTTATTTCGCCGTACAATCTAGTGGGACAAAAGAAAATTGAAAAATTATGTAACGCTTCTACTTCATATAATTTATTTGTTTAATTACATTAATAAATAGTTCGAATCCTATTTTACATTGCTGCGAGAAATTGGATTTTGATTGAATTAGCTCTTACGCAGATTTCCGTCTTTATAATAGATACTCTGTTAATAGTATATAAACTGAATTTGCTCTGTGCTAGTCTGTATTATCACCAGTTTTGACAAAACATCCTGATGATGGGCGAACCCTGAAACCGGTCGATGACCACAAAAAGAAGCAGGCTATCACGAAAAATATCTCTGATGCTTTCCAGCTCAGCGGAAGCAAGCACAAACAACTCTTTCAATACTTTGTGGACTGCGCCACATACATTAAAATTAACTAAACACTATGTTCAAGCACTAAAATATATTTAACAGAAAAAATTAATGTATTAAATAAAATTATTTATGTAATAAAATCACGCAAGAATGAAAAGAAGTGCGTTTTTATAACATAGAACGGTTTGAAATTGGCAAACCTGAAACGGTTTAAATCCCCAAACCGGATATTTCCGGTGAAAATTCGATATCGGAAATTTGACACGATTACGATACTTCCTCTTGCTAGGAGTAAGAGAAAGTAAAAACGGAAAGGAAAAAAAGTAGTTTATAGTGTGCAGTTGGTAGTTTGCTGTTTGCAAGGGTTGTTGTTGAGTCGAGGATATCACTCTTATTACATCACCTTCTCTCCTCGAGTTTCTGGATCATTCAAGTCGTCAGATTTCCATGAATCAGATCATTTCTCTCTCTCTCTATTTTTCATTAATTTTTTTTCTAAAGGCACATTTTTGTTTTATTGTGTAACTTCAATTTATCGTCTCTTTAATACATCATTATGTTCCCTAATATATTCTTATGTCATCTACTGAAGTTACCACAATAATTATTAATCCAGCTGGAGCCTGACGTAATAACCGAGCGGATAGTCTAAAAAAAAAAAAACTTTTACTCTTGTATTTGTACAACATTCACTTTCACTAAACAAACATCGTATGAAGTAAATATTGTACGGCAGGATAAAGAAAAATCTCGCACCAACTGAATAATATAAAAACCAGCTTGCTCTTGTATTCACTAAACACTTTATCTCAAAAAACTTTACATAAATTCAATAATTTTGTTTTAATTTATATTAATGACTCTCTCTCCCGATCTGTGAGAGAGAGAGAATATATCTTTCTACTTTCTCTTACTGCTGTAAGAGGAATGAAAGTGATAGGGGGCAATTTATCGATATTATGAAAATACTTGCAGTTGGTAGTTTGCTGTTTGTAAAGGTTGTTGTTGAGTCGAGGACGACACTCTTACATCACCATTCATTTTATGAATAAGAGAATGGGAGTATGTGTGTGTTTTGTATGTTTGTGTCTGATTAGCAAAATTCAAAACGAAAAATCGCTGTAGGTCAAACTTTGAATATCATTTGCTGCTAAAAAGCCCCACAGATTTGTTCATCTTTTTGAGCTGACATATTGCTCTGACAACCGGTTTAAGAAAAGAGTCTTGTTCCCTAATGAAAATAAAGTGAAATCTATTGGTAGTGTTTGTGTTGGCCGCAGTATTGTAAGTAAAGTCTGGGAACCAAATGAAAGTAAAGATTGGGTACCAGATGTAAATAAAGACTGGTTACTAGATGTATAGCGGAAGTGGCCATAAAACGAAATCGTCAGCGGCATTTGTGGTTTCTTAGCTGATCGTCCGTTCACTGTGCAATGAGTGAGTGAGTGTGTTGGTGGAGCTAGATTTGGTCCTGGAGGGGACCATAAACCCAGAAGTAGTTACACACGTGAACTATCTCTGCACGCTCGATGTGTTCTGTGTGAATGTTTGGTGTGTGTGCAAGTTTTGTTAGTTATGCTGTTTGGTCGCAGGAACGCACAGATCTCGGAAAAAATGGAGTATCCTTTCTCGTTCCGGGAATGTAAAGATTAACTCACAAACTACATAAACACAGTTTGTAATTATTACTTTGACCAAAAACACAAATCTATAAGGATTGTTACAAAAAGTGACAGAGCGGCAGAATAGTGACATAGACCTGCAGATTTGCTGTACACTTACTGATACTGATTGATAGTCATCTAATTAGCATAAATACTCACTTTTAAGTGAGTTTTACTCAATTACGAGGAGGTTTACTGCTCGTAGGTGGAAGGTTTACTACCCATCGAGAACAGCTGTGTATGGCTGTCAGTTGGTACCGTGACGTATTTTGTAATCTATTCTCTGAAATATCTAACATTCGGTATTCTAGACTCTGAGAAACCTAATTGTTACGTAGTTTTTGTTGGGATTCATAGCAGCGCTGTCTGATGGCCTACAACATTGTCAAACTTTTAATAAAAGCGATAAAAAGAGAAGAGTGGACAAAATGACAGAATAATGGTCATAAATGAATTACTAGATAGACTTGCGGGCGTGCTGTAGAAATCTTATTACTTTCTCTGACTCTATAAGTACGAACAAATGTTTTTAGCAAATGGTTTAGTGTGTGTGTGTGTGTGTGTTTGTGAGAACAAATAACGCAAAATACTCGCTTTTATTAATAATTGAAGGTTTTAATTATCATTTAATTGGTTTAGAATTGTCATAGTTGCAGTAAAAGAAAATCATGAGGCGAGTTTCTCACATTTATTTCTTTAATATACCGCATGCAGTTTAACGACATATTTACTGCTGAATGCATTGAAACAATTCAAATAAGTAATTTAGTTGATATACATCAGTATCTGATAAATTTAGTGTAGAAATTTTCAGCCTCAAGTGCATCATTACAAAATGCAAAAGGTGAGGAAAACATCACATGATTCTAGAAACCAGTAATCATAAAGATTCACTAAATATATGATGTTTACGTGACTTGCTTTCTAAAAATGTTTCACTTGCAATAAGAGAAAATGTTTCGGTCATTAGTTTTTATTACTAGACATTGAATATTATATACCCTATGTTGTGTTAGTACTAAAAGTGTCTTTATTAAAACTAAAAGTGAGCCATCTGCCATACCTTTATCATATTGTTTTTAATTAATTTTATCAAATTTAAAGCCACTTATATGTATATATGAACCACTTAAGTTATTTAATTTCAGAAACTGTAAAAAATGATTATATGGTAAAATAAAATTCATTTGAAACTAGATATAGAAGTTAATGGGTTTTTGAAAGCCAGTTTATCATGTATGGTCCAGCCTTCCCAATATATGTATGGGAATATCAGAGCTACTATCAGAACTACGATTTTACCTTAATCGGATTTTTGTTTGTAAAGTTAAATATTATTATTTTCTCATATTACTGTAACAGGAAGTACTATTAACAAACCAGCTGCGTGTGAGAGAGTGTGTGATGCATGACAGTGTGTGTGTGAGTGTGTGTAGTGTATCTCAGAAACAGACCAAGTACCAGAAAGCTCAGATTTGCGTAAACTATTCTAGATTAATAATAGCAACCAGTTGTCACCAGAAATAAGCCCAAGTTTCGCTCCAAAAGTCAGTGATGTCACTGGACGGGGCTGGAAACATTCACGCTATTTCCAGTGCTGTTTTATTTCATTTTAAATTTTCCAAATCCAATCAATTCGCAGTGGATTCCGAATAGATTACTTTTTTGTTTCTTTTATATATTAGAGGAACTATTTCCGATTGTATCAAACTTCTTACCTTCACTTAAAATACGTCGCTTCATTAAGTCTTGAGATCCCTAATATGTCGCTCCACCAAGTCTTGAGGTCCTTAAACTAGTGAAAAATCACAAGAAAGCTCACTATCGAATCTTACATAAAGTTTTCGCTTAAATTGAGTCAACCGGAAATGTAACTTTACTATTTTTACTTTCTCTTGCATGCAATCACGTAAGCGGAAGTATTGCGATCGTACAAAATTTTCGAAATTGAGTTTTCACCAGAAATACAAGTTTTGGGGGTGGTCCGCTGAATTCGAAAAAATGTTTTAACGAATGGTCCGTACGTATGAGTGTGTGTGTTTTATCAAAATTCGTATTCTGCTTAGGTATTATCACCATATCAGGACGAAGATTTCGGACCAAATCCATCACCCAGAAATGTGAATTTACTGATTTTTTCATTTTTCGTAATTTCCTCGAATGTGGCGCCAACGATTTCTTTAAACTTGGTATACTGTCTGCACACATAATTACCTATTACTTGTTATTTGAATCATTTTCCCAGGAAAATTGATTTTTTGGTGGTTCTGCGGGAACAGCAGCGTCATGCTTTCTTCCAAAGTACCTTTAGGGAAGGGATTAGCTCAGTGGTAAGTGCACTGGACTCCACGGGTTCGAGTCCACTGTGCTCTTTCTAGGAGTCCCTACAGCTCACTGCCCGGTGATGGACAGTGTTGTCTGTAACGAGAGAACATTGTCCGGAAGCCGGCAGGGCACTGAGAAGGCTCAGAGCGCAAATGATCACAGATGTTGACGCACCTTAAATTAAAAATAAAGTACCATTTCAGTATATGGTACTGCCTTAGGTAATGCTAGTCAAAATGAAAGTAAGTTTAAATACCAGTTCAAGGAGAAATGGTTTCAGTGTTTAGCGTTAAGGAAGAAAACGTTTAACCTGATGAAAATGAAATTCCTATTTCAAAGAAATTGGAGGTATTAAATCCAGCAATACGTTCGGTTATTTGTTACGGAGGACTGGTGTGGGGGGGGCATCAAAATTTTAAGCAAGTGGAAAAGTTTAACTTATTTTTTATTAAAAAACTACTTTCTCTACCGGTTAATACCCCACGATATATAGCCTACCTTCAATCAGATTTTTTACCAATTTATTTCTACACAATACAACTGCATTTTAAATATTTAAAGAAAGTGTTTGCGATGCCAGGTACGAGATTGCCGAGAGTCCTGGCACAGGAAGTAATTAAACATAAGATTTATTAGCATAAGGATAACCTGGAATTATGTAGCAAGTATGGTATTACTTTATCAGATTATGATAATGTTAATTTAGATACTATTGTCTCTAATCTTCAGACAGAATTTAGAGTTGCGATGATGGAGAAGGCTAATGGGTCTAGTTTCCACTATTTATACAAGGATCTAATGTTTGATCCAACTGGTAGGCGCCAACGGGTAGTGATGCGAATAACTTCAACTTTATAAGAGTAATTTTTAAATTATGTGGGCAGTTGATCTCTTTTAATAATAATGTGATGAGGTCTAAGCAACAGAGACTATGCGCCCTTTGTAATAGAGAAGAAGTGGAGGATTTGTATCTCTATGTGAGTGTCTGTCCGGTCCTGACGGAATATAGAGATACGTGGTTCGGGAAAAAGAATTTGCCTTTATCTGAAGTGATATTTTTGTTGAATGGTGGCGACTGGAAGCGTTTATTTTATTATCACATTACCGCTTATAAGTATCGGGCCTTTCTAATTAGAGATTATAATACATAAAAAAAAAAAAATAGATTTGTAAATTTATTAGGCAACTCTAGGCTGACGGTAATTTACCAAGCCGAAATGCTGTTTATACAATGCTATTTGTAGGTTTTTTCCTTAGTAAATTGTATATATAATATTCAATAAAGCTATTCTATTCTATATGGTACTGCCACCTACACAATATTAATACACATTAGAAGAATTGATAGAATTTCAAATTTAAAGGAAATCGGTTACCGAAGTTTATAGAATAGGTTTTGGAGTTTTTTGGAATTTTCTCGAAAACGATTATAACGATTTCCTTTAAACTTGATATGCTAACTGCACAGATAGAGATGTATTGAAAGTTTATTTCAAAACTTTCTCCAAAAAAAAAAATTAATTGGGATTGTTGTGCGGAATTTGCGACGTTAATTTCAAATTTTATATGTAGTTGGTTCAGTGTTTTTAAAGAGTTTCGCAGGCCATAATATAGTTATCACTTCTATACCTGCCAACATCATTATAGGTCGGTACTTATCCCCCACCACTTCTATATTAATGTTGAGACGTTTGAGTGTTTCACAGCAGATTTTTCCCCTTTTATTTGCGACTTTCTTGCAACTAATAGACTTTTTCATTAAATTTCGATATATTTATTATGTATATATTATAACCTGTCACTTTGATCTCTAACATATCTCCGGAAATATTCATTTTTGGGGATTGCAGATGGCCGAAACGTTAGCTTATAAGCCTCGGGCTTTATAAGCGTCATTTCAGCGTACAGTTTCATCACCTGTAGGAAGATAAGGAAACTTTAGTGAAAATTTCGACTTCAAAGAAAATTTGTAATCCAAATCTGGGTGAAAATGCTGTCAGCAAAGTCTTGTGAATGTTTTTATTTTATTTTTTGTTCTTAAATGTAATAAAATAGTTGAATGTAACAGAAAACTACATACTATTTTGGCCATCTAGGTGAAAAATAGAGTGTGGGTGGGATTTATTCAAGCAGAGTAAAACCACTTGTTCCAGATCGGTGCCTTTACTTCTACTGGAGAACAGCTGGGGGCGGCGAGTAAGTAGAAAGGAAGATTGGGACATTCTCCATGATGGGAAGGAATAATGTCTTTTTTTCTGGCCGAGAGGCGGTCTGTGCTTTCTTTTGGAGCTTTTAAAAGTGGGAAGTACCACCTTTACCTCTTTAAAATTGTGTCTACAAATCGATTTCGTCAATTTCTTCAACTCTTCGCTCAATTACCCATCCCTCTATTGTCTAAGCTGTTTACCTTGTTAGCACCTTTGATGACATCCCATTTTACGTTTCTTTAGCAAAACAAAAAAAAAGTAAAAAGGATTGTTGTTGTTGAGTGGGTGGAAAGGGCCGTTTAGTTTTATCATTTTTAATAAGTAACACGAATGTTGACCAAATGAATGAAATGAGATGAAATTGGAGGGTGTTGGGACTAATTATAATGAAACTGGGCTTCATTGTGGTATCGGTAAATATGGTTTCTCTTTTGATCAGACGTTGGTTGTAGGAGGGGGGAGATTAAAATTGAAATTCAATAGGATCTAAATATTGAATCAGTGTCACTACAAAGCATGGGTAGGCTGTTAATGGCAGATATGTGCTGGCAGAAAGTGAGACTGGGGTTTTGTGACTGGATTGGATTAATTTATGGAGCGCCCCCACCTGACAGTCTGTATAGCCGCTGGTATCCAGGGTGATTACTAATAGAGTGCAATGTTCAATCCTGCAGCTCTGCTGGACCCCTCAGGGCTGGCCAGGCGTCAATGTATTCTTCTTTCTAAATTAAAAAAAAAATCATCTAAATTTACAAACCCTCATTATTGTTTGAACCCTTTATTAACAGTTATTAACCGTTGCCTTTTATATTCAATAGAGTTCTTTTTTTTTTGGAATCTATGAATCAGGCTAACTTTAAACTTCTGCTACATTTTTTGTTGCTGTGGGAAGGGACTGACAATGGACGCTGTAATACGATGTTTCTGTTTCAGGCCTTAGAAAAGAAGAACATATAATCCTCACTATCAGTGGCGGCTACTGGTATTCGCGATTGCGCGACCGAACCCCCAGCTATTGGGAAAAAAAAATTAAATAAAAAAGTAACTAATTTTCATATTTTATCAAATATTTCAATTTCAAAAAAATATTTTCATTTTTGTAGTGTTACGAAATTAAATCAGTGAAAATTGTATATATTGGCCTGATTATCAATTGTTTATAATAATCAAAAATCAAATAAATTAATTTAATAATTTTGTTGTCAAATCAGAGAATCAGACATAAAAGAATAGGAACGTATATCATTATAGGAGCTTCTTAAACATGTTCGTATAATGAATTGTACACTAGTGTGCAATTCACACTATCATACTGTTGTATGTATATCAGGAGATCTATAAAAAGGTAGGAAGTTGGAGGTTCACAGCTGGGCGTCGCGCTGGAGAATTTAATATATATATATATATAAAATTTCTTGTGCTAGTATAGAAAAGTGTATATTCTTATTACCTTTTTTAAAATAAGAGTGGGGTATACAAGCGCGTTGAACATTACTTACGATCTTACGAACGAACTTACCCGATCTTACCCGGAGTTAAAAAGTAGTTTTTAGCAAATGTTCTGCGTGTGTGTGTGTGTGTGTGTATCTATATGTGAACAGCATAGCTCAAAAACGAAAAACCGTAGAAAGTTGAAACTTTTTATATAAAGTAAACACACAAAGATGTATAACTTTTATTTAAAACATTTGTCTGGTAAAATTCATTTAAGGGCACTTTTAGGGGAGGGGTGGAGTTATATTTTTCTCTAAAGTGCTCTTATAGTTGATTATACAATTCTACCATCCAAACAAAATTAATTAGAAATAAATAGATGGCCAAAATTCTGAGTTTCAAGAAAATAGTAAAACCGGAGTGCGCTTTTACTGAACAGTTTTTTCAGTTTTCGACGAATTCATTAAATTTGGTACACAAACTATAAAATTTGTCAAGTTATAATTTCGAGAACTGGAGTAAGAGAAAGTTGTATGAGTGTTTCACATCAGATTTTTTGTGATGTTATGTGCCTGTGCCAATGTGTGGATTTTTTTTTTTTTTTGGCTATATATTATTATTTTTATATTTATAAAAATTTGATGTTGGTATTGGTACTTAAAACGTCACTAAGATATATGACCTACAAAGAATCGATGCTAAATCATTGACATTTCCTTTGAACCAAAACACTTTATTTAGATAATAAATATTTCCGTTAAGTTAACCACTTAATTTTCGAACTCAAAAAGTACAACTCTGTTTTCACAGTCCTTCTCTGGGTGCACAGTGACAGATTTATTGTTAATTTAACAATAGACTTCATGAATTCTATCTAGCCAAGGTGCTAATAATGATAGGTAATGCAAGTATTTAAAAAAAAATATGTTGAACTCCCACATATCCAAGTCAGGAGCCGCCACTGCTCACTATATACAATTAGGAATAAGATTCTAAACTAGTTTTGTATTAATTGCGGTATGAGAAAGTCGTGTGCAGATCAGAATTTTATTGTTTACTTTATTATTAACTAAAAATTCGCTGTATCTGAGCTCAGAAATTCCACGAGATATTTCATATAATTCTGAATTTGAGGTCAATAATTCGGAAGGTTAATTAGTTAGAAATAGAAATAAAATTTTCATAATATTGTATCATAATAATAAAGATGTAAACAAACTGTTAATTACTTAAGGATGTTTTGCAAAGAGATAAAACACTTGACGTGGTTATGGGTGAGGGGGAGGGGGTGAGATAACACGGCCATAATGGTGAACTCATGAACCCTTGTCCTGTGTAATTTAATTTTTTATCTTTAGTTTAAAGTCAAAAATTCAATTTTATCCACCTCCTTTAAGTAAACATAACCAGGATTGCTATATAACTTACTGTTTCAGTTTAACCCCCTCCAATTACTTAAAACAATCTTAGCCTTCGTTTAAAGTTTGTATTTTACAACTCCAAGTTATTAGTTTACTATATTGGTGATCGGTGAGGGGAAATAATTTTCATTAGATAGAATTTCCTTATTAGTAGACAATGTTAATCATTTTCCACTATTGTGAATTTTATGTTATATGTTTATGAGAACCATTGTAAAAGCAGGCATAGTCATTATCTGACGAGAAACTCAGAGATTAACAATCATTTTGCTGCTATGACGATTTTTTTATTATTAGTTTGAAGTTAAATTAAAGACTGAAGTTGGCAGAGTCGTGCTATTTACTCAAACATTACTTGGCAATTAAGTGTACAGAATCAGAGATATTTTCCGTGATAGCCTGCTTCTTTTGGTGGTCATCGACCGGTTTCAGGCGTTCGCCCATCATCAGGATTTTTTGTCACAACAGTGTGATATCATAGACTTGCACAGAGCAAATTCAAGTCAGTGTATTTCTCTGAGCAAGTCTATCTTATCACACTGTTTTAACAAAAACAACCTGATGGGATAGGCGAACGCCCGAAACCTGTCGACGACCACCAAAAGAAGCAGGCTATCAAGGAAAGTGCCTCTGATGCTTTTCAGCTCTGCGGAGCTACTCACAACAAGTGTACAGAACATTATCCTTCCAGAAAACATTATATAACGTGAGGTTTCGTAACTACTTCCTGTGCACAAAGTGATAGACGTCCCGAGCTAGAGCTCTAAATAAAAATCTGGTGTGAAACAATCTTACGTCTTACTCTTTCAGCGATTTACGTAGTTATAATTGACTAATTCTGTCCTACAATGTAATTCTGACTACATGTTTAGTTGTCGTCAAGATTTCTGAATTGGAGAATCTAAACTTTATACAACGATTTTTTTGAGGCAAGCATAACCTCACCTATTTCTCCAAAACTCCTCTAAATTACCTTTCTCTGAAAACAGTTCAAACAAAAGTGATAGGTCTCTGAATATTTAGTTAGTGTAACAAACAGTTAATGAAACCCGCGAATGAAACGCGTCGGTGTTTTTATTGAGAAAATCGCGGAAAACTGTAAACTCGTAATTCCGGTCTACCGATTTTCTTCCAACCAAGAATTTTGGCAACATATTTAATTCTAATTAGTATTATATCCTTACTATGATAGAATTGTATGTACAATGGAGTGAGAAGGAGAGAGAGTTAGAGAGATTGTGTTTTAGAGAATAAACTAGAATATAAGCTCAATACTGTGTAATGAGATAACGCACAAACTGCAAGGACTTTACAAGTTTATAGAAGTTAGGTAGCGAGAGATAAATTAAAAAATGCGAAATATTGATGGGGAAATGCGAAATAGTTTTTCCTTTTTTCGCAATTTACTGGAAAGACGGCCTCAGCCACTAAGCTTTTATTTACATATAGATACATTATACATTCTCATTTTGTTTAATTTAAAAAAAAACAATAAACACTAAGATTTTCATCTGGGATTTTGCTTCTACAACAATTTCCAGAAAATTAAGCCATTTTTCATCTAGACAGCACTGACTAAATCACTTGTTTGACGCCAGTTGTGTATAAATGTTCTATGATAATCATAATTAATGCGTGTATAAATAAAATCCCAACTGAGATAAAGTGTTGTGTTGGCAGGCCTGTTCAATGATGGTGTACCAGGTGTTTTTCTTAATTTGGCGAATTATTCCCTCTTACCATAATATTCGTCCATATTTCCGCTTGTCACCAGTAGAAAATTTAAGATAAGCAAGTAAAAATTGGACCGACATTTATGTCACTTTTATGAATTTATTATAATTAAACTATTTATAATTAAATGTCGGCAAATTTTTTTAATTAAGGAATTTATTAAAATGTGCATTGTCAGCGTGAAAAAGTGATGTTCTTTTGTTTTACAGAAATAATCATTTATCTTCTAGCGATAATTATTAAAAATTTGTATTTTCACTTTGCCTCGTGCTGTTAGAGTCAAAGGTTCCTCAGAAAAACCACCAAAAATCAGTTTTACAGAAAAAGATGTCTAATAAAAGTGATAGTTTTCTATCAGTTCCACAATCACTCCAAGTGTAAAGAAAATTGTTGGAACTTTTTTCGGGAAAATTCCAAACTTTGCTTTAAAGTCGCATTTCCGCTTGACTGCTTTTCTTCAAATTTGGAATTCTATCTAATATTATCTTATATTAAGTAACAGGCAATAACATGCACTATACTGAATAACACTTAGGTCTACGGGTTGAGACCGCGCCAGTGATATATTATCAACCGAGGTTTCGCCCATATTGCAACGAGCTTCTTAAGGGAAGTGTCGCTTTGAAGTAGTAATATTGCTTTGAATTCAAGTTTACACTATCCTAAAGAAGCTCTTTGCAATATGGGTAAAATGTTGAGTATATTAATGACACAGTCTCAACCCGAAGACCTAAGGTTTTCATGGAAATGGCTTTGGAAGCCTACAAGACTACATATTACACTGAAATGTTTTCTTACAGGAAAGATTAACTTAGTAGCTTCCCTAGAACCCTAGAAAAGTTTAGTTCCCTAGGAAAGTCTTTAAATAAAAATGATAGGTGTAGATTTGTGTATGTAAATGGTATTGTAAAGTTGAAAGTTAAAATTACAAAAACCTATTCAAGAAAGTCGCACTTCTGGTGTGATGTATTTTTGACGGAAACTTTCATTTCAGATGCGGCGGTGTTGTCTAAACGAACTATCAAGTTTGGGTTTTTACGATATTTTCTTCACACAGGCAGACAGAGAGCACATTCCCTAAAAACCTTTGTTTTCTACATAGGAACCTAAAAAAAAAAATATGTATCTCCGATGTAACTCAGTTTCGATCATTTGACACGATCGCAGTACTTGCTCTTCTCAGCAGCAGAATGAAAGTAAAATGTACCTTACACTATGTTGATTTTGTTTAAAAGTAATCTAAAGCGATTTCTGTAGAAGTAATATGTTCAGTTTGAAATTATTGAAATTTAGATAACAATAATATATTGCATATAAGCCCATTTGATTTCCTGTAAAGCCTTTTCTTAGAAAAGCCCAAAGTACGGCACAGAGCAAGTTGTAATGCTTTATAGCAAGCATAAGATATGACACCCTAAGACGAAATTGAAAAAGCATTCACCATTCTTGGCTTAGTTTAGATGTAATCTTGTCAGCCTCAGTGATTATAGAATTACATTTCTGCTAGGTGCAGACGTGCATATATTACAGGACTTCAATATACTCAATCAAATTATACAAATAGAGAGGTAAGTATATTTACTTGGTGACTTAATAAGATAGCCCAGACGGAAACCAGTCAGGTAAATGTACAAAGCAAGAATCACTTGATATTCAAACTATCTAACATATTACTGGTAGCTAGTCAGACAGACCTATACGACGTTCGTGTGTTTGTCACTACACCAATTATGTAATTAAAGTTATATAATAAATTGATAATTTAAATTACGTAATTTATTAGAAGATCAAAGCCTGATATCGCAGTATGGTTGTTTACCATTTTTTTCAATAATTGCTATATATTATATTTTAGTTAATTAATAATTTTATTAATTATAAATAAAAATAATTAAGAAAAGCAAATCGGTTGCGGCCAAAGAAAAAACTTTTTTACTTGAAAATAAATAAATTATAAAATTATAAACAAAATAAATCTTATTAATTATAAATAGTGGATATGAATGAAAAAAAAAAAATCTGGTGTCAACTTTTTCTGACCGCAGTTACACAATTGTAATTGACAAATTTTATAGTTAGTATACCAAATTTAATCAAATTCGTCGGAAAACTGTTCAGAAAAGCGCACTTCTGGTTTACTAATTTTCTTGAAGTCTGGAATTTTAGCAATCTATTTATTTCTAATTAATTTTGTTTAGATGATAGAATCGTTTAATCATCTAAGATAGCACTTTCGAGGAAAACATTACCCCAACTCTCCATAAAACGTACTCTTAAAAGAATTTTCCCGGAGAAACGTTACAAACAAAAGTTGTAGCTCTTTGTACATGTAGTTAATATTCCAAGTTTAAAGAAAATCGCTGCGGCCTTTTCCGAAAAAATCGCAAATAATTGAAAAATCCATTCAGTAATGTGGTACTTCCGGTTGTAGACTTTTCACAGCTTACTTCCTGTCAGATCCCATGGTGATACCCAAACAGAATTGTGCGATTGAATTGCGAATTGAATTTTCCGCGATTTTTCATGTTTGAACTATTCACAGACATTTACACACACCACACACTGACCAAGATCGCAATAATGTTGGACAATTATATAATAGTGCTGGTTTGTCCACCTCTGTTTCCGTTTTGTTATAAGTAATTGCTTTGTTTTATTATATATAATAATCAAAGTCTGTTAATTCATGTTGTTAGCAGGACCAATAATATTACTCACCTCGGCCATTTTAATGAATAAAATGTTAACAGTGTAATGTTGCCAGCACAATCAAGTATTATTTCTTTTAAACCAAAAACAGGTACTTAATTAAGTACACAGGGTTTGAAATGCAATTATATCGCTGTCTCAAACACCCACATACACACACACACACACATACACACACACACACACACACACACACATATATATATATATATATATATCAGATTGATTGTTTTATATATATATATATATAAAACAATCAACATCTTTTCATGGAGGTACATTTTTATGGAGGTGTTATTTATGCGGAACTGCGATTAAAATTAAGTTCTTGTTTTTGTTCACATTTTGGCTAGCTATATGCATTTATAAATAATTGCTTTTAGCATGAAATTGCCATAAATTATGGCACTTACAAACGTATACATAATATAATTATTGCATACATTGTAAATGAGTATCGATCCTCGTCTGCGAGCGCACTAATGATCACCTTATTAGTTGTGTGCCATCTCTTTCATTAACCTTGCAGACCAATGTCCCAATATTACGCGGCATAGCACTTTCACTTATTCAGGTCGAATACGGCAAAAAACAATCTGCAATTCCCTCCTCCACAGCAGTTTCCCTACTACATTATTATTTCTATTTGACAATTCTCCTTTAAACGTATAATGTCTATTAAACCTTAGTACGGCTTGCTTTACATACAAATACTTGTTTTCTGTCTCACACACACACACACACACACAATTTAAATGCTTAACCCCGCTTAGCATAGCTTCGTAACTTCGCAGGATAAATTAAGCCACATTCTCTTTGCTGCGCTTCTCTTTGGTTGCTGTTACACTAGCAATGCTTTCACAGCTCAATATTATACACATTGTACGACGTTATCTCGGTTTCTAGAGGAAAAGTTAACGTTGCACTTCCGGTTCATGGATTGTCAGATGGATATTTTCATGTCAGATACGTCAGTGGTGGTTCTATAACGGATTATCAAATTTGAGTTTCATATCTATATCTTGAGATCATTTTTTCTGGCTCAACTGTTTTATGCGCACTCAGGGGACCTCAAACAATTACTTCCGGTGAAAACTCAATTTTGAAAATTTGACAGGATCGAAATATTTCCTTACTAGGAAAGAAAGAGAAAGTAAAAAGTTGTGTTGCTACATTTGTTCTTCAGATGCTCCAAAATTCCAAAGAGCTCCTTAGATACAGAATCTCATCATCCTGTACTTTTACAAGTTTGTGAATATATTGCCAAGAAAAACATGTATTACTTTAATTCACCTGATATTTATGAATTTTCTTTTATCGGTTGCAGATTGAAGCTGAGCTTTTCCTGTATGATGGATCTATCCAAGTTTCCACTGGATAATCAAGTCTGCACCATGGAGGTGGCCAGTTGTAAGTACTTATTAAATGTCACCCACGATATGGAAAAATAAGTCTAATTTTTTGCACAAGAAAAAACAGCAAACAAAAAACAAGAAAAACTATAATGGAAAACTCCTGAAAAAACTTGTTGGTTAGCCTCTCCTTCTTTTTTTATAATGATTGTTTTTCTCGACGGAAAATCCTTAAAACCGATTCTTGAAAGGTAGAGATAAACTTCCGCAATATACAGTTCTCTATTTCCAACCTTAATTTCCGGTGCAGTATTTTAATTTTCTGCCTTTCTGGATAAATTTTATCTTTTGATTATTATCGTTTATAGAACATTATTGCTTTCTTTCGTTTCTTATTTTTTAATATTTTTTTTTTTGTATTAATAAATACAATTTATTAGCCAACAGATCGCAATAATCTTCCGCAATGGTGACGGTCAGCTGTGCATTGTCAATCAGGCGTTAGAACTGTTTAACATCTCAATATAGAGATTTCCGTATTAAAGTGCTTTTATAGAAAATTACCGGCCTGGTTCTTAATAAACAGTATCGATGTGTATCGTCGACATGTGCAGTGTAAAATCTTAGTGCACACTCCATTGCATTTACACAGCACCGTGCTGTGAAGATCCCTCCTCGCTCTTTATCGGAACTTGATGCCGAAGGACGAATAGCCCAATCCGTCCCAATGACCACAAAATGAAACAGACTCTCAGGAAATGAAATTATGTCGAATTTCTCCAGCACTTTGAACCCAACTATTCATGTAATAGTAGTTTTCTAGGGAAGAAAGGACAAACTAACATATTAAGAATAATTTAACATCTTTTTACTTTCTCTTACTCCTAGTAAGAGGAAGTATTGTAATCGTGTCAATTTTTTTTTTTTAAATGACCCTGTTATGACCCTTTTTTTTGCAATGATCTGTCCTGCGACAGATCTGATTAACAATATTGACAACAAATATAAAACAATAAAATTAAATAAATAAATATATAAATATAAATAGGAGTAGTAGTAGTAATGTTTTATTAGCAAAAATATAATACAAAGAAAAAACAGAAATCAATTCAACAAGCATAATATGACAATGGTTAAAAAAAACCGTCTGTCAGTTGAGCTCTAGTTTGAAAAGTCCACTATATAAAGATATTAATATATATAATAGACATAATATTGTTACTAATTCTATGTGATAATATTATAAATGAAATACATAGATACTTAAAAAAACGAGTAAAAAATGAAAACTTAAATAAAAATAAAGGAATACAACTTAATAATAACTTTCTAAAGAATAATAAGGAAATAAAATATCCTTTGCTAAATAGAAGTTAATAAAATATTGAGCCATAAAACCCGCCGTCTACTCGAAATTGAACTCTCTTACTAGAAAACGCCTGTAATTGTAAGCCGCTTTCACATACGCGAATAACGACTTCCAGTCCGAGCCATTTAACAAACTTATTGCCAGATTATATTCTAATTGAGGTCTGCCAAAACATGCAACCCTAAATTCGGACAAAACGGGGCATATGGCAAGAAAATGGTAAGTGTCCTCATGCTCACTCCTATTACATAACTACAATTTTATTATAGTTCACATTATGCATCCAGGGCCTATAATTAAGATTAAGGAGCTCCTCACGAATTTTAAAAATATATTGCATCATCTCCAGACCATTATTATCATTTATGTAATCGACATTATGATTCAGAGATTTGTACAATAAATGGTAGGATGACTGATACATACACGTAAGTAGTTCCTATTTTTGACATTGTACAATACTTTTGAGGAGGTCCTGGGTCTGATAATAAGCATTTGTGCAGTCGATATGCAGGTGCAAGGAGTGCACATTGGCCAATCTAAGCCATTCCCCATACCACGAAATCTTGCTACTTATGACTTCCAACTTCAAACGCTTCGGCAACTATTGTCCGCCATATTTAGTACTTTAACGATATAGGAAAAGTGCTTCCCCAAGGTCACGGCGAATAGTGGGGCATTGCCCGTCTCCAATAGAAGCGCAATAATTTGGTGTGTTCCTCGGGAGTGCAAATAGTTTTTTCAGATAAAAACGTTGAAGCTTCTCCACTTCCGCTGAAGGTAAGTACCCCCAGACTTGCGCTCTGTAGCACATAATAGACATTAACGCTGCCTTAAAAATCTTATGCTTAGCTACCTGATTTATGTGCTTATTTGAAATAAGTTTCCTCCAGTCTGTACACATAGCGCACTTGGATACGGAAAGCTTCTCGACTAAGTGAGGCCTAAATGAAAGTGAAGGAGACAACAAAATGCCGAGATACCTATAACGGTTAACCACCTCCACCGGACTACCATCCAAAGACCAGCGTTCATTTTTAGCTCTTCTGCCTGCTCTTTTTCTAAAGATCATTATCTTGGTTTTTGCTATGTTAATCTGCAAGTCCCTCATTTTACAGAACATATTAAGCTGATTAATCATGCACTGCAATTCTTCAATCTCTGTGGAAATTAGGACAACATCGTCCGCATACAAAAGTGCTTTTACCGAAAAATTCTGGAACACAATACCGCCCTGCAGATATTCATGTAGATCATTCAGATACAACAAAAAAAGAAGAGGACTAAGTAGGCATCCTTGCCGCACTCCACAACCAACGTTAAACAGTTCAGACACTCTCTGCCCAGGCCACACCGCAGCTTGGGTTCCTTGGTATAAATTAATCAAGTTCTTGACAAATTTGGACGATAGCCCGGCAGAATAGAGCTTGTACATCAAAGCCTGTCTATTAACTTTGTCGAAAGCTGATTGGAAATCAACAAACATGCAGTAAACGTTTTTCATAGGTTGGACCAATTGCAATTGTATCAGGTTCACCAGAGGAAAAATGTTATCCTCGCAAGAATAGCTTCTTCTGAAGCCCGCCTGATACTCCGAGATGACACTATATTCCTCGGTCCATAAAGTTAGCCGGTCCAGCAGCATGCCCGTATACAGTTTGGTTACAACATCTAAAAAGGAAATACCTCTGTAATTGCTAGGACAGGCTATGTCTCCCTTCTTATGGATGAGAAAAATAATGGCTTTCCTGAATCTGCCAGGTACTCGAGCAGTATCCCAATAACTATTAAAGAGAGACAACAACTTGCCTAAATAAGAAATAGGGAGAATTTAAAAAATTCAGCTGGAACCCGATCAAAATCCGGTGCCTTGTTATTCTTTAATTTCGATATGACCGACTGCAGTTCTTCAATAGTGAAGGAAGTATCCAACAGCTCCGAGTGCGCGCTCGGTTCGGCGTATGAAAAGGTAATCGGTTCTACTGGTGGTTCAAGAGTTCAGAAAAATGTTCTTTCCACTCCCGCAATTGTACACTATCATTGACAGCGAAGAATTTCCTTTTCAGTCGATTTGCTAGCTCCCAGAATTCTTTCGACTCCCTTACCGTATTGAATTTTTCAAACATATCCCGATAATAAGTAATCTAGTAGGTGAGTGAGCAAATGTAATAAAGAATGCAAGCTCCTGAAATCATTCTCCCAAGAGGAACAATTCAAATAGATTGGAATTATGCATAGTTTAACAGCACCCTCCGACACCTCAAGACAGCACCTCTCCCCATAGTAAGCAAACTTAACAACTTTACCAAGATTTGATTTGACACCATACAGTTGCCCCCCATGGCTCTGCCATACTTAGCTGATTTCTTAGCAGGTACCCAATGTAAAATGTATTCTTTAAAATAATTCTGAAAATGTATCATCTCGTTTTCTATCACATGCGTCTCCAGGAAAATAAATATGCCATGCTTACAAATATAACTATAAAAAAGAAAATCATTAATTTTATTCTTTAAACCATAAACATTAAATGATGTTACTGATAAATTAGTTAATTTTTGCCATTAATTTGTGCGACTTCCTTTCTTAGGTGCAGCAGTTTACTTCTAGTTTTTCTAGAACGAAAGGAAATATCCTTCTGTATAATGAATTGCTACCCTTTTAATATTTTTGAATCTTTAAGGACACGCTGCACCGCAGCAAAAGAAGAAAATCTTACGCGTAAAGGTTGTTTATCCTTGTTACCGAAGGGGAAGGCTTCCACAATTCCATCAACTTCGAAAGCCAGCACACCTGCACACCTGCACAAAATTGTGTACAAATCCCATATAGTTATCACCTTGTTTGAAGCTAATTCCTCTAAATATTAAATTATTTCTTTTAGCGTTATTTTCTAACATATTTAATTGCCACTCTCTCTCCCTATCGTCTTCTTGAGTAATTCAATTTCTTTTTTTAGAGACAGATTTTCCTCTTTAAGTGAAATAATTTGCATATTTAATTGCTTAATGTGTTCAGTTGTCGCATAATTTTTGGAATCAAGCAACTGACTAAAGGAAGCCATTAACTGGGCCATTGTCATCTTCCCTACTTCCATATTCTCCATACTGGGGTTCGTTGACAAATGAGTTCCTGTACTATCGCTTAAGACTCTTTTAGAGGTAACTTTAAATTCAGGAGAACTCCTTGATCTTTTCAGTCCACCCTGCGTACTTTTATTCGAAGTTGGTGAGAAGAACTCTTTTATACTTTTCGGCATAAGAATTAAGGCACGAAATTAACGCACTTTTATACTCCACAGGAAATTATTACTATGCATTAAATATTTGTTAATTGTATTATATTTAAATATGCATAAAAATCTTTCATTCTTGCCATACTATATAAAACTTATGTATTTATCGAAGTAAAAGAGTGCAACAATAATGTTAAATAGCAGAATAATTATCGCTCAAAACGATCGTGACATATACTCAAATAATTAAATATATTAATACAAAGAACTTTGTATATAATAAAACATAAAACAATTTGCAAATATAATAAAGTAACGCAATAACTATTTAGTCCTTAAGCTGTGGACCTCGAGTCATGAGACAGATATAAATATAAAAAGAAAGATAAGTTTATTGTGTCCTGGGACCTATGTTCCTTAAAAGCAAAAAAAAAAAATTATAATAATAATTACAATAATAATTTAATAAATAACAATAATTTATAATAAATACAATAACACTTTCTGATTTGGGAGAACAAAAAAAATGAACTTCCACTAGTTATTTACATTAATATTACAATAAAACTATTTACAATAACTATGTACAGGTTTAAAATTAAAATTAATACTAATAATGAAGATAATAGAAATAATAATAACAATTTGTAAAAACTTAATAATTTCCTCTAAACTTTAGGAATAAATAGTTATAAAAATAAAATTTAAAACTAAAAAGTGTTTACTTGCTTGTCATGTCAGGAGGTAAGTCGTTCCATAGTCTCTACTAGCAGTAACGTTTAGAATTATGACAAGTAGCAGTCCTGTAAGGTTGTATGTCAAGTCTTGAGTCAACAGTCCTTGTAGTTCGTAAGTCTAGTGCAGCTTTTACTGGAAACATATCCACCAGATATTTTGACGTTTGCAATTTGAACAACTGATACATAAAATTGCCAGTAAATACCTTCTGCGGTACTCAACATTAAGTATATGGTAATGGTATAGTAATGAGTAGTTATGTGGCCATCATTTCTAATATTTAATAAAAACCGGATGCAGTAGTTATGTGATATTTGTAATTTTAAATTCAGTTCAGAGGTTAGATCAGCATAAACTAAGTAACAATAATCTAAATAAGGAAATATTACTGTACTAATGAGCTGTTTACAGAGAGGTATAGGAAGCATGTTTTTATGGAATTTCAATTGCTACAAGGATTCATAAGTAGATAAAATAGACCGGTTCTAAAACAGTTTTCTGCACACCATGGCGGCAGTCCACCCTCTCTACTCACTTCTCCACTCCCACCACATTTTATTGTTTTATGAGTCAGTTACTTCTGTAAGTTTTTTTTTTGTTTTTTTTTTTAGTACCTCTTCAAGTCGTTGGATCTGTTATCTAACGCAATGTACGACGAAGTAGTTACTAATATCTTTTATCGAACTAATTGTTTATACAATTAAACAAAATAATTAAAGGAAGGAAAAAAGCTAGTGTTTAACCAGAGATTTAGTAACTATTGTTTCTCAATTTACGTACTAAATTCCCCATTTTTAATCACTCTTCTAATCTAAAACGTTCTCAATTTACACACAATTCCGTCAATGCTTGCAAAGTAGAGATGTAAGTTTTCGGTTAAAAATGTAAAAGTCGAAAGTGCCTATCTTACAGATTGACATGTAAGAAATAAAAGTAAGAATAGCGGTCTATGCGTACATATTAAAACTAGTAATTTAACTGGAATTTATATGAATTTTGTTATATATTTTTAAACACTTCTTATTAGAGCAAAAGTAATTTCTTTAGAGATAGTTTGTGGAGTTTCTCAGTAATATCTTACACCTAGTGGAAAGCTATCCTACACAAATAATGTAATTTTCAAAAATATCGTCTGTCAAACTAATTGTTTATGCAATTAAACAAATTAGTTAGAGAAAGGAAAAATAAAAGAAGCTTAGTAGAACTAGTAGTCTTTTTATCTCAATTTACCCATATTTTTAAACACATTTCTAATCTAAGAAGCACTCAATTTACGTACTTAATTCCCCCAAAATAGTGATCAGTTTCCAATTTAACTGGTAAATGAATTATTCTATATTTTAAACACTTTTGTAATCTAGTACGCATCAATTTACATATATATTTACCTTAGAGAATTTATTAAATTAATGGGATTTATACATCACCTAAATAGAAGTAACTTCCTTAGTGAAGAACAGATTGAATTTTACTCCTAGAGATGTGGATGTGCTAATGAGTTATGACGAATGATTAGAAAATAGAGAATGTATTGTGTTAAATGTCTTGGGATTTTGGTCAGGTTAAAATGTAATATTTTGGGTGAAATCAGTGCACACAACAAAGTTTGATTGGATTACAATTAAATTTATCGAATAACCAAGAAAAATACAGATATACAAAAGAATATAAACATATATTGCACTAAAACATTCTTAACTTATCGTATGGCAATTATTGTGGATTGCAATAACAGTTTTGCTAGTAATTTCCAAGTTGAATCAGCTTTCCTCAACCTTTCTAAACACGTAACCACTTGTTCTACTGTCTTACATTGTTAAACAGACATAGGATATTATGCACTAAAAATATGTTACTTTTTAATCAAAGAATATTGGAACAAGTTAAACCAATGTTTGCACAGTATAGGAAAATTAGTTTCTAATCTGGGAAAATGATTGCGTTATATCCAAAATCTTCTCTTTGGAGCTGTGGACATTTCTTACAGCACTAACGTCTATCAGTTTAAAAAATCGTTAGAGCTGTTTAGAACAAAAAAAATACTGCAAACATACAAGTGTCTGGCCCCCAAACTTGTTGTAATTAGTACCGATTAGTAAGATAAATATATTCTTTAGTGATTTGGAAGAAGACTTTTAGAAATTTATCAAAATATTCCCAAAAACACATCTATGTGATTTTTCTTTTTTGGGAATATTTTGATAAATTTCTTCCAAATGACTAAAGAATATATTTATCTTACTAATCAAGTATTTATCTTACAGTAAGGAAGTTACTTCTATTTAGGTGTTACATTGTGAAATTAATTAAAAAAGAATATGCCTGATAAACTGCAATCATAAAAAAGCATAAAAATGACGAAAGTTTAAGGAACAATATTGTGGCTCTTTATTAAAAGAAATAATTGATCTGTATTTATCACAGCTTGTCCAAGCCGGGGGTTTAAGTTGATTATAGAATGTCTATTTTCATCAGTAAATTATTGAGATAAATTGTATAATCGATAAAGTTTTTAGTTGGTGCACAAAAGAGACATAATGAACATATTTCAACTGGACAATTGTACTGTAAATATTATTGTTGTTAATTAAAGAAGTGAAATCGATTGGTAAATTATAAAAATCATAACATTTGAAGATCGATCTCTCTCTCCGGCCGACAGAAACATTAAGGCAGGAATGAGGAAATGATGGGAAAACGATGGCCTAAATTCGAGTGGATGATTGGAAAGTACGGGTGGAAGTTATTGTGACTAATTCCTCAGCTTTGTACTCTCTCATCAGCGACAGTTTCCACATAATTGTCATTTTCAGCCTGTATTTGATTTGTAGTTTGGTCGAACTTTTACATGATTATTTCTCTATTAATTATTTATATTCATTTTTATTTGTAGTATTTATGATTTATAATCAGTGCAATCTGTCGTCACCAATCATAATAAGTTTAATCATTATATTACCTGTTCACTTATAACACAGATTAACTGTGAAATAATTAAATGTGACAGTTGACCAAACTAGAAATAAAAATTGGACATTGTGTCTAGAACGACAGAACATTGCCTGAAGATAGGCAGCATACTGAAAGTCGCCAATAACCTCAGATGTTGACGTAATGACAGATGTGCCAAAATAAAAAAAATCAAAATACTGTCTGAAGATGACAGTATAGTGTCGAAACTGTCACCGTGATGAGAAAGTAAAATAAAATAGTTAAAGTTGAGAGTCATAATTATTGTCACTTTTAATTAATCAAATACTTTGAGGGACTTGCATTGAAGAACACTTTAAGAACGGGTCTGGAACAGTGGGTCCAGTAAGTGCTTGAAATTGGTGGAGTTTTAATGAGTTCATACACGTAGTCAGGCTTTCTTTCTCTGCAGTTTACTCTGATGGACAACATTTTCTGATGGAGGGAAGCCAGAATGAAGAGCGCGAGGATCAGGAGGGAAGTTTAAAAAGAGATCATGATGTTCCCACCAGAGATGTAAGCTTATGCTTCTCCCTCTATTTCTATCTCGTACAAAGCTACATCATTTTCAATGATATGCTTCCAAACATAGCTCTTTTACTTTGTGCTTAAATAAACATGCATACAAACGGTAGTTTATGGGGACTGGCTGCCATAACTATTTACTCCCTTTGGTGGATTTTCCTATTTATTTAAGTGCATTCTTTTTGTTTATTAATGTTGTAGATAGCGAACAATGAGGTATAAATTACAGTGCTGCACTCTATACGATACTTAGATAAATAAATGACGAGTGTTCGGTAGTACTAAAATAAAGAACAAAAAAAAAGGAGAACAAAGTAAATAAACAAAATAAAGGTCTTTCATTATGAGGGTGTTGTACTCTCTCTACACTAATATCATCCGACATACACTCTTATTTATTTTGCAGATATTCACAAGACAGCTCTGTTACAAACTAAATTAACCAAACCATAAAATACGGGCCATGTTGAAATATATCAGTATTAATTTCAATATGAAAGAAAACTCTTTTACACAATTAAATTCCTATTACCAGTTTTTTATTTTCCTTTTAAAATAACAAATTAAATTTACTAGGTCAACAATATGAAAAGAATATAAATTTTAACTTGCACTACTACTTATTCTGTGTTTACATTTCAATTCATTTCTTTCTTGAACCTTTTGTTTACTCTTTGCCATCTTCTTTGTCTGTTTTTATTATTTTCAATCAATACTTATTTGCATTTCGTTCAAGCTGCTTCTTATTTTCCCTTGTTAACTAAAGGTTAAAAGAACTTCATTTTATGTTTTAAAATGGTTAACATATATATCTTTCAAAAACAAAGTTTATAATGTTACTTGAATTTGAATAGAATGCCTCATAAATCATAAGGTTTAATTGCATTGCTAATATACCAAATTTGTAGAAAATTAATTAATCGGGTGTGCAATTGATTTTTTTTGTTTTATTCAAGTTTTAACCCTTCTCAATGAAATACTATTTCTGTATTGATACAACTTACTCGTGGCGCTGCTTAGCGGCGTGCAGTGTAATCATATTCCCTTATAGTTTTTATTATTTTTTTTTTATTTATTTTAATATCACTTTTTTATTTTACCAAAAAAAAGTTTTACAAAATGAGTCAAAGATAATACAAGTAATGTACGGCATGGAAAAAAATTCCGTCTGCCGGAGGTCGATTCATAGAACAGAAATATACACACAGAAGAACAAAAAGAAAAAAATAAACATGAAAAATAATTCGAAAAAGAAACAAAAATAAAGTTTTACTTATATGATTTGTAACTCAAAGTAAACAATCAAAATCTTATAAAATATGAAATCACAAACATTCAAAAATTGAATTCCATTACTAAATGGTATCGATAGTGCCAGGCATGTTGAGCGTATTTGATTAAAGGACGAAAATTATTTTGTAACTGTTCAATAAACTGACTTTTAGTTAAAGTTGCAGAAGCTACATGTAGATGACGGATCTCAGAGAGGATGGTGCATTCTGCCATAAAATGAACAATGTCTTCCCTAAGACGGGCATTACATAAGGAACACATTACATTTTCCCTTATAATAACTGGTGCACCATTCAAATACAATAAATCACCTCTGATCTTAAATAGCCATCTTAACTCAACCAAAGTCAATCCCTGAGCTTTATCATTAATGAAATCAAACATGTCAAAGTTACGATCTAATTGTTTATACAGTAGGAATCGTGAGCTGGAACTAACTTGTTCACAAAGCTCTTCTCTAAATTTAGTTCGTAATTTTTCTAATATAACGTTAAACAGCCTTGGCCAATCATCTACATTGTTTAAAGAAAAAAGCGAATCACATGAGAGTTCAGCAGACAATGCATTCCAGTTCTTAAGCCATATTGCACCGCGACCAACAAATTCAAGGGCGACTATTTTAGGAAGGCGGTAATCAGGAAGTTTAAAAAGTCTCAAGATATAATTAAAATGAATTTTCAGAGTAAACAGAAACAGCTGATCTACGTTTGTCTCCAACTACAACATATAATTAGGAGTTGATTTAGGGAGGGCAAATAATTTTCTAATAAAAAACCGCAAGGCTTTTTCAAGTTGCTCAAATTTCTCATAACCCCAGATTTGAGAGGCATAACAAAGGATTGAACGGCAGATTGCATTGAACATTTTAAATTTTGCAGGAAGAGGAATTACATCTTGAGTAATAAAATCTTGCCATATACTATTCAGAGCAAGTTTCGTTATGGATACTTTATTATTAACATGACGATTAAAAGATAGACGTGGGGTTAATGTAACGCCGAGATATTTGTATTCTTTCACAATTTCTATCGGATTATTATTAAAATACCACCGATCTTTGCCTGCCAACCTGCCACCCTTCCTAAAAACAATAATTTTCGATTTGTCTAAATTAACTGATAAATTCCATTGTAAGCAGTACGATTCCAGTGTTTTAATGTTCCTCTGAAGACTGGCAGCATTATCTGCGACTAGTACCACGTCGTCAGCATACATAAGGACTTTAATTACGGAGTTGCCAACCCTCACACCTGATTCCAGGGCAGCTGGCAAATCGTCAAGATACAATGCGAACAAAAGAGGACTCAATACGCAGCCCTGCCTTACTCCTGAAACCACGTCAAACCACTCTGAAATACCATCTTTTCCACGCAGCGCAGACTGTGAATCTTTGTAAAGAGACATTAAAATTTTTATAAATTTAGTAGATATGCCAAGATTATAAAGTTTCAAGATCAACGCATCTCTATCTACTCGGTCGAAGGCAGCCCGAAAATCCACAAAGAAACAAAACAATTTTTTATTTTTCTGAAGAAAGCGAAGTTTAATTATGTTTGTCAACGTAAACAGATTATCAATACTGGAATATGTGCGCCTGAAACCTGCTTGAAACTCAGACAGTAAATCTTTAGATGATATATAGGACTCAAGACGTAATAACAGAAGACCAGAAAAAATTTTCGCAATAGAATCAATGCATGAGATGCCTCTGTAATTGGCGACTTCATTTATGTCACCATGTTTAAAAAGAGGAAATATTATTGACTGGCTGAATGATGGAGGGGTAACCCCCAATTCATAAATATAGTTAAAAAATTGGAGTAATTTTCCATGAAGAATTGCTGGTGCATACTTATAAAATTCGTAGCTTACTCTGTCACGACCGGGGGCTTTATTATTTTTTAATTTAAAAATAACAGCAGCTAACTCATCCGGTGTAAAAGGAGCATCCAAATATTCATCATAAATACGTGGTTTTGCATACAAGTCACATTCCCTTATATTTTCATGTCCTATTCCGTCGGTCGCAGTTTGGCAGCCACTATTAGGTTCACGTTCAATTGAGCAACAATAACAGTTATTCCAATTAGTCAGCAAAAATTGTGAAAATGTCAGTAAGAGAAAGTCGTTGCACACTATACTCATTTTCCCATGGTTTATAACATAATCTCTTTCCATAATTATAACGTCATATGGCAAATGGTTCAGTTTATTTTATGATCACAAACTTGCAGTTTGATAAAATTTCCCAGCACATTCTGTTGGGTAACATTTCAAATTAAAGCAAAAATCAAATTATAACCGGTATGCACATTGCATAAACACCTAATCGTAGAGACATTTTATTCTGTGGCAGTACTAGCAATAATAACACCATAGGAGATCTTCATTAGTTGCGATATTGCCACTGCTCAAGTAGGTGATGAGAGATAGCCACATGTTTATTACAGACATACTGATATAAGGCTTAAAGTAATACTCGTAGTGAAATACACTGTATTTAGGCAAGTTATTCTATGATAGTATTACATAAATTAGTCGTAATGAGTTGAGTGCATCTGCAGTTACAACTTTATTACACTATATTGCACTATTTATTATTCTATGAGTACACTATACTGCATCTCTACGACGCTTCATTTTATTACCGTACATAATTTTATGTAATTAATTATATTACATAATATAGTACAATGCTGTCTTTAATAAATGGTTTTTACTAGTTCACATTTGTAAATCTACAGTTGTAAATATAATTTATAAACAGAGATGGATCTAAACTTTATTATATCGTGGGTTTCATTGCATCTTGCTACTCTGTTCAAAAATTTGTCATGTTTTACGATTGTGTTTTGCAGCTTCTCAACTTCAAATTGAGGAATTTTCTTCTAACTTGACATTTTTGCAAGTTTATTTTTACCATTTTACATCTATATTATGTAAGTGGGAAAACTGAAAAGTTTAATGAAATAAACAGAGGGGAATTCTAACACTGTTTCAGAATCCTTTAAAAGTGGATCTATTCAAAGAAAAGTAACAAATAAAAATAATTAATCGGAAGTGATGTAGTAGGTGTACGTATTTGAAAGAAATTCGTTTTCGAGAAAATCCTGGAAACCTGAAAAGAAATCATCGGCGAAACAGTCAAACAGATTTTGATCGAATCGTTCGTGTCGGATGCCACAGAGGTGAAACCGAAATGAAATATGAAAATTTGATTATTTAAGCAAAATTATGTACCTATTGTGGCGGCTAAGCCAACCTTGGACTTTTTTGACAAGATCAATATCAGCCTTAAAGACATAGCTCCTTTGTGGAGAATATTTTAGTTGACTCCCTGGGCATTATTTCCCAGCATATTTATAGTTAAACTATATCTGGTATTTTATCCGTCGTCGCACGCATATTCATTCCAGACCAGTTTCGGATTTTCATCCATCGTCAAAGCAAATTCACCAAGTTCATGTAGAGAGTTCAGTTCAACCTAATGTTTCTGTCACACTCACACTGTTTTTGTTGTTTGCATATATGTGGGGAGGTTATAAGGTTATGTTATATATCCTTATAAACTCTCTACACGAACTTGGTGAATTTTCTCTGACGACGGATGAAAATCCGAAACCGGTCAGGAACAAACCAATATGCATGCTAGACGCATAAAATACAAGATGTTATCCAGTATTGCGAACCCATCCACATTTTCGATAAACTTTATGTTTATATTTAGTCTTAGATGCACTTTATGTCATCTAAAGATATTAGTTTATTTATTTAGACATTGCATTTTATTTCGTCATTAAAACATCGTTATATTTTATCTATTTAATGGCTAGGTATTTTCGCTTTATTGCTACGTCTACGGATTGATGAGCACGCTGTGTGTTCGAGTACCTCAATTTAATTGAGCAGCCCCACTTGATTTTGATTAAGTGTTCTCTCAAGTTTCTGATATTTAATTTATTACCTAATATTTTTAGACAAATGGTTAAGAACTTTTACAGTACCTTATTATTTCTAATATATTTTACCAATTTCATCCAAACCTTAAAATTTATTGAATTGAAAGTTGGCATCAATGTGATTATAAAAAACCTTTCACTCTGTAAAGATTTAAAGTACTTCATTAGTCATGGATTTTAGTGGAATAATAGTTACATTATTCAACTGTTGTAGAAAAGAATGTTGTGACTTTATTGAACCATAGTTTTGCTTCTTTTATTGTTTTAGTTTTCTTGAACGTGGTTCCAACTTGGCACGCTGTCAGTTATTGTCCACTAATTTTATTTAAAACATTTTTCCCAATTGAATTGATTTCGTTGTGACAATATGGCTTGACATTTTATCAGACGGTTCCATCAGCTTTGTAATATTAATGGGGGAGCTTTGTAAATATTATGTTGTAGAAATCTCAAGGATCATGCACGAAATTTATATCTGTCTATAATTTGATGGATCTAGTAAGTGAAAGTTGGCCGCATTAAGAATTGTTTAATTCTTATTCTACATGTTGCTCTGTTTGCTGGTACTAGCATTGTGGCAGACATATTATATTGCAACTTCCACATTATATTGCATTTTGTTTATTTTCCAACCTTTTTCATTTAACAACTTTTTCTTGTTTTATTCTATGTCAGTTTATTTCTGGTTCTAGTTTAGTGCGTGTAACTCTAAACTTTTCCCCTTATTTATATAAAAAACTTTCATTTTCACTAAATAGTTATAATTAACAGTAATTTATACGTTGGAAAAGAAAATATAAATTATAGAAAAAGTTTAACTACTACCTCTACCCAACGATAAGTAAATAATACGACAATAATATTAAAAATCACTGAGGAACTTTTGTAATTAATTTTGATGGGAAAGCGCTGCGTTGAGAAGAGGATCGAGGGTGGTTGTGTTCGTTGATTCAAGAGCAGCTATACATGTAGTTATTGATGGAGGCTATACACTTACTACTTAATGATGGAGGCCGTCATTAATGAATACACAGGACCTCTATGTAAAAACTTTAATGCCGGGTCATAGAGTTTCCATCCAGTGGATTCCCTCCCGCTGCGTGATAATGGGAAATGATAATGCAGATTTACCTTGCTAAACTGAGAGCTCAGTCAAGTCAACAAGAACCTCCGTTTCCATACAGCTTTGTGAAGAGAATAATCAAGAATTACACCAATATATAGCTTAAAGGACATTAAAAAGACGACTCACAAGGGAATAGAGAGGAAGGTGGTTGCTGAAGTCCAATAGCAAAGCGCCCAAAGACAGACGGATTTTGCAGCAGGATTTCGAGGCATGACAGGACATGACTATTAAAAGAACATCAGTGTAGTTTTGAGTTCCGCATGCATTTTGTGTACTGAAGACTGTCCCATGAATATCTCCCAATTGATACTTGCCCGATCTCATGGAAATAAGAACCACCTTTAAAGGCACTGGTGATCGTTGGTCTCGCACATCGAGATTGTATGGACTGCAAGAAGTTACATGGCATTGCTATCGATATAGGCGTAGGGTAATAAATGACTATGCTGTTGACGCGCCTTAAATTAATAAAAAAATAAAACCTCCCCACCACCAATGATGTAATGTCATCATTTGCATGTTTAGTGAAAATTCACATTTGAAAAAATGTATCGACTAGAACTATAATTATTGCAATGAGGGAAACTCGTGTGAACGTTTCACACATAACATTTTATTTATATTGGCTAGAAAATACCAACTTATCAGAGAATTTGTTTTTTTTTACTTTAACTTTTCACACGCAAACAGCGAGAGAGAGAACAGTTTCTACAAATCAGTTTTCCGTACTCTGCGTATCTTCAAAAATCTAAATTTTTTATATTTTCTTAGTCTAAATAAAAATTAGTCTGTTATTTAATCAGTTAATTATCAAAATAAAATTCTGATGCAACCATTTTTTAAAAATTAATATCTAAAAAACTAGTTCCATTTCTAGGAGAAAATCCATACGGATCAACTGATCAAAATCAAAGATATGTATTTATTAGTTATTGACAAATGGAAATAATTCTTAGGAAAAATACTGGAGTTAGAGCCGAAAATGACTCTAAATCCGCACCTTTCAAAATACAATTTTTATATATATTTTATATATGTATTTAACTCACTAATCTAAATGGGCTATATTCAGTGTTTGAATGGTGTACTCGCGGAACTAAAACTGCTCCCATTCTGGTGGGACTTATCCCCTAATAGAAGGTGAATGTAGAATATAACCATTTCTCCTAATGGAAGGTGAAAATATAACCAGCAGCAAATTTGTAAAGAAGCCTTTACTTGGCTCATTCTACTCAACATTCAGCACAACTTCACCGTCGAGCCTCCTTCTCTCTTACAGACACCCGAAACACAAACACACACTAGTTGCAAAATACTGCCGACATTGTGTACTCGCTGTCTCCAAAAGAGAAAGTTATAATGTTACTCCAGATACACGTGCCCAGCTTGCCAGATATCACACACTTTTGCAGCCCCCTTACAAAGAAATAAACCATAGTTCACTTCTTCAATATGATATATGTAGTCAAAAATGTTGATCGACTTTAATATCACAATAACTAACTAACTAACCTATAGCGCATTGTCCAAGGCTTGCCAGACGGCGATTTGTATTGGGGCCGTGTGGTAAGCACGCCGCGTTTCCTTCCGCGGTTTTAGTTCCAGCCTTCGCTACAAAGATGCGCTGTCAACTGTAGCTTCCCACTTTTTCTCACGATGCTGGGTCAACACCGACTTTGCCCTCTCGGAAATCGAATCCTGAATTCTCGCACCAAAGGCGAATGCGCTAGCCACTAGAGCAATGCGTGAGGACCACAATAACTAAACACTTTGTAAAAACAATTTTGGCGTTTCATTTAAAACTTTGATAACTTATTAGAAACTTCCATTATCTGCATCCTAAAGCTGTTAATCTTTTTTGTTTTTATATCTAAAAAATATTAAATTTATAAACCTGTACTAAAGTAATATAGGAAAAAACAATTACGGGTTTAAAGGAGGGGAGAAGCAACCAATTGGTCAAACTCTCTCGAAATGCGCTAGTTTGTAATATTAAGCCAGATGCAAGCCTCCGAGGTGGATTTCATAGGGTTGTTTTTAGAGGACAAGAACGGATTACAGTTTAGAATAGACCAACAGTTTCAAATGGAACCTAGAATAACGGGATTGGGTCAATTCTTGGACAGATAGGATATTGAGATCTAAAAGGGTGGTGTATTTAAAATAATACATTCACTATACTAATGAATTTTAAATTGAATTATTTGGATAGGTTGGATGTTGGAACGCTCGGCTGAATCTCACAGCTCAATGCCAGACTTTCCAGATGGGTTTTGTTACCCAATGTTTGTACATCGGGGAACTGAATAAAAATCTATATTTTTGGAAGGGCTAGTAGCAGTAGGAAAGAAAGAAAGATTTTAAGTTTATAGTTAAAATAGGAATAGAACAAATTCCAAGCAGCAATGTACGAGTACGCGATAACCACGATGTTTGTTTTATAAGTGTGAGTGAGTCTGTAAGTCAGTGTGTTTCGAGCAGGCCTGAGCGCTCGTTCTGTACGGCGATTGACGTATTATTTAAATTGCTATTCCACTAAATTTAAGTGCTACGTACTGTGCATTTTTGTCACGAGTGACGTACACCAGCAGTAGCGTGACATCTCTTGCTATTGAGGATTTTCTGCACTTTTACCTACTTAGACGAGGTGAAGGGAGAAGAAGCGAGACACGAGATTACTATTTTGGAGGCGGAGAGGGTATCACCACAGGACCCAACGTAATACTTGGTTTTTACTTTCACTTTCAATCATAAATAAATACATAAATAAAATCATGCTATGAAATAATTAGTTAATAACTTAAAAAGGAAAAACATTAATATATTGCAGCTGGCCAGTCCGCTTTTTGTTTTGTTTGCGTATATATAATATTTTTTTAATTTAGTTTGTCCTAGTGAATCGAAGTTAGAGTTTTACTTTTCAGGGTTTTTTTATACGAAATTTAGCATATAGGATAAACACGCTAGAATTTGGAATTCAGTTTTAATTTATTCTAGTTAGAATTTAGTTTTATTAGTTATGGATTTAGTAAATTGTACAAAAGATATTTATTTATTTTTCCTCTTCATTTTTTTGTTTATTATTTTCTTTCTAGCAATTGTATTATAAACTGTTTTGGGGATAAAATAGAAAATAGGGAAGGGAATAGCTAAGTGGTCAGTGTACTGGACTCCCACGTTGAGGATCCGGGTTCGAATCCAGCTGTGCTACCCTTAGATTTTCTCTTCCTATGAACCTCTACAGCTCACTGTCTAGTGATGGACAGTGTTGTCTGCAACGAGAGAACACTGTCCGGAGGCCGGCAGTGCACGGAGAAGGCTCCATAGAATGTTGACGCGCCTTAAATTAAAACAAAAAAAATCAAGGAAACCAGTAGTGTTGGCCTTATTGAAAATTGTTGGTATTTATTCCCTATAACATTTTTTTTATGATTCTATTTGGTTAATCTATTCCTATTCTAGCGGCAGAAAATCAACACATGTCCGATACCCGGGAGCTGCCTTCACCTACGCGGTACCCCTAACCCTTTTCCTACCTCATTCCTGAACGTTTCGCTGTTTCCGCTCTTCCTCTCCACACTGACAGGGTGGCGTCCAGCTCCTTTTCGTTATATTTTTTGTGTCATCCCTTATTAATTTTACTAGTCTTTTTTCCACTCTCGCCCGTCTCCATTGTTGTCAGTGAGCACCTTCGGACTTATTACTTCAAGGGAATAGGGATAATAGTTTTATTATTTGTGGTGTGTGTAAGACCCTTGTTAGTCAGTGACAGTTGGTATCTTGGCACTTTGGCTCTTTGTTAATCTGAATTTAAAGATTTTAAAATAGAAGTTCAGCTCAATCTCAAACTCTAATACCAAGTTTATCTTAAGAAGCAAATATCTGCTGCGAGACTGGAGGCTGCTAAGTCATGAGATTGAGGGTTCACAAGTAAGTGGCAACAATTCGGTTGGTTAAACAATGTACCATATATTTCCTACTGTTTCTATAAGATTTATATAGAAACAATATATAGTTAAAGAGTAATGAACAGTTGACTGCACAGTAAATTTACTGTGATTATTATCTGCTTCCGGCCAGCTTGAGGTACTTGGCTAATAATTTAGGTAAACAGATGATTTTTCCTAAGTGTAAGCTGGGTGTTGAAATCGTGTGACCGGTTGCGAGAGGCTACCACTATAGCAGTGTAGCCAACAACTTAGTAGTTTACCTAATAGCAGTGTAGCCAACAAGTTAGTAGTTTACCTAATAGCAGTTTAGCCAATACACAACCAGTTAGTAGTTTACCTAATAACAGTGTAGCCAATACACAACCAGTTAGTAGTTTACCTAATAACAGTGTATTTATTATTTCCAAAAAATGGACCAGTGTTTGTAATTTCTTTAACATTAACATTTTTTCTTATAACTTTGTAATTAGCTTCATTCAATTTCAGTATACCTTATCGCTTTCAAAATGCAATACACTTTTTTTTAATTCTATTTACTATCTCTTATTACTAGTAATTGCAATCGTATCAAATTTTCGACATTAAGTTTGCACCGGAAGTTCCCATGAGTACAAAAAATGTTTTTAGCAAATGTGTGTGTGTGAGTGAGTGAACAAAATATGTCAAAAACGAAAATCACTGGATGTCCAAACTTGGTATACTTGTTAGGTACTACCACCACATCGGACACAATAGTTTCAGACTATATACATATAAATACCGACGATTGATTTGTAACTGATTGTTTTTTGTTTTCTTTTTGTTCCAGTTTCCAAAACTATAGAAGAATTACGACTGGAATGGAATCCAGAGAATCCAGTCATTATGGGCAAAGGGCTGAGGATGCCACAATTTGAAATTGTACAAATTGAAGCTTCTAATTGTCAAGAATCATTTCAAATTGGTATGGTTTTTATTTTATACATATTATTATTCATTTAAGTTTGCCTCCATTATTTTTATAAAATCAAAATTAACTATCGAGACATTTTTTTTGAACGCTTTTCAAGAGGGAACATCTAAGATTTTCCTCAGTATGTTAAACCATGCAGGCCGCTCTCGTACCGCAGTGTCAGAAGGCTGTGTCTTCTATTACCAGTATGTTCGCAATACACAATGTTCCCTCTTCCACACCTCTATCTGGTGAATTAATATCTCATCAGTAGAACTTACAAAGTATATTATCCTGATTGGGGCAATTAGACGGAAAGTATATCTGAAAAATAAACAATTGATTCATTTCATCCAGAAAATAACAATCAAAAATATAGAATTCAAATTAGCTTCAATTGCGGAAACTTTCAAGAAATGAAGAATTAAAGATTTCTGAGTTTTACTTAATGAAATCAAAATGCATGCATAAATAATTACATGCAACTATAGGTTCGAAGCTTACAGAATAGATAAAGTAGAAGTAGGTCTACTTCTAGAGTTAGGTAGTATAACTAAGTAGAGGTAGGTAGTATAATTAGGTAGAGGTAGGTAGTATAACTAACTAGGTAGAGGTAGGTGGTATAACTTTTATTTCATGGGCAAATTGATTTGGGTGGAGTACTTGGGCTGAGGGGGAAGACTTTCGGTTTCCCTTTTAAGTGTCTTTACAGGCTTTTCTCACCTGAATAATAGTGAAGAAAAATAAATTTGCTGCTAAAATTCGGCGTTGAAGTAAATAGGTTGACCACAAGTGTGGACTCCCTGAAAGTTTTCTTTTTGTTTCCGGTATTTGCTCGATAGCACCAGTGGGAATTCTTTAAGCTACATATATGTTGGAAGTTGATTTCAAGAGATTTGATGATGCTGGGATATCGCGCTGCCTTCTGGAGTTTAATCACCTAAGTGTCGGCTTTCTATAATATTGAACACAACTAAATATTTAGTAAAACTCTTCATCCAAGATTGAATAAACCACTAGATAATCTAATAACTGCAGTCAGCGAGAGTCATTAGGTTTTCATTTTTGAAATGTTAACATTTAATCGATCTTCAAAATGTGGCATTTTATCGAATCAGGAGGAACTAATAATCCTACTTAGTATTGATGAGGTACCACAATCGCAACACTCATATTTTACTGTAAAACATTACCCATCAGTAAGTGGGTAATTGTTGTAGGTTGGCTGCGCTGTTCTCTAATATAGTGACTCCCCCACCCGCACAATCAATCTCATGGTAAGTGTGTACTGTTTCATCAGTATCTCTTCACGCCTACACAGATAGAGAGCATGATATCGTGTATTGTTATTGATATGCACATTCGACGCGGGAAATGGAAGTAGTAAATTTACAGTGTAGTCGATTGTATTATCTCAAGAGTACTGCTCAATTTATTGCCTATGTTTAATAATGCTGCCATAAATAAATCTTCAGCTGTTCTATAACTTTAATATGTAAATTTACAATTCCCCAAATATATATATTCAACTTTGACTTTATTGAATATTGCGAAATATTTTTCGAAACATCTAAACAGATGTTACTCGTTAATCTTTTGTTAATCGTTAATCAATGATAATAAATGTGAATTTGTTAAGACCGTTCAGCTCTGCCAATGTTTCGACCGAATTTCCTGTAAATTTCAAGCCTTAAAAAAAGAGTTAAGTCATGGAAGTGCAGATAAAAATTGACCCAGCACTCTTAACTTTAAAAACGTAATAAAAATATATAAAAATGCTTATTAACTTATGGCTGCGTAGTTAAAAAACCTGACATGGCAATTTACAGCTCTTTTTTTTTATGTTTTTAGAGTGAAAGTCTTTTATCAATTTATATCTGCACTTTCCAAGACTTGTACGTATTTTCTAATAAAGCTTTGAAAAAGACAGGAAATTACTGTCGAAACGATGGCATAATTGATTTTTTTTTTAACCGATTCGGAAGTGGAGCCTAATCTGATCTAATCTAGGGCCAGGGCCTTTCTAGGGAAGTTCAGCACTTAGGCCACCAATGGCCCATTGTTCCCCCCTCCCCAATGTGACAGTTCACATCAGCCCTGTCTCATTAAAAAACGCCAGGGCTGAGGCGAGAGAAATTTCTGAACCAGGATATGGCACCAAGTTACAGGCGCCAAATTTCTGGAATCATCTGTGAACATTGTACTCACACTCTCTAAGAAGGAGAGATAGTGTCTCATCCTTCCGGCCATATTTCCTACAGAGTGAATCCGCAGAGAGGAAGATGCTTCCTTAAAAAGCAATGCCCTGTGACCAGGGTAATGATTCTCCTTAGCCCTACTTATATTTTGCCGAGGATATAGGTTTTGCGAGTCTTTGTAGGGTCCTATAAGAAGATCTTAGTGTGCCTTTGCCCCGCAATATTTTTCCAATACAATGTGTGCTTCCGTATTAGCCATTTCTCAATGGGCCCAAAGGCGGTTTTGTACAGATGCCGCAGAAAGGCTCACGACCAATGGGCGTTTGTGAGGCGCCCTCCTTTACTAATCTCGATTTTCTCCATAAAATACGACGAATTTCATTAAATTTGGTACAGTAACTTTATCAGTTAGTATATGTTTCACGCTAGGTTTTTTAATATAAGGGGCGACAACATCCGGGAGTCATTAGCACCCGGGGCCTTCTCAGTGCCTTGCCGGCCTGTGGACAGTGTTCTCTGGTTATAGAAAACACTACCATCACTGGACAATGAGCTGCAGAGGCCCCTAGGAAGAGAAAATCTAAGAGCAGGAGAGCCGGACTGAGGGTAGGGGTCCCACTACCACTGAGCTAATCCATTTCCTATTTCGCATTATTAAATTTGTCTTTTGTGTCTTCTAGGCCCCGGAAAGGAGCTTGTTGTCTGACAATATTCCTAGATATCTTACTGTCATCTTCCAGGGATTTGTTGTACCCCAATTGTTACACATTTATCTGAAAACGACTCAATGTACCAAGTTAGAGAAAATCGTTCAGACCAACACACTCAATTCTAATCGCAAATTGCTAATAAACAATCGGCTCGTTAACAAGCAACATCACGAATATAGACCCTAATGAGAGCCATTAATGAATTTCGCTTTGTAACTCACTGCCATTCTGACTATCATCTAATCTAATGTCTTCTCAATTAGGTGCTAATTAAACTTTAATTGGTTACAACTAATGGGTTATATCCCTTTCATGTGATTGTCCTTAGTATATATTACATAGCTGGAGGTCTAATGCAAAGCTGGAATGCCGATATGCAGGAAGCCGGTCACACCTCCACTAGAGCTTCCAATTTCTCGAAGAACAAGTCTCATGTGAAAATCTACCCGCTTTTCTCTCATCGCAATCCTTATTATTCTTTTTTTTCTTTTTTTTTTTATATTTAGAATTTTACAACTATATGTTATGCATGTAACAAGTAAAAACGATTCAAGTATATAAAAATAAGACGTTATGTGGAAGGTTATTCATCGGTAATTTGCTTCGAAAATTGGCCAGGTGGTCGCAGGGCCAACGTCGCTTCGATCGTCTTATAGAATTTTCTGGGAATGAAGTTGTAGAGAGAATGTGAACAAGAGGATTAGATGGAGGGAAATATACTGTGGAAATTGAGATACTTGGATTTCGCTAGAGTATGGACGAATGGAATGTGGATGTCAATATGTAAAGTTTCATTAGATAACGCGTTTCGTAATAAGGCGCGTCGACGATGCGACGTAGGATCTTGGATTGGAGGGTTTGAATTCTGTTAATATTGTTTCGTTTCCTTATTGTTATAGGTGAATTTTCTTCAATCTTCAAATTTCTTACAAAACATTACCTGCCTTCCGCATTGTACAGGTGTGGATTCGCGGTGGTGTGACGTGCCAACACTCCAACATCTCTCCTGGAAAGCAATTTTCTCGGAGAAAGTTTCAAACCATAGTAATATATGGGTGGCTTGGCTGCCAAGCGGTGTAAGTCACAAAAATTGAAACATGGATTGACACCACTCATCTAGACATGCAGTTCTTCATATCCGACAAGTGGCGTGGGTCCTAGTTCAATAGTTCGCTCAGAGATAGAGCTGAATATAATTACACTGAACTACTAACGCCTTGGCAATCAAGTGGTATTAAATCCATTTTTTAATTTTTGTGACTTACACCATTTGGCAACCAACCCGCCCATATGTGTTTATAGATTGCGGAAAACTGAAAGGACTCTTTAAGGAAATTCGCATTTCTGAATTTAAAAGGATTTTATTCATATTTGCAATTCTTAAATCTCTTTAACTGTGTAGAGTCATACAATACGCATATACATATCCACAGAGTTGGGGGGGGGGGGCATTAGGATTAATCTTTCCTCTAAAGTAGAACTGCAGCATAATGTACAGTTCTACTCCTGTATAATATTAACATCATTGCTAAACTTCCAAATTTGATGAAAACTTTGTGTGACTCAAACAAAGTGTGATTTTACAAAAAAGGGTTCTGAGTTTTTTGGAATTTTTGTGAAAAAGACTCTTTTACGACTTTCTTTAAACTTGTATAATTATTTCACAGATGTAGGCCTATCACTTTTATTTCAAATACTTACCTTTCTTTTAGATCGTGGTATATCAGATGCGTCCATGTCTGTTCTGATTCACCATCATATTGACAAGTTGGGCTGGTCCAATATGTTAAACCTTATGTAGGTCAACATTATTTGTATATATATATATATATATATATGTGTGTGTGTGTGTGTGTGTGTGTGTGTGTGTGTGTATATGTGAGTGAACAGCATAGCTCAAAAACGAAAAATCGTTGAAAGTTCAATCTTGATATACCGGTTAGGTATCACCATGGGATTGACAGTACCACTTATTTTCTTCCAACCGGAAGTACCTCTTCTTTACTGAATGACTTTTTCACTTTTTTGGCTCTAACGATCTTCTTTAAACTACACGTTTAAACGATGGTTCTAACGATCTCCTTTAAACGTTAACTACACATACAAAGATCTACAATTTTCATTTGAAATTAAACAACAAGTGTAAGGCATAACTAATAGAAACTATCACTCACTTCTGCGGGTTTAATGATTATTGTCCAAAATTCCAACAAAACTCATAACGCAACCTCTCCGAGTGTCGTCTCTCCGTGTTAATGATTTAAAAACTACCCTTATGGTTTTTTTAAATGAGTTACAATTAGCAACCAGGTGTTTTATTTCAACTTGTTTCTTGTTATTTATATGCAAAATTGGGCGGGTAGTTTGTCCATCTGTCCAGAGTTGCCGCTCGGTTGCCTACCTTCCCTCCCGCGTAGTTCCCTAGCTTCACCCAGAGATGCCGCTGCCCTCATCAACGAGTATAACATTTCTTCTAACAATCCTTTGGCCGAAAATGGGTATTTCAGAATGGTAAAATCCTTTACAAAAAGCGTATTTCATGTTGAAAACAACTTCAATGTATTTCCTTATACTTTTTCTTAATTCTGTTCATATATAAGATTATTACAATCATTGCACAGATTTTTGGGAGAGCTTGAACCTTTGGGACTCCCTGTATCAGGTTTTATTTTTAAGAAAATTTGTCAGATTGTAGTAATTATTGTATGAGAAAGTGTTGTACACCATATTTTGTCTAATCATTTTTCCCCAGCCTAATAAATATTACAAAATTTAGGTAGAATATCTGTTTAATCTCATAACTCCTTTTTGTCCCCCAATGTATGCCTTCCGCAATACATATGTCACTTTCGGCCGTTTTCGTAATTACGATAATTTCCGATCGTTCATTTGTTCAGCTTCACCTCCAATCAGTTAGTTCTCAGTTCGTTCTCTGCTAATTCTGTACTTATTCTGTTGTACCCTCGCTCGTACGCGCACGGAAGTGCTCTACATTTTCCACGTGCTAACCCGCATATTGAGTGTTTCGTTTTCTCTCTGTTTGTTTGCCGCAAGTATATGAGCGTCTCGTTTCTCACCTCTTTCATTAAACCGCATTTTCACGGGTACACAGTTTTCCGCTATTCTCGTTACACCGCATGTTCCCCGCTTGAGTACAGATCATACAAAGGAATCTACTTATGCCTACTGGCCTTCAATCTGCTTGCCTTTTAGACTGGAGGACACCATGTACGTTCACAAAGGTATCTGGGGCCAGGGGAGTGGGGGAGTCGACTCTCTTTTCCTTTTGGGATCCCTTTCCTTTTGGGATCCCTTTCGTTGTTAAGCCAGTGTCCACATCTTACAAGGTAAGCGTTTTATTATTCATACTTATTTGGATTATTATTCTCTGTCTCCCCGCATTAAGAACTACACCCTATCAAATACAGTCCACTTACCGCTTTGTTTGACAAGATCACACAATATCAATTCTGAGCTGGTGGTGTGAACAGTTCGAGTTGATGCGCACCCCAACCCACTTTAACACCTCACCATTTTCTCAAACTGTCTATATAATCTAACTTTGTGAAAAGTTAATTTTATTTTCCCACAATCAATTCTCTCAAGTTTACTATTTAATTAATTACTTGACAGTACTATAATTAAACGATCTGTTCGAAAATAATATAAATAACATTTCAGAATAAATCGTTTTTAATTACTTTGTTTTAATTAAATTTAATATTGGCCAGATTAAATACTGGTCAATTGAAAACAAAACCTACTTCATTTGTATATCTGATTTTTAGTTAATAAAATTACAGTGTATCTTGTTTAAAGTGGATTGTTTCGTGTTTTAATTTCATGTTAAGAGCGCATATTATATAGAGTGAGAGGGGAGAGAGAGAAGTATATGTATATAAATGTTCTCACAATTTTGGTAGCGTACCGCACTAACAGTACTAATCACAAACATACAATCAAACTCGTGTAAGGTAGGACAAACAAATCCAAATGTGTATTTGTGTATATATATTAAATTGTGTTCCGAAGAATAATAAACTCAGATAAAAAGTTATTTTTAGACCAACAACCCAATTTTATGACCACTGATGCGGATTACTTTACTTGTAGAACGAAATTGATAACCATCACTTATCATTCTCAATTTTCATTGAAAAAAAAAGTTTGGTGTGAAACACGCACACGACTTTATCTTGCTGGACTTCACGGGACGGAATCAATATTTTAATTGACAAATTTTACTCTGGATATTTTACTGAAACGTTCAACAGCCCCCCCCTCAATGTCATATCATAATTAATAGGTGATATTAATGTATATGAGCGATACACGTCACATGTTAAGTCCGGAAGGCAGCGCTACCTTCAACACCTAAAATGCTAGTAAAAATTCAGTAAATTTAAAAGTTCAAAACCTAAAACCTCAGCTTTCCCCGGAATTTGCACTCTTAAAATGCACTCTTTTAAGAAGGTCGAAATAATTAGGGCTCCAAATTTCTGAAGAATAGAGTAAAACACTCGAAACCATACTGTCAAAGATGTACATCTTAGATATAACTAATAGTTGGCTTATCGGCCAGGAAGTATCTAAAAATCACCAAATAATTTTTAAGTGTTTTTAATTTGATACCCGACGTTTCGGCAAACATTGTATACCATTTTCAGGGGCTATCTATAAAGAAAAAATATACAAATAAGAATATAGCTAGCATAAACAAAACAGTAAACAGAATAACAGTTATAAAACAATAGAACAATAAAAATAAAAAGTAGTAATAGTAAAATAACTCAACAAAAAACCAAGGTAATTATACAGATGCATAATTTAGAGAAATTGTAGCAATGTTACAGACGTTAGAGTGAGAGAAGTTTGGATGTCTTGTCACAGCATGTTTGATATGTTTGTAGTTATGAGTGTACTGAGTAGTTAAAACATCATGAGATTTACGTTTTCTATAATGCCTATTAATTTAACGGTTTAATTTATTCTTAGATAATTTACATTCTTTAGAATACCAACTATTGGAAAAATGCTCATAAAAATTTCCACTGCCATGACTATACAAGCTTGTAATAATCCCAGCTTCAGATAATGCCAGAGAAATCGTATTTAAAAAATTATTATATAAATCCTCCACATCTTCACTTCAGTAATAAATATTTCGAGAACATTCAAGTTCTTCTCTATATTTTATCCATTTCCGGCGTCGTTTCTAGAGATAATTGTTCGTTTACAAACATGATTATTAATAGGAGAACGTTTTAATGACAAATAGCAAAGCGCGTCAGAACATCATACAAAGGAATCTACTTATGCCTACTTGGCCTTCAATCTGCTTGCCTTTTAGACTGGAGGACACCATCTACGTTCACAAAGGTATCTGTGGCCAGGGGAGTGGGGGAGTCGACTCTCTTTTCCTTTTGGGATCCCTTCCTTGGAACGTTGTTAAGCCAGTGTCCACAACATACAAGGTAAGCGTTTTATTATTCATACTTATTTGGATTATTATTCTCTGTTTCCCCGCATTAAGAACTACACTCGCAATTCTGATAGGCGTTATGTCGTTGCACTACCCTTTAAGACCGAAGCCCCTACACTCACAGTTAACGCTTACTCGCCGACCCATTCACTCAATCGTCTCGAAAATAAACTCAATAAAATTCCGTCTCAGTTCAGTGCTTATAATGAATTTATGCGCGAATATCAAAACCTGCAGCATATGTCGAACGCTATCACCTCCGCGAAATATATAATTTCTCATCACGTGGTATGGAAAACTCAGAAAGACTCGTGTAAAATCAGAGTGGTATTTAACGCATCCGCTAAAGATGTTAACAACATTTCTCTTAACGATTGCCTAATGTCAGGGCCCAAACTTCAACCGGATATTCATGCCATTTTATTATCATTTCGTTTGCATGCCGTGGCGTTGTGCGCCGATATTGAGAAAATGTATCGCCAATATTGGTGCGTCCGGAGGATCGCGTACACCAACACATTGTTTGTCATACTGGCTCCAACGCGACCATTCAAGAAATGGAGCTCAACACTGTAACATACGGTTTAACTCCTTCTGCCTTTCTGGCTCAGCGTGTTCTCATTCAACTCGCTCATGATGAGGGTGAACGATTTCCTCTTGCCTCTCAGGCGCTCCGGCATTGCACATACGTCGATGATATCATCACCGGTGCCCTAATATTGATGCCGCACAGACACTTCGCCATCAACTCATTGAATTACTAAATAAAGGTGGATTCACCTTGAAAAAATGGTCATCAAACCACTCAGACCTCTTCAATGAAGGGCAGGATGATCCGCATTGTTCTGCGATACGATTTCACGTTGATGATATTTCAATTAAAATTCTGGGAATCCTATGGGATCCATTATCTGACACGTTTCGTTTTTCTGTTTCGCCATTCGAAGGTGAGCTCTCTAAAAGAAATCTACTTTCATACATTGTTCGTATTTTCGATCCTCTAGGTTTTTTAGCTCCCATTACGTCCACGTTAAAAATTCTGCTGCAACAGTTATGGATCGCAAATCTAGATTGGGACGACCCGTTACCTATTCACTTAAATTCAACCGCCAATAAGCTTCTCGAACAACTGCCTATTGTATCACGATTTAGCATTCCCCGCTACATATCACATTCAAGTCCCTCAATCGTAGACATTGCTGGGTTCTGCGATGCTTCCGCACAGGCCTACGCCGCTTTTTGTATATTGTATTTCGTGATAACGCGCTCGTTACGCCTACGTTATGGATTGCTAAATCTCGTGTAGCTCCATTAAAGCCGCTCACGATTCCTAGACTCGAGTTGTGCGCTGCTTTACTTTTAACTCGTTTATATGCTTCGCTCGATTTTTCTCTTTTCGCTCGTGCTCCTTCAAGGATACATTTCTTCTTCGACTCGCGTGACGTGCTTCACTGGCTGCACACATCTCCTCACTTGTTAAACACCTTTGTTTCAAACCGAGTAGTTACTATTCGTGAGCTTGCTTCACAAGCCCAGTGGGCTCATGTGCCCACCTCCGACAATCCAGCTGATTTAGCCACCAGAGCTATATTGCCGTGTAACTTCATTAACGATGACAAAATGCGATTTTGGCTTCGTGGCCCTGCCTTCTTAAATTCTGCTGTTGATGATTGGCCTGCCCCGTTTGACAGTGCCCAACTTATTCATACTCTTGTGTCACCCGCTGAACCGCAGTGTTTAATTTCTGTAAATTCGTCAAACTCTGATTTAACAGACTACATTCAAAACTTTTCTTCATTGGTTAAACTCAAACGTGTTTTCGCCTGGATAACCCGCTTTATTAATAACGCTCGAGCTGCTAAATTTAAATCAGATTTGTTTCAGGGACCGTTGACCGCGACAGAGCTGACTCAGGCTGAGTTAACGTTAGTGCGAATTCCTCAGCGTCAGTATTTTCCCCAGCTCATCCGAGACTTGAATTCTAACGCTGCCATCGCCATTCCTTACTCCAAATTGTCGCCTTTTTTGGATTCAACCGGTCTCATCAGGGTGGGCGGGAGACTGACCCTCTCTAAGTTGAGTTTTCATTCAAAGAACCCCCTACTGTTGCCAAAGGTGGCGCATCTATCTCGACTTATATGTGTTCATTTTCATGTTATGTATTTACACGCGGGCCCTAACACTGTGTTACCCGCTATACGTTCGCAATTTTGGATACTTTCTCTTCGTAGTCTTCTTCGTCAATGCATACACAGCTGCATTACATGTCACCGTTTTAGGGCTCAGACTTATCAACCCTTAATGGCGCCGCTTCCGGCTCACCGTGTCGAATTTATACGACCGTTCGCTCATGTTGGAGTTGATTTCGCTGGTCTGTTTTCCACTCGCACCTCAACACTTCGCAAATACCACCTAACTAAGGGTTATCTATGTTTATTCATATGTTCCGCTTTCCGCACTCCAGTCAACGTGGGCGACGTAGTATACATCAAGTTTGCCAACACCTCTTCGCTTTCGTGGCCATTCGGGCGCATCCTTAACCTCTTCTCTGGACCCGATCGTATCTCCCGCGTCGCCCCCATTCGCACCCGTGACGGCGTTGTCACTCGTCCGGTGCGCAGTCTCATTTCTCTTCCTATCCAGGGCTGAGTATTACTCACCCCACTATCCCTATCTCCCTGCTTTCCCTGATTCCTTATACCATATCCTTCCTTGAATTTTCCCATTATGGTACCCTCAGTAAAATCTTAACGATTTTAGGTGGGCGGTATGTTTAATCTCATAACTCCTTTTTGTCCCCCAATATATGCCTTCCGCAATACATATGTCACTTTCGGCCGTTTTCGTAATTACGATAATTTCCGATCGTTCATTTGTTCAGCTTCATCTCCAATCAGTTAGTTCTCTGCTAGTTCTGTACTTATTCTGTTGTACCCTCGCTCGTACGCGCACGGAAGTGCTCTACATTTTCCATGTACTAACCCGCATATTGAGTGTTTCATTTTCTCTCTGTTTTTTGCCGCAAGTATACGAGCGTCTCGTTTCTCACCTCTTCCGTTACACCGCATTTTCACGGGTACACAGTTTTCCGCTATTCTCGTTACACCGCATGTTCCCCGCTTGAGTAGAGAACATCATACAAAGGAATCTACTTATGCCTACTGGCCTTCAATCTGCTTGCCTTTTAGACTGGAGGACACCATGTACGTTCACAAAGGTATCTGGGGCCAGGGGAGTGGGGGAGTCGACTCTCTTTTCCTTTTGGGATCCCTTTTGGATCCCGTGTCCTTTTGGGATCCCTTTCTTTGTTAAGCCGTGTAACCACATCTACAAGGTAACGCCCTTTTAATTATTCATACTATTTGATTTATTAGTCTCTGTTCTCCCCGCATTACAGAAACTACAACCTATCAATACAGTCCACTTGACCTTTGAGGGAGTTTCCTATCTTTTTGTTTGACAAGATCACACAATATCAATTCTGAGCTGGTGGTGTGAACAGTTCGAGTTGATGCGCACCCCAACCCACTTTAACACCTCACCATTTTCTCAAACTGTCTATATAATCTAACTTTGTGAAAAGTTAATTTTATTTTCCCACAATCAATTCTCTCAAGTTTACTATTTAATTAATTACTTGACAGTACTATAATTAAACGATCTGTTCGAAAATAATATAAATAACATTTCAGAATAAATCGTTTTTAATTACTTTGTTTTAATTAAATTTAATATTGGCCAGATTAAATACTGGTCAATTGAAAACAAAACCTACTTCATTTGTATATCTGATTTTTAGTTAATAAAATTACAGTGTATCTTGTTTAAAGTGGATTGTTTCGTGTTTTAATTTCATGTTAAGAGCGCATATTATATAGAGTGAGAGGGGAGAGAGAGAAGTATATGTATATAAATGTTCTCACAATTTTGGTAGCGTACCGCACTAACAGTACTAATCACAAACATACAATCAAACTCGTGTAAGGTAGGACAAACAAATCCAAATGTGTATTTGTGTATATATATTAAATTGTGTTCCGAAGAATAATAAACTCAGATAAAAAGTTATTTTTAGACCAACAACCCAATTTTATGACCACTGATGCGGATTACTTTACTTGTAGAACGAAATTGATAACCATCACTTATCATTCTCAATTTTCATTGAAAAAAAAAGTTTGGTGTGAAACACGCACACGACTTTATCTTGCTGGACTTCACGGGACGGAATCAATATTTTAATTGACAAATTTTACTCTGGATATTTTACTGAAACGTTCAACAGCCCCCCCCTCAATGTCATATCATAATTAATAGGTGATATTAATGTATATGAGCGATACACGTCACATGTTAAGTCCGGAAGGCAGCGCTACCTTCAACACCTAAAATGCTAGTAAAAATTCAGTAAATTTAAAAGTTCAAAACCTAAAACCTCAGCTTTCCCCGGAATTTGCACTCTTAAAATGCACTCTTTTAAGAAGGTCGAAATAATTAGGGCTCCAAATTTCTGAAGAATAGAGTAAAACACTCGAAACCATACTGTCAAAGATGTACATCTTAGATATAACTAATAGTTGGCTTATCGGCCAGGAAGTATCTAAAAATCACCAAATAATTTTTAAGTGTTTTTAATTTGATACCCGACGTTTCGGCAAACATTGTATACCATTTTCAGGGGCTATCTATAAAGAAAAAATATACAAATAAGAATATAGCTAGCATAAACAAAACAGTAAACAGAATAACAGTTATAAAACAATAGAACAATAAAAATAAAAAGTAGTAATAGTAAAATAACTCAACAAAAAACCAAGGTAATTATACAGATGCATAATTTAGAGAAATTGTAGCAATGTTACAGACGTTAGAGTGAGAGAAGTTTGGATGTCTTGTCACAGCATGTTTGATATGTTTGTAGTTATGAGTGTACTGAGTAGTTAAAACATCATGAGATTTACGTTTTCTATAATGCCTATTAATTTAACGGTTTAATTTATTCTTAGATAATTTACATTCTTTAGAATACCAACTATTGGAAAAATGCTCATAAAAATTTCCACTGCCATGACTATACAAGCTTGTAATAATCCCAGCTTCAGATAATGCCAGAGAAATCGTATTTAAAAAATTATTATATAAATCCTCCACATCTTCACTTCAGTAATAAATATTTCGAGAACATTCAAGTTCTTCTCTATATTTTATCCATTTCCGGCGTCGTTTCTAGAGATAATTGTTCGTTTACAAACATGATTATTAATAGGAGAACGTTTTAATGACAAATAGCAAAGCGCGTGGTCTGACGAGCCAAATAATGGGGAGACCACAAATTCATCCCAAGAATCTATCACACTGCATCCATTAGGGCTGAGAAAGGTATGCTGACCAGGATAATCACATTTCTATCTGCCACTAACCAAAAACAGATTGCATAACAGTTACAAGAGATTGACCTCTTTTGTCTAGTTTTTGTCCAAACAGATTCCCTCATGTAAAAGGAGTACCATGGAGCGGAGTAGCATCTAAGCTGTTATGTTCAGCGATTCTGGCGTTAAAATTACCTCCCACCACTAAATGATACAAACTGTAGTTAGAAATAAGGATATCCATTGCTTTTGAAATAAATCAATTATTGTCTGGTCGGCTATGCTTGGATTCCAGTAATTGGCCCATAGAATTAAGGGGTTCGCTGAATATTAATTAACAATATAATCCAGATATGACAAATATGTAAAACAGAAACTTTACGCACTAACTTATTACTGCAAAGAATTAAAATTCCACCACTATTTCTCCCTCTCAAGCCACTCTTTACAGCTAAACTATTAAAAGAAAAGTAATTTGATAAAAAAGAGGGTATATTAATTTTTTTTTTACAAATCCATGTCTCAAATAAACAAATAATAGGGGCGGGTGATGGTGTAGTGGTTATGAGCATGGGCTAGTAAGTGTGAGGTCCCCAGTTCGAGTCCCGCGTATGACTGGCTCAATTTTATATTGATATCAAAAATGTTAATAGTAAAGTAGGTGCTTCCGCCCCCGTCCACGACACCTAATTTGGTAGTAGGACGTTAAAACCGCCTGAAAAAATAGGCATTACTTTAAACAAATAATATCATTATGTAAAATATTATTAATATCTTTCGAATCCAAATGAAATAACGTATTGACCCTCGAACATTCCAAAAACAAATTCTATTTAAATCAAAATCATAAGAAGAGCCACTGTTTACCTTAAAATTAACAATATTTACATTATTCTCCTCTGAGGCAAATGGCCACTTCTCCGCATCTCCTTTTTTAAAAGGTTTTAGCGACTCCGCTTCAAGCTTCTTAGCAGACTTAATTTTCCTTTTCTTAGAAGTATTGGAAACAGATGACATGATGGAGGTATCCGTTTCGTCCCAACAGAATCAGCTTTGTAAACATCAGCATTATTTTTAAGTAGACCTAAGAGGTCACCAGAAGACCGAATGTAAAATGGGTGTAGCGTTTTCAGCTTTTCTAACCAGCACTTTTCCATTCCTAGTCCAAGTCCGATACAGTTTTCCTTCCTTTACAAAGTTTCTTGATTGCTTTAATCAATTGTTTAATCAAAGTTTCTTTAATCAAAGTTTCTTGATTGCTTTAAGTATCAATTGGGGTTTGTTCATTTCAAACTCTATGTAGGGACTTACGCAGAGTGGCCACGTTTTCAACCTCTTTACTTCCTCTAATACTAAGCTCGTAAATTAACTCATCTCTGAGTAAGAACTCAGGTACCAACATTTTGCCAATTTATTTTAAACCGTATTTAAATATTAAAGTTCTGAAAAGAAGATAAAAAATAAAAGCATATATAAATAAAGTACAGAAGAACCAATAAAATAAAGAAATAAATCTAATTCTAAGGCTTTAAATTTTCAAACTAACAAAAATTAAATGTTTAAACATAAATAAAATGATAGGTTTCAAATTGAAAAAAGTTATGAGTCATAAAAGGGTATAATTCTTCTGGCGGTATAATCGAAAGACATCAAAGGTTGGGAATTCTCTCTCTCTCTCTCTCCCTCTGCAACTTGTTCGAATTCTTCATCAATAATCCTCTACATGGAATTCTCCAAAATTAAATATGTGGTAATTTCTAAATTAAATTGTAAAATTAGTTTTAAAAAAATGAAAGAATTTAAAAAAAAAAAAAATCAAATTCAATTCTTTTGTGAAAACTTGGTAATGTATCCAAAATCAATATAATATAAGTAGATATTAAGCAATCCTGTAGTGTAAAGTTCCCTGAGTTTACTTGGTGACTGCCAAAAGCAAGTAAAACTCTGGATCTTTCGCAACCACGCTCTGCTACCAGTGAAGCGTCAGGGCTGGGCAGGTGAAATTGATGCAGCAAAGAAGACGAGTAATTATTGTTTGTCGCCCTTACAAAGCATTTATTTTAAATTCTACAGTTACAAACTTGAACACAGTGGCTCACAGCAACAATTATTTAACTCCAAAACACAAAAATTATAAATTACACAGGGATTACTAATAATCCATTCAGAAATGTTATGAATCAGATCTCTCCTATTCACAAAATACATAATACATAATGATATTCTGAAAACGTGTAGACTCCTCCAATGCCCAGCAACGACTGACTGTAAGACCACTACTCTTTAGCCAAGTGCTGCCTTCCGCGGCGCGGCATCTTCAAACGAGATACAACAACAACGGCACAGAGCTCAGCATAGTAGATATCTCTGACGATGGCAAAGAATACGGAGTATTTATGCCCATAATATTCCAAAAAACTATTTTTATTAATGAAATAGGTTCCTTTTTTGATAAATACTCCTTTCCGCAGCGTTCACCATCTGTTTTAGTACAATTTAAGTCTGAAATATTGTCAATACCATTAGTGTAGTTTACAGCAAAAGAGTCACTTGAAAACTGTTTGGATTCGCAGGAAACCACTTGCTCTCCCTTCTTTCTATCTTCGTATGTATTATTTAATTTTTGGGTCAGAAGATGACGAGTTCTGTTCAAAAAATGATTTTATATCAGCTGTTTTGATTTATGAAATTTTCCGTTTTTTACTTACAGAAAGGTCCGATCTATCCGTGTAATCCGTTTCAGATCCAACTATTTCCTAAAGAAATATCATCCACCAGATTTATATTTTTGTCAATTTTTTTAATGTCACTTAATGTTTTAATATAAATAATTTCAGATTGTTGTTGTTTTCTTATTTTTACCCTTCTATTTCTTACCCATACTACTGAACTTTTCCATCTTTTTGAATCTGTTAAACAAATCGTTACCTTTTAAACAAATCGTATCTTTCTTTGCTCATATCCTCGTCTATATAAATTGGAAATTTATTCACAGAAGTATCCGTTGTGTGAAACAATTTTCTTAACAATTTATTCTTGTTGGCTCTATATAATTTGAGAAATTCATTCTTTTTATAAGTTCTAAGAAATTTAAAAATTATGGGTGGGTCAAAATCTGGATGAAATTTCCTTTATCCATATAAAAAGACCCAAATCGTTTAATTCAATTCTTATTCCGATTGCGTCACCTATTGATCATATTTTATCAAACAAATTTTCATTTTCTTCGAAAGGAAAATTTTTTATCTTAATTCTGTTCGAATAATGAAAATTTTGTAGTTTATTTTGCTTCATAATATCAAGCTCCTTTTTTAATAAATTATTTGGCCCCAGTAGATACTATAACCAAACAATAGTACTTATAGAAACAGTTTATGGGCGTGTTTACCTCTTGTCTAAAACTCCCCACCAACACACTGTTTCCAGAATTCAAAACATTTTTAAAGAAAAACCAGTTAAGAAAAACGCTAATATCTCAGAAACTGTTCCGTGAATTTTTGCCAAATTTTCAGCCAGCATTCATCACATTTAAATCACTCACAATGCAAATTTGCGAGAAATTTCGATCAGTAGACAACAAATTATAATATTAAAAGACGCACACGATGTTCACTGTACAACGTCCAACAAAACCTCTTTCATGTTTATAAGCACATGTCTGTTTCAGGTACGGACAGCTTCACAGCATTCATTCCTATGAATGAATTCAGAGGGGTAAAGCCTAAGCTGCTCATTCGGAGGGCGGGATTGTGGACAGACCTACGAGGAGTTAGTTATTGCTGTGTCTCTTAGTGTCTTTCAAGGACTGTTTTAGACATCTGTTTCGATGTCTTACTGGATATTGAGGATGCATCCCTAAGAAATAGGACTACAAGGCCACATACCTTTTTTAGAGCTTGTAAGCGGAAGAAACACCCATCCATCTCAGGACAGATTGTTTGAGTTGTGAAGAAATTAGGTTCGAGACCTTTGGGCTCGGATGAGTTGGGCTTTGGATAGCGCAGGGTTTAGTTACTTTCCGTTTTATTGAATAATAATAATATAGCCGTTGTACCGAAAATCGAATAATTAACAATTGAGTACGATATCCCTACTTTCTCCAATTGTCATATGTAGCTTATGCTCGCATGGGAAATACTGAATTTGATTGTGTAAATGTGATACTTTACTTTCTTGTCAACAAGTCCAGAATCATCTCCAACATGATTGCCTAGATTTAAGGCAATCTAATGGTTGACATTTGTATAGACATATAATTGTTGTAATGTAATTAAAACACCTAATTAATTGTCTTAATTAATTGAAATAGTACAATTCAGCTGATGAGTTCGCACTAGGATTAGAGAACATATTTGTGTGAAAACGGAAGGTTTCCATGGTCATTTATCAAAAGTTGCAGAAAAAATATTGAAAATAGATAGTTTATAATTAGGAAAACAGTGATTAATATCTGAAGTTGAAGGGCTATTAATAACAGTATTTGAAGTACACTTCAGCAAGTATGTACCTGGTGACACCATCATCTGTTAGCTATGAGTGACACATCTTGGCTGCAGACTGACAGACAGGTGACAACCTTATCTTACCACCATCAGAGGATATTCTCTTTGTTTAGTAATTAATTTCTAATAGATTTCATTTTTTTTCTCTCTGTTATCGTTTTAATAAGGAAATATTGCGATCGTGTCAAATTGAGTTTCCTACAAAAACACATTTCTGAACAATATTTTCAGTGAATGGTTTGTGTGAGTGTATCCATCAACCATGCAGTAATGAAGTGCTACTTTAGTAATGAAGTGCTACTACTTCATTACTGCATGCTTGTTTTTTGTTCGGTTTTGCGTGATTGTAGATTAATGAATTTCATGAAGCCTCGCATACTAATTTACAGTTAATTGTTCATCATTTTATTTTATTTTATTTTTTTTTTAATTTAAGGCGCGTCAACATCTATGGTCATTGGCGCATCATTTTATTTGAAACCATTTTCTAGCAAATCTGAAATTTGACATTTTGGGCACTAGAAGGGCTACAGCTTTTGAACTGTTCTTTGAAGTGCCACTATTCTACCTTTAATGTTCTTCCTCTACATAATGTTAAGAAGAATTAAATGCATTGTATACCGGAGAAACAAGAAAATCGGTATCAGGAAGTGCGATTTTGCAGAAATATATATCACGACAACTGCTCCACTGATATTCTTGTGATTGTACAATTATAAACTATCACTTTTATTTGAGACATTTTCACTTCTCTTACTGATGTAAGAGGAAGTAGGTGTATTGTGATCGTGTCAAATTTTTGCTGTTGAGATTTCACCGGAAATATACGTTTAGAGGTCCCCTGAGTCAAAAAAATTGATTTTTAGAAATTGGTGTGGGGTGGGGAACTCAAGAAGAGAAAATCGCAGAAACTTTAAACTTGGTATTTGGTCCAAGTGCTGCCACAGGACCTAGCAATAAGGTTTTGATCAAAATCGGTTAACCGGAAGTAACACATTAATGAATGAATGAATTTTTCAGTCCATTTCTTCAAACGCACCACACATAATATATGACCATTTATTTGAACTTTTTTAACTTTGTTTTAGTAAAAATTCCAAGTTTGGAGAAAATTGAAATTATAATTGCAGTAAGAGAAGGTCGGGTGAATGTTCCCTCTCAGTTTGATGTAATTAGTTTTCTTTTTTATTTTCAAATAGTTTCAGTTGCCTCTTCACTATTAATGATACAACCAAAAACAGAAAAGTCAAAAAACTCTCTATAAACTCTCTACTCGCCCTCTCAAAATAAAGGTAGCAAAAATTTGCATTCAAATTGTCCAAATATAAAGAAAAAATAAATAAAATCACAAAAAAATAATCAAAATTTAAATCAACTTTGAGGAAAAACTTTATTTTGCCGTTATTTCGTTTTTTATTATCATCATTTTCTTCTTTTTTCGACTCAACTTGTTTATCATAAATATTTAAAACTTTCTTTACCAAGCTTGGGGGCAGCAAAAAGTGGTCAGTTGGTAACACTGGTCCGTAACAGCTGTAGGTAAACAAGGCGGCCACCCTTTCTGTTGGTGATGAGAAACAATGCAGCCACAGACGACTACTGCGCGATCATTGTTCGCCCTCTATCGCTCCTTAATATTTTGTTTAATTTTCTACTTGAACGAAAAAAAAATAACATTTCTGGTGTGAACCATTTATACCATTTTGCCATGTGCAATTTTCAACATTATTCTAATGATTAAATTGTCTTGAATATAATTTTGCTAAATATTTGATCTATATATATAAAAATTCAGCATCCGTATGTTTGTGGCCGCAAAACTTGAAAAGTAGTCGATGGGTTGACTTGAAATTTTTACACAATGTTGCATTTCTATATGAGTGTTTATATATACTTTTTACTCCGAAGTTCCCACGGAAACTGGAAATTCCGAGTGTTTCCCGAGGTTGGCAGAAATAGACAGACTCAGACTCATACACAGATGCGTTGGCGGCGTGCTCTCTGAACCTCTTTCTCAACTACTTATAAGTACCTCTATTTCGAAGTTCCCACGGAAACGGGAAATTCCGAGCGTTTCGCGAGGTTGGCAGAAATAGACTCAGACGCGTTGCGATAGTGGCACGCTCTCTGAACCTCTTTCGCAACTACTTACATGTACCTCTCACCATCACAGTCGCGCGCAGTTTGCCGCATTGCTGTTGTTTAATATAATAACAATACTTTTAATTATATTACCTTTATTTTTTGTTTATTGCATATATGGGAGCACACATAACAGCGTTCTTTCAATTATGTCAAACATACGATTTTGCAAGAAGTTTAATGGATGCAGACCTTAAGACTTATTACACTTGGAACGCAACATGAAAGAATTTCGAAAGAAGGAAGATAGGCAAAGCAGTAGTTGTACAACTGGAATATTTTCATCTAATACTTTAGGAAGAATATACCTTTATTTACGTTTTATATGCTTTTATAATATACTTTTGTACGTTTTATATAATATGCTTTTATTTACATTTGCTTCTGATTACCGTTCGTAATCCAACATCATTTAAACACTTGCGAACAGTGGTTGGAATAGTTGTAATACGTATCGGAGTGCGTACGAGGCACTTAATTTGCTGGAAAAAAGCAATCATTGGGATAAGTCAATTGAAGGTTCATCGGCTACTTCTAATCCATTTCAAATACATGCGCTGTTTGCAATTATTTTATCTACATGTTTCCCGTCACAACCATACAATTGTGGAAGAAATGCAAAGACTATATGGCGCAGAATGCGTTAAGAAATACATACTCATGGTTTGGATTTCACAGAAGAAACGCTCAATGAAACGCTAATCTTCATTGAGGATCTTTGTCTTGCAATGTGTAGCAATTAGTTGGCACAATAGGGAGTAACAGCACCAAATAGGTCGATCAATGCAACATTGCAAAACCTTTTGCAAATAAGAAAAATGAGTACCTAATGTGTACTGAAACATGGAGGGGGATCCCGTCTCCAGGTAAAGAAAATAGCTCGAGAGAGAACTGCCCAGAGAGCAATTATACACCAGAAATGATAGATAGATAGATAAATAGTTAATTAAGTTTATTAAAAGAAAAATACAAAAAATAAAAGAATCTTGTATGACAAATTAAACTTATATAGCAATGGACAAGGTCCGTCTGCCAGGTTGACTCTAATTATTTACATTTAACTAAGCTAAAAACAAATAAAATAGAAAATAAACAAATTCAGAAGAGGAAATAAAGCTGAAAACAAAGAATATTTTAATAATTAAATTCCGCAACCATGAATTGTCGGTAACGCCAAGCTACTATAATGTATCCGTACAGATTGTACCAGTTTTGACCGTTTAGGTAACTTATAAAGTCATCAAATGTTAACACATTTTTACATAACCAATGTTTTCTAAATTCAGTTAACACTGGACAGCGACATGTGAAATGGTAAGTATCTTCATACACACCCATGTTACATAAAGAACAGTTCCCGCTCCGATCTGTACCCCATGGTTTAAAATTCAAGTTAAATAACTGGCCTCTTATTTTAAAAACAATTTTAATTAGGTGCATCTTATTATTTACTAAATAACTTTGATGGCCTAGTTCGAAATTTAAATGTTTATACAAACTATGAAATTGTGAGGTGGCAACTTTATGCATTAATTCCTTCTTGTGGGCAACCTCGACTGCCCCTAGCACCGCACTAGACCATCTTTTAAAGTCTTCACAATTAGTATAATTCACCAGCATACTGCCATTCAATTTTCCAACTAATTTCTCCCATTCTGCATACCAGAATACTTGTCTATTGATGACCTTATTCGCGAGAATAAAAGGAAGACGGTTGTTTGACATATTCAAAACCTTTTGCAAATAAGAAAAATGAGTACCTAATGTGTACTGAAACATGGAGGGGGATCCTGTCTTCAGGTAAAGAAAATAGCTAGGGGTATTATAAGGGAGTGAAAATAGTTTTTTTAGAAAGAAACAAAATAATTTCTCCACTTCATCATAATGCTGGTAACCCCACACTTGCGAGGCGTAACACATAACGGATCGTGAAACAGAGTCAAACACAGTCTTTTTACTTTGTAAAGGTACGCTATTATTAATCATAAGGTGTTAAGCGCATTCAGCTCTTAAACTGTCAATAAACATGCACTTCAGAGAAAACCCAACATGTAACATTTCCAAAACATCAGGAATGGGAAACGTTCTTCGGGCGTGCAAAATCATGTATGGGATGAGTGTACAATGGCTCACAAGAAGTCATTAGAGGCATTAGACCATACACTGAAAGACTTGCGAAATAATCAGGTTCCATTGGTGTTACTATCCGATGACTTCAGGCAAACGCTTCCAGTGATGCTTGGCTCAAAACCAGCTGATGGATTGCATGCCTACTTGAAATATTTAACTCTTTGGAGCACAGTAAAAACAATTCATTTAACAACGAATATGAGAATTGAACTTCAAAACGATCCAACAGCTGCCATATTTTCAAGACAATTACACGAAGTCGGTAACGGCACTGCACCTACAAATCCAGAAACAGGAAAAATCACCTTCCCATCTAATTTCTGCAACATTTTACATTCAAAAGAAGAATTAGTAGACCAGATATTCCCAAGTATCGAAACAAATTATCAAAATCACGCATGGTTAAGCGGAAGAGCCATTCTAGCGGCTAAAAATGTCGACGTACTCGATATGAACGACACCATTCTAACAGAATCGCAGGTGAAACAGTGACATTCAAAAAATTCAAAATTAAGCACACTCCTGGCCACCGTACCTAGCGCATAGCGCCAAAACCGGTGCCTATGGTCACTTAGCCTTGCCTACTATGTAGGCAAGTTAACATCCCTGCCACGTGGAGGCGGACCTCTACATATTCGTCTAGTCCGGCGCATTACCGCTACTTCTCTAGCAAAATGAACAAAGTCTTCGAAATTTTGAGCACTTTTCACTAACTCTTTGCATTCTCCCGGGCAATTCTCTCCCCTCCTTTTCAGCTTGAATTCCATTTGGATTCTTGCCTCGTCGAGGAGAGAACATCGGAAGAGAACGTGGTGCACTGTGTCCCGTTCACCGCACTCGCAATTCGGGGAATCTTTCAAACCCAACTCATGGAGTTTCAAACCCCGTGGCCCGTGAAGTATTGCGTTACGGTTTGGGATAGCTCCAGCTATCGTATTGATAGTCTGTGATGCAGATTTGGGAAGAACTCATATGCAATTCTTCCAGTTTCTGCTTCATCCCAGCGTCTTTACCACTTCCCAATCTCATACTCTCGGATCTTATTTCTTGCAAGAGTAGTAGGCATCTGACTGGACAGCTCCTCACCATCGAGGACAATCATGATCCCTTTTTTAAACTTATGGGTAAGGGCTCTCATCTCAACAAGTAGATCAAGCGGCAACACACCAGCGACCACCGGTAAGGAAACCGTGGAATTGCTCTATGCATCCGCAACAGAGTGCCGCTGTACGACTGCATGTCAAGCTAAACAGTGACATACAAATCCATTGACTTCGTGATGGACCAAAGAGAAGTTGTGAATTTTCCAATGGAATTTCTTAATTCACTCGATGTTCTCGGATTACCGCCACACATTCTAAATTTGAAAATTGGAGTGTCAATTGTATTACTCTGAAACACCAATCAGCAAAAGTTATGCAATGGTACACGATTAGTAGTTACAAAATTGATGAATAATCTAATTGAAGCTACAATTCTAAGTGGACCTCATAAAGGTGAAGATGTACTACTTCCATGAATACCATTCATTCCGACAGATATAGAGTTCGAGTTCAAACGACTTCAATTTCCAGTACGTGTTGCGTTCGCTATGACTATCAATAAAGCGCAAGGACAATCTTTGCAAGTGTGCGGTTTGAATTTAGAAAACGAATGTTTCTCTCATGGGCAATTTCATGTCGCATGCTCCAGAGTCGGTAAACCATCTGATATTTATGTTTAAGCAGTAAACGGACAAACTAAAAAATGTAGTCCATTCACTAGCTTTACAATAAAAAAAGACTTTTAGTTAAAAACTTTTTTTTTCTTTCTTTCCTTTCAGATTACAGCAAAGTAGGGCATTAAGTTGAATGATTTGTTTTCCTGCTGAATCTATGTTCACTATAATGCTTCTATTTACTTCCCTAATAATTAAAATCAGACTGAGCCACAGCGAAGTGTGGCCGGGTTTAGCTAGTTAGTAATATTTGTGCTAAATCGTAAATATATACTTTGTGAATGAATCGTATATATTCCTGGAAAAACGTTCGGCCTAATATTTAAGTCGCTACAAACAAAAACAATACAGTAATAGATTGCATGAATAGCAAGTTTAGACTTGAACAATGTTTTCGTTTTTGGGTTGTATCATTCCCAGATAAATAATATGTACGATGAACATACAAAATGCTGGAACGCTAGTAATTGTTTCTTGGTATACAAGGGACCATAAATCACATATTTCGAAAATAAGAAAATGAAAATAAAAGTCCAATATGAAACATTGCCAACACTTTGTTATTATATGCAGTTTTGTTTTCAAAAAAGTGCATTTTTACTAAATATTTATTTATGGTATCTACATTGTAGATCACTAGCAGCGCTCCCATCACACCCTAACAAAACTTGTGATGACAGTTTAAGGTAAACTCATTCCCACTACTCCACTAAAATCCATTTTCCCAGGAAACTAATTCAAATAAAAGTGCAGTTGAAAATGAAAAAATTACTTTATTCTGGGGCACGGTCGACCTCTAACAATAAATAACAATACAAAAGAACGGCCCAGTCTAGCTGATAAAAAACAGAAAGATTAACACATAAATGCATGTAAGAGAAATTGAAAAAATATAATCAACTACAGCTTCCCATCGCAACGTCTGACTCGCTGTTTTTTAAGAACAATAACGAATTATAATCCGGATAATGATGAGATTAATGTGCTCTGGCAGAAGCTGGTGTTGTGTGCAAAGTGTGCAGGTTGATTACAGCGGGCGGGCAGACATCACACAGTCTAGTGATAAAGGTTTATTAAATGCATAAAATTACAATGAATGTGTTTATTAATGCGCCCCACTGGCTGCATAATTTTGCTATGTTATGGTGTGTGCCCGTGCCATAATGAAGTGATAATGCAGTGCCCCCCACGGTCATTAATGACGCACTCCCACAGACACACAGGCTCTCACGACCACATACACACCGACTGACAGACACATGTGTTTTAATCTCTCTCTCCCACCTATTTTCAAAGTTTTATTTAAAATACAAAAATATGGAGCTTTTTTGCCCTGACACAATGCTAAAGAAACACAAAGTTAATCCTTTTTTGCATATATATTTATCTGTATTTACATAATTACTACACTCTCTTACTGTTGTTTTAAATAGAAATATTATTAAAGATTTTACCAAATTTGCGAAATGAAATTTTCACCGGAATATATATTTTGAGTCCCCAACAATAAAAAATATATATATATTGTACAAAATACATCAAAACAGAAAAATTGCAGAATAGCTCAAACTTGATATTAAGATTCGGTTTTTTGACCGACCGATTGTTTTGGCCAAATCCAGCAACCGGAATTTCACTGAATGGTTTGTCTGTTTCAGTTTTTGCGACCTTCTCAAAGATACGCGATTATTATACATAGTTGCGAGTATGCATTAATAGCCAAGGCCTACCTGTACCAATCTGTTTTATTTGAAACAATTATCTTCAGGAACAACAGTAATCGAGTGAATCTGTGGCGTTATATAATGAAATTATGTGATGTTGTAAAACTGCAACCAGTATTTTTGGGGCTCGACGGAAGCGCTGACCTGACTGAGAATTAATTCCAAATTGAAGAAAATTGGTTAGAATTGTTTTCACTCCAGATTTAAAAAAACACTCTGGTTCCAATTTTCAGGTACGCTATTGCTTTGGACAAGATTTGATCATCAAATAAAATAAAATTAGATGATTCAGTTGGTCTATAGTATAATCCGTTACTCTGCGAATCATTTCAGTTTTTTTTTTTTTTTTTTTGTTTATTTATATTTACAATCTGTAATAAGGCAATAAGTAAATATGGGCTAGATAAATGTGGCTTGAAGGCTTGAAGGAGGTGGCCAATGCCACTCTTCCTGGTCTTGTTACTCTTCTTCGCTTCAAACGTCTGGGAGGATTCCCAGGAATGGTTAGGGAGGACAGGTTTGTGACGTGCGGGTTCGTGTGTGTTCCTAGTTTGCTGTAGAATCGGTTGTAAAGTTGTTGTGTTAAGTCGTGTACAAATGGGACTTGAAAGTCAGTATGTAGCGTCATGTTAGAAACATAGTATGGGCATTGTGTGATTGTTCGCAGTATCTTGTTCTGTATGGCTTGTACCCGTTTAGTGTGTGTCGGTTTGGCAGTTCCCCAGAGTTGTAGTCCGTAGGTCCAAATTGGTCTTATTATGGTTTTGTAGATTTGAACTTTGTTTTTCAAGTTTAATTTAGATCTTTTGTCAAGTAAGCGTTTTACTAGGAAGTATCTGGTTTTCATTGACTGTCGAGTTTTCGTTACGTGTGTGTTCCAAGTCAAGCGTCTATCTAGGTAGAGTCCAAGATATCGGATGTCTTTTTCGTGTAGTATAGGAGTATCGTTAATATACACAGTCGGACAGTTTGATCGTCTGAGAGTGAATGTTACATGTGTACATTTTGTTTCATTAATTTTGATTTCCAAAGCTTGAAGTGTTCCTGTATAAGGTGTAAATGGTCCTGTAGGATGAGGATGCAGTGGTGGCGTCTTTGTGAGTTGAAAGTATTGCTATGTCATCTGCATATGTGGCCAACAGTGTGTCAGTAGATGTAGGGATGTCCATTGTGCTAATAGAATATAGTATCGGTCCGAGAATACTACCCTGCGGCACCCCTGCCCTAATGGGGAACACTGCCGAATATTGATCGCCATTTCGTACTGTGAAGAATCGGTCAGACAGATAACTTTTAAGCAGCCGATAGTGCCCATCAGGCAGAATCTGCCGAAGTTTGAACAGGAGACCATTGTGCCACACTTTGTCGAAAGCCTGACTAACATCAAGAAAAGCTCCTGATGTATAGTATCCTCTTCCAGCGAAGAGGAAATTTTGTCTACCATTCTGTGACATTGTTGTGTGGTAGAGTGTGATGTCCAAAATCCAAACTGATGTGTCGGAATGGCACTGTCTAAATCAGGTTGTATGTCGGTCAGTAGTAGCCGCTCGAAAATCTTGGAAAGTATAGGAAGAAGGCTAATTGGTCTGTAAGAAGTTTGTTTGGTTTCGGTACCATTGTTATAACTGAAAATTTCCATTGTATTGGGAAATCAGAATGGAGTTGTAGATGTTAGTAATTTGAAGAGTGGCTTTTTGTGGAAGTTGGCGTAGTATTTTGGCGGTAATAAGGTCGTATCCTGGAGCTTTATTTGGTGGCAGTTGTATTATTGCTTTTTTCACTGTTTTGGGGTTAATGTGCTTAGAAAGAAGACTTAATTGGAGAGAAGTATCAAGAAAGTCTTCTATGTAAGAGTGAAACGGGTGAATATTGTCATTAGGTGTGAATATAGAGGATAGGAGTGTACCAAACAGTGTGCTTTGTCTCTTTCAGATTTTGCCCAGGTTCCGTCAGTCTGTTGTATTGGAAACGATGGTGTTTTATATTTCAGTAGTCGTCGTGTTGCGAGCCAAAGAGAGCCTTCCTCATTAGATAGATTCTCAGTATAGGAAGAAAATATATCTGCTTTATATTCGGCTATTTTCTGTTTAAGCTGTCTTGTCAATCTGTTAAGTTCAGTCTTTATGTTTGGGTAGCGGTTTGCCATCCAAAATCGTCTAATTCTGCGTTTTTCAGAAATGAATTGTCGGATCGATGCGGGTAAGGTGAAGGTATGTCTGATGACATTAGTGTTGGGTTGTGAACACTTCCAGGCTGCTCTCTGTATAGTAACTGTCAGGTGTTCCACAGCGTCCTCCAGTTCAGTAATAGTTTTTAGGTTGATCTCAGTCTCGATTATGTTTCTAAATTCAGTCCAATCCAGTTTTCCTGTTATCAGGGAGGGTTTAGGTGTAATGAGTATTGGTTGATCATAAAGCGTTAGAAGTACAGGAGAGTGGTCAAAAGATAAATCGTTCAGTGTTGTTGTGAATTAAGGTTCGTCGGTATAGTTGTTATAAATATATCCAAAATGTCGGGTAGTTTTCGAGGAGAAGTTGGCCAGTATGTGGGTTCCTGCGGTGAACAGCAGAAGTAGTTCTCGGAATGAACATTGTTTAATAATTGTCCTCGTGGGTTGTTGGTTCTACATCCCCATTCTTGGTGTTTGGCATTGAAGTCTCCTCAGCCAGAAAGTACTGTCCAAGAAAAGAGAAATATTGTTGGAAGTGCTGGTACGTCAGTGTGCACAGACAGAGAGAGTCTGAAATGTAGTGTGGAAATTTCTATAGCGGTTGACTAAAGAAAAGGTTCTATATAAGGAGGCAGCAGATAGTGACGAATGCCATTGCGAACAATAACCGCAGTGCCCCCATGCCCTGTACCGTCAGGGTGATTTGTGCAGTATATTGTATAACCCGTAATGTTAATTTGTGAGTCTAGTAAAGTGAGTTTCAGTAATAAGTCCTAAATCTATCCGTTTTTCGTGTAATAGGAAGTTGAGTTTGTTTATATGTTTCCACAGTCCATTTGCATTCCATAGAAGTATGACTAATGATCGTTCCGTTGCAGAGTTCACCATAATGTTTTGTCAGTTTGTCGATTAAGTTAGTCAGTACAGTTATCAGGAGAGTGAAAATTGATTGTATTTGGCTGACAAATGATGAGAGTTGGGTGTTTATGTTATTTTTTATAGTAATGTCTTCAGCTGATTTAGATGCGTTTTGTGAGTTTTGGGTAGGCATGGTTGATGCAACATGCGCATATGTTCTGTGAGGCGTATAGAGATTTGGAGTGTGTACATATTGTAGGCGTTGAGAATGAACATGGTGAGGTGTGTGAACTTCTGGATGTATCTTACCAATGTCCTCGCTTTCCACCTGAGAACTCTCCCAGCGTTCTGTGTCTTTACGTCCTGCGAATAGAGCTCCGCTTGCAACAAACCCTTTTCTGTTTCGTAGCTCTCTATATTTGTTTTTTCTACACCCTTTATAATTAGCAGGATGGTCGCCTCCGCAGAGAGCACATTTTGCTGGTTCCTGCCGAGTTTTTGTACAGGCTGATGTTGGATGTCCTTTTCCACATTTTACGCAGCGTTCCTTATGGTTGCAGTAGCCTTTTGTGTGTCCATAAGACTGACACCGGTGACACTGTGCTATTTCCCTCTTTTTTCTTGGCTCTTCTATTTTGACTATTGAATGTAAGAGTGATGATTTTTTGAAAATAGATTGGTTCTGTTTATTTGGTTCTAAGTCTATGAAAAATAGTGGCAGTGGTATTTTCGTTCCAGCTTGAAGAACATTAGTTACGTGTCGCACTTTGTAACCTACTCCTTCAAGTTCTGTTTTTATATCGTTTGGATCGGTAGTGTGGTGCAAATTTCTGATTACTACCCGAAAAGGCTTCTCTTCGGGTAGTTGATAAGTGTGGAATTCCCACATCTGTTCTCGAAAATAGCGAATCACGTTTCGGTATCCATTAGCTGTTTTTGCAATAATGGTTATACCATTGGCTGTAGCTTTGCAACTAAATTGGACCTCAGTGTTAGTTCTTTGAGAGTTGCCACTAGTGACTTATAATTAATTTCGGTCTTTAAATATATTGGTGATGGAGCTGATTGATGTCTTCAGGTAGGCTATTCAGTACTTCAAATCTATTTGCAGTACTTACCTCTGCAGCAGAAACTTTTTTTAGGATGGTTTTGGAGCTTTTAACAGAAGTTTCAAGAGGCCCAGCTTTGCGCTTTACACCGACTTGAGTGCATTGTGTAGATTTCTTCGGCGAACTAAGTCCATCCATTTGGTAAATTTATGAACACTAATTCGCGTATTTTACCACTTCAAACACTTTTTATTTTTTTTAGAAATAAATTTGTGAGTATTCTGCAAAAATGCTCAGCTGATTTCCTTCAGTTTTTTAACCATTAAAACACAACTTGATACCGTTACAATTTCGAGGATTCCTCTTGCAACGGGTTTGAAAGTCTACAATAAGTATCCATTAAAGTCCAAATGAAGTTCAGAAAAATTGAGTCTCAACGGATTTACATGTTTTCTGGCTCCTCGGCGGCCTTCCTTACTTTTCTAAACTGTAAGGGGTGGTGGTATTGCGATCGGGTTGGATTTCCAAAATTGACTTGTTTTCATACAAAATGTGTGGCGGTCCTCTATATAAAAAAAAAAAATAAATTGCGAACATTGTGCATGTGTGTCTGCGTTTTGTACTTAGACAATGAAAATTTCAGTGTGTAAAATATTTCAAAAAGAAAAACTTCAAGAAAACCCAAACTTTAAATTTCCAAATTCATCCAGATCCACACAGGTGAATTTCGTCATGCATTTTTTTTTTTTTTCAGCTTTTCTTGGAAAACACAGTATTTTCAACTGAAGTGGTCATACTTCACTGAACCTTGGTGTCAGGTGCGGTGATGGTGCTTAAACGGAATATCAATTTCAAAGTGTCCTCCGATTTTTTAATTTTTCAGGAACTATTCAGGAGGGTTTTAAGTGATAGGTCTCTGTATTCGTAGTTAGTGTAACGAAATAATATAATTGATATTCTTCGGTGTTTTGACGGATAAAATCGAAAACTGAAAAAACTGTTCAGTAGAAACGCACTTCCGCTCAACCGATTTTCTTCAAACTTGGAATATTGGCAACATATTTAATTCTATTTAATATTATTTAGTGATATAATTATATATTGAATTGATAAAGCACTTAAGGTGAAAAATTAACACACGCCTCACCCAAAAGCTTCTTTATATGAATTTTTCCAGAGAAATCTTTCAAATAAAAGTTGTCTTTGTATGAGTAGTTAACACACGATGTTTAAAGAAAATTGTTGGAGCTTTTACGAGAAAATCGCCAAAAAAAAAGAAGAAAAAACTTTCTCACTCAGGCTACCTCAAAACGAGTATTTCCGGTGAAAGCTCGATATCACGATTGCAATACTTCCTGGTGGAGCAGTAAGAGGAAGTAAATGAATGATACCCGTATTCAGATAATTTCGTTTTGTCCTGATAAGAAGATATTTAGAGAGAGATTCTTCAAACATTCTTACATAAATAGCTGACCAGTTAAGGTCAGATGAAATGGCATTGTTGACATGTAAACCTGCAGGATGGTTTCACTTCCTGAAAGCCTGATATTTCTTAAGAGGGTTCAAAATATTTCCATTGCACATTATAATAACGCAGAATAGAGCTGTAGAAATGTGTTGGGCACATCTACAACAGACTGTAATGGGGTTCAGTTCGCATTACCTGCATAAATTCCAACATTCCAACTCCATGACAAGTGTCATAGCGTAACATGCTACAGTACGGTACAAATGATATATATAATTGTGGGGGAGAAAGACACAAGGAGCGAGAGAATTCCGCCATTCCATGGCAAAGTGTTGTGTTGCTTACCATAGTACCCATCCGATCTGTATATAATATACACCTACTCCCAGCCCAGTGACTGTGCAATTCCCCACGGGGTATCCAGTTCTACTTTTACGCCTCTCTCGGCTTGCTATATCCCAAATCGCTCGGCAAGCTTTATCTTGATATCAGTTCAACACGCATCTAACACTCCTTATTGTGTCAGAGTAGTGCTGATACAAATACATTTTTCTCTTTAAGGTGAAATTGGAGGGTAGTCGAGAAAACATCTACGCCTTGTACAACATAGGCAATAACTCAAGAATTTTCTGTGTGACACTCGTACAATTTGTTTCACCACATTCTAATACTTAATTACTTTTTGTTTCCCATCTATTTGAGTTAGATCAACATTAAATGTCGAAAATGTATCATAAAGTCGCATTTCCTGTTTTTCGATTTTTTATATTGTTCATTTTTATTATTTAACATATATTTGATTCACCTCAGAATTTTATAGAACTTGTACATCATTATGAAATAGTAATTTAGAGGCAAGCTTGACATCACTGCTCTCCCAAAGGCCTCAAAAATTAGTTTCCCTGAAGTTTTTTTTTTTTTCAAATAAATTTTTGTTAGAAGCACGGCGTGTTTTTCGAGAAAATCATGAAAAACTGCGGGAAAAAACATTCAGTTAAGTGGCATTTCCTGTTGAGGGATTTTAACCAACCTTGTGTCAAGTTTGAACTTTTTGCGGTTTTTTCTTTATTGAAATATTTTGTTCACATACATATATACACATACACACACACCCCCACACACATATATATATATATAGTTCTAATAACATCCTTCTTTCGGATTCTCAAACTGTCAGAATGTAATATCGATAGGTTACACTTGAAAGCTTTACACACACACACACATACATACACATATATATATATTCGTTTTGCATAAGAAATATCAAAATAGTAAAGCAGCAGCTAAATCGATTGGAAGATCGATTGGAGAGTGTATGAAGTGAGTGGTTTCGCCTGAACACATATAAGCACCAGCGGCACCGAGGAAAGAGAGGATTCAAACGGCTACTGCCCGCTATTAAGGTGTATGGAGTGGGGCGCCATCGTCAGGCATGTTTTCCTTTCAGCGCTCGCTCCTTCCACCAATCATTTATCTTTACCAGCCACTCACCTCCCCTACCAGTGCCCCTCCCCACTCGCTACTGAGCTCTCAGCCTCTTGACATACTTCTCTTAGATTTTTAGTTCGATTTTTCTTTCTTTCTTGATTTCCTGATAGCTGGATTACATTCTGAGGCTGCAAATAACCATGTCTGTTTTGGATTCAGATACTAGGCGAGAAAATGAGTTATCCTTGTTTCTGTTCGAACAAAACAAACAACCACTTTCTCCCTCCTTGTTTACACTAATAGATCAGTGGACTCACTTTTGGAATTCATTTATTATCTTCGAGTCAATGAAGGAAGCACAGCCAATCACTGGCCAGACAATTTCCATTACAGATTTTTGTATCTTTAAAATACAACGGTGAAACTCGAATACAGTTTATACCTGCAAGAAATCTCAGTGAAATTTCCTTTTTAATCCATTTTCAAAACTCAGTTGTTAAGTTTACTTCAAATTCGAAATTTTTTCACCAAGTTTCTTGCATTTAGAGATGCTATTACGTAACAAGAAGGTTCTCTTATGTGAAAATTATGTCACATTCATATGACTTACTTTTCCCGTACTGTGATTACAAATTTTCTTCAAACTTGGAATGTTTACTAAATCTTGAATTGGCCTCAGCACAGAGAGCGCTACCTGAATGTGGCTACTGTGTCAGCTTCCTGCAAAACTTGCAGGGCAGTTCAGAGTTAAGCCCAACTCGTAGATCCCCTGAAAACTTATAAGGGCAGTTCAGATTTAAGCCCAACTCGTAGATCGTTCAGAGTTAAGCCCAACTCGTAGATCCCGCTGAAATCTAATTTTACAGAAAAATGTTTAAAAATAAATAAAAAAATCTGGCGTGACTCATACCACTTTCCCTTACTTTTATTAAAATACAATTTTATCAATAAATTTTCTCAACTTTGCAAAGTGTCAGCATTATGAAACTAAAAATTGACAAACTGGAATTAATAGTTCAGTAAGTCTTACTGTTACAATGTTGGAGGCGGAGAATATAGTCGTTGATTTCTAGGAACATAAGGTCTACCTAACAAGATGCCCTTGTTAGGTGTCGGTGGCCAGCAGTGCCCTCCAACAGCCCCCCTCAAACTTATAACAGCAGTTTAAAATGAATCCCAACCAACAGATTACTCACAACTCTTACTACAATAAATTTTCCCAAAAGAGTTTCGAATAAACTTGATGCCTGTCATGTTTGAAGAAAATCGTTGAAGCTATTTTCGAGAAAATTTGAAAAAGACTGAGAAATCTATCCTGTAAAGTCGCACTTCCGATTGAACGTTTTCCTTCAAATTTGGAATACTAAAATTTACTGCATTAATATTACGGAAATATGTTTCAAATAAAAGTGATAGGCCCTTTTTTGTGTGAGTACTTAGTATGCAATTGAACTGTAAAAATGGCTTTTGCATTCTTGGAAACAAAAAACTGTTTTAAAAGTTCATTAAAAAAATGGATTAAACATTTTTCATAATTTTCGCATAAATTTAGGTGCGGAAAGGTTAGATGGCAATTGTGAGGTTGAGTTTCCGCCTTCTTTTAGACAAATAGCCGAGGAAATAATGTGTGCAGCAAACGTCAGAGTGAAGGAAATGTCCTAAATCAGAGTCAATGAAAAATGTAACCGATATTTTACAAAGAGCATGGCCAGAGCGGTTACACATATCTTGTGCTGTGTCAACGGCGTGGAGGTCGGAAGGGGGAAAGGCTGTAAGAGGAGAGGCTGTGCACATTCCTCTGACCACTCTATTGTCCCAGACTCACATATACTTATATATATTTATATGCATACACTGAGTTAAAGTTGAATATATTATCAGTAATCTACATATGACGTAAGTGAGTAATGTGTGTTCACATGTCTCAGGACTTTATTCTTGTTTCTGTTACACTGTTGGCAGCATTCTCTAGCAAACATATAAAGAATATGCACTGACACACATACACAAACACACTTTCATACTCGCACACAAAGGTGAACAGAGATATGGCGCTATATAGCAATAGAAAATATTTATTTTCCAACTTTATCAAATTGTCGGTAGCGGTGCCTCCTTGCTGGTTGCCTACTACGCACGAGTAGCGTGTGCTGCGGTCTTTAGTAATTTTTCTGAAATAATATTTCAAATAAATGTGAAGATATACGTGACGTAGCGTTTCAATTTTAAAGAAAATCTTAGCAGCTGTTTTCGGCAGAAAACTTCCCGAAAATAACCTGAAATCTATTCCAGTTAAAACGGACTTCCGGTTAGAAATTTGGAATTCAGCAGCATAACATTTAATGTTTTTTAATATTATCAGATATTACAACTGTATTTGCAGTTAGATGCATTTGCACTCTTTGGATGAAAACTTAATTGCATCTCCCTCCCCAACTCACCAAATATAAAATATCCTGACCAAAATATTTCAGATAAAAATGATAGTTTTTTACCTAAATTTGTGTAATTACTTTACAATTTTTTGTTTTGTTTTCAAATTAGAGCTATTTTCGAATAAAACAAAAAAAGCAATACAAAAATTATTCAGTAAAATGGCACATCCCGGTGACGAATTTCGGCCGTAAGCTTCCTGCGTAATTAAATGGTGCTCTTTAAACGGAAAGTAAAGTTTCAACTTGCTGCGATTTTTAGTTTTTTAGATATTTCGACCCCACAGTCACATACACTCACTCACACACACACACACACACACACTCACACACTCACACACACACACACACACACACTCACACACACACACTCACACACATAACAATCTGACCATTTGCTAAAAACGTGTTTCTCGTACTCAGGGGATTTCAAAACATATATTTCCCGTGAATACTCAATTTCGAAATATACCCCGATCGCAATACTTCCTTTTATATACATTCTTATTTTTATAAGAGTATTTGTGAACCGCTGATGCATTATGTAATGAAGAAATTTGGTGAGGGTCAAGAAAGAAACATTCAATTATGCCAACGTTTCCACAGGAGTGTCCTGCCTTTATCGAGGCTTTAATCTAAAAAACAATACAATGAAGAACCTAATGCATTAATAATATTGTAAAATGCAGAATAATAATAACAAAAACAAAAACAAAATTAAAAAAAAAAATATTGAACCTACATATAGATAGTCGTGAAGATGTGGAGAAAGAATTTTTTAACATACACATTTGTTACATCGCAGACACATAAAAAAAGAAAATTAAAAGTTACTGGTTTCTTGTCTGAAATCATCTTAAGAAATGAAAGTGGGTTGAATAGACAAAGAAGTGAAAGGGATTTGAGGAAAATTTTAGAAGTGGGGTAGATGAAAGGGAATTCTAGAACGTCATGTTTTGAAAGGACAAATTATTGGTATCATTACAAAAAGTAACAGAAAATGTATTTTTATTTATATATATATCATTTCTATTGTATTGGGAGGTGAAGTTGTTCGCGTCCGAGATTGTTCTCACGTGCCCTCTGGATATCCAACTAAACGAACAACATCAATCGCCAGCGCAGTCTTTTTATAATGTGCTGCGCGACATAAAATGGCCGAATTGCCGAAGTCAAGGCGTAGGAAAGAAGAAGAAGATTTCTAATATATTTCTTTTTTTTTTCCTGTTAGTTTCATTTGCTAGTATTTTTGTTTTAGAAAAATCAAATTTATGATTTTTTTTACTAAAATGTTTCGTCAGTGCAGTAATGTCTTTGTCATTTTTATTTCTGCAATGGTATTCATGTAGGTACATTCTGTTTTTTAAGTAGGTTTTAATGTATGCGGATGATGTGGTGCTGCTTGCGGACAATCCTGTAAGTCTACAGAGAAATATAGATAAGCTTTCGACTTACTGTGATCTGTGGAATTTGTCAGTGAATACTGATAAATCTAAGGTCCTTGTATTCCGTAGAGGGGGTAGACTTGCATCTAAAGAAAAGTGGTACTTCAAAGGCCAGCGGCTTGAGGTAGTCAATCAGTTTAATTATTTAGGCGTTATGTTAACCCCTCGGCTTTCTTTCAAGCGTCATCTCGCGGAAAAAGTGTCCGTTGGTAAACGTGCTGTTAATGGTGTCTGGTCTGCTTTTTTCTCCCAGAGCTTGGTGCCTTTGCCATTTAAGTTCCAGCTTTTCAATTCTGTGTGTAGATCTGTGGTTTCCTATGCGGCCCAAGTGTGGGGATTTCAGCGATACGAGGAGCTTGAGAAATTTCAAAGATTCTTTATCAAAAAATTATTTTCTCTTCCTACCGCCACCCCTAATTATATGGTGTATATTGAGACTGGGGTTGACCTTTTGATGGTCTATACACTTAAACTGCATTTTAAATACTGTTTAAAAGTTTTCAACCTCCCTTCACACCGCCTCCCAAGAATAACTGCGTTGGAGATAATTAAAAAGAAAACATCTTGGTTTAAGAGTTGGATTGATCTTGCTCAGAAATACTCTTGTCAGTTTGGTAGTTCCATTGACTCTATATCAGAGTGGAAAAACCAGCTTTTGGCTTTGGTTAATATTATAAAAGCGGCTCATCGGGGGGAGTGTGTGTTGAGGTCTACAGTCTCTGCTCATTTCCTCTTATATAAGGAATTGGATCATGATTTCAGCATGTGTAGCCTGTTGAGGGATCAATCTTCTGGCTTTTCCTTAATTGAACTGCGGTGGCTTTTTAAATTGCGCGGTGAGCTGCTACATCTGAATCATACACCCTGGCTTGAAAGAGAAATTGAAATTTGCTCCCTGTGTAACTCTAGAAAAGTTGAGGATTTGTTCCATTTTATGGCCGAGTGTTCCATTTTGTCTGAACTTCGGGTTCTTTATGTGGGAGTTTCCAGATTAACAAGGTCTGAACTTGTAACCTTCCTGAACGGCACTGACTGTCGTTGTCTCATTTATTATGCTCGGCATGCTTGGAGGTACCGATATGAGTTAATTCAAGAATTTAATTTTTAGTTACACTTTTATTTAATTTACAATTTCATCTCAGTTATTGTAGTCAATTCATGCCTTATTAATTAATTGTATCGTAATTTATTTTTATTTTCATTTTATTGATCTTATTTTATTAGTAAATAATAATTAATGGAGTTCTTTATTTTCTTTTTCTCTTTAAAACGAAAAAATAATGTGATTTATTTGTCTTGTTAATTTATAATCTTGTCTGAGACTCTGGCTGACGGATTGTTATCCATGCCTAAAAAGTAACTTGTTTATTATATCATTTGTATCATTTGTGTCAATAAAGTGCTATTATTATTATTATTATTCTGTTTTTTAAGTATTGTGTAGTTTGACCAACATAAACAGCTGGACATTGTGTACAGTCTATCTGGTAAACGAGGTCTGATTGTAATTTGTTGGGAGTAGGTCTTTAAGTTTTCTGTATAACTTGTTAATAGTGTTAGTTCATTTGTAGGCTAAAATGATGTTAGAGCGTCTGAAAATTTTAGAGATTTTCTCTGATAGTTTGTTAATGTATATAATAATACATTTCATTTACTCACATTAAGTTGCATACATACATATCTACATACTTACATACATACATACATACATTGTATGTTAATACATTTCATTTACATACATGAGATAATCTCTACAATTTTCAGACGCTCTAATATTATATTAGCCCTCAATTTCCTCTATATTTCCCCTAAAAATTTCCTCAAGTCCCTTTCAGCTCTTTGCCTTTTCAACCCACTTTCATTTCTGTAGATGATTTAAGTCAAGAAACTATTAACATTTAATTTTCTTTTCTATGTATCTGCGAGGTAACAAATATGTACGTTCTTTCTCGACAGCTTCACGACTATCTATATTAAGTTTAATATTATTTTTATTTAAATTTTTTTTGTAATAATTATTATTCTGCATATTAATGCCTCATGGGTTCCTCACTGTATTGTTTTTAGATTAATAGCTCGATAAAGATAGTAAACTCTGTCGAAACGTTGGCATAATTGAATGTTTCTTTCCTGACCGATCCTCACCAAATTTCTACATTATATACTTATTTTTGTTCGACCAAAATTCCTTGTCAGGAACTACAGCCGATTTTGGTCGAAAACGTTATCGAGTTCTTAATGTTATAAATACTATACTGTGCTCGGAGGTTATGAAAATCGCAATGTTTACAAAAGACATTTCTTTCTTTTTACAAAAGACTTCTTTCTTTTCATATAAATTAAACCAAACAGAAATAAGTACCAACTAAGCGTCAAAACCTCTAAAGCTCTACAAACTTATAGAGAGAGAGATTTTGAGGATTCTGGAGTTGCGGTTTCCCCGAAAGGATATCGTGAGATATTTATGTCTGTTTGGACATGAAAAATACGAAGTTTAAGAAAAATCAGTCTACCAGACATTGCGAATTTACAATTTTTTTTTGTTCAAGTTTTTCGTAATTTTCTCTTAAATTTGGTTTACATAATTCGCAGATATTACGTATGTAATATCTCGTACATACTTGTATGTAATACTCGTAATATCTCGTAATATTTCGTATGTAATACACGTACTTCGCAGATATTACCCATTATTATTGTTTGAAACTGGAATTGAATTTGTGGAAGTTCTAGAGACGTTTGGCTTGCCTTTATAATTCTTCCTTATTACAATGCACTGTCCCACAATTTTGGATGAATTAAGGATACCTATGATTTAATACAAATTCGGATTATTACGAAATTTGACTTTATAACTGTAAAAATTATAGTTATAATGCTGCCACCAAACTATATTTTTACTTTCTCTTACTCCCAAGGTAATATTGCAATCGTGACAGATTTTCATAATAGAGTTTTCACCGGAAATACATATTTTGAGGTCCCTTGAGTATGAAAAAGTTGTTTTTAGAAATTGATCTCTGTTTATGAGTTTGAATCGGTATTTATTTAGCTTCTATAAGGGGACGCGGCAATAAGTTGCGGATGTGTCACCAATGCACGATTTTTGATATTTGTTCGATTTTCTCGCGGTTCCAATGATTTTCAATTAACTTGGTATATTAAGAAACAAAGAGCTTCTACTTCTGTTTGAAATATTTTTTCTTATTTGAAACATCTATATAATATTAATAACAATTTAATGTGCGTCAAAATTCTGAGTTTTGAAGAGAATCGGTTTGCAGGAAATACGACTTTTATATTATATTTCGAATACATAAATACACATATATATTATAGATATATACATTTTCAGTTATATGTGAAATTTTTAATTCAGCAATACCCATATTTAAATCAGAAATTAAAACTATGTAAATTGCAGTAAGAGAAAGTCGTGTGAGTGTTTCACACCAGATTTTTTGTTTTTCAAAAAACCAATCATGACTAAAAGACATTTTCCCCTGAAAATATTTCATATAAGAAATACGCCATCTATTAAATCAGCAGATTTACAAACCAGTAGCAGAAGCAGAGCCAGATAATAGTTTTAATTTTTAATCAATGCTGCTAACGTAATGCTTCAATACTCGCACAGTGGGTATTGGCGAAGGAGATCTGAACGCAGACAAAGGACTAAAAGGCCATTAGTTTTATTATAATGGGAAGAGTGTATTGATTGTAGACAGACAAAGTGGGCCGCTGTTCTTTATGAAATATGGAATGGGAAAACACGGGCCAAAAGAGTGCGTGGGAGGAAATGAATCAGCAGGAAACGAAGAAGAAATACGACGAAATAGAAAAGTGGGATTTCCAGCATACTGGGAAAATGGCTAACTCAACATGCTTTTTAACACTAAGCAGATGATTTAAGCAGGGCTTTATTTTCCATTAGGAGCTCCCTATAGTATTGAAGTTAATTCAATCTTCTATTAATATTTGTCAGAAATAGTCGTAATTACTAATAAGAATAATAGGATATGAAACGTTCATATGAACTTACTCATTACATTAACATACGAGTTTTAGGACATAAGGTCTGCCTGAAGGTGACTGTATCCCTTTACCAGCCCCCAGCAAAACTTGTTAAACGGCGTTTTATAGTTAAATTTAACTCACAGATACCTCAGAATCTAACTAAAATCCGATCTTGAAAATTCGATAGATTTATCGGCATTCCAAATTTAAAGAAACTCGTTATTTCCTTTTTCTGGAAAATTTCAACAAAATTTTATTCTATAAATTTACACTTCCGGTAATCGGTTTTTTCTTCAAATTTAGAATTCTAGCAATTAATTGTTGGAATTTTACAAATTTTTATTAATATTACCTTTATATTGTATAAATGGCAGAACCATACATCCTTCTGAAATGGCATTGGAGGAAAGCTTAACGTTGCATCCATCTCCCAAAAATAACTTTTTCTGCAAATATGTTTCATTTTATCAAATAAAAATGGGTTTCTTATAATGGACTGCCTGCAGCCAAAATCATTTAGCAATCCGCCCACTGCTGTGTCCCTCAATATGTCACATGAGACGTGACGCACCTCCCCATCCACAAACTATTCAAGCTCACCACCTTAGGAGAGATCAAGATCCTTCAATCCACAGAGAACCAGAAAGGAGAAGTTAGTAAGTTCAAAAAATATAGAATAAGGGCAACAACTCATCAAGAAGGCTACTTTCACATTACCGCTTCTCCATATCAGTTCTGTGAAGTCCTTGAAGTACTCTCATTTCTCAGTTTAATATATTGCAACGTTTTTCCAACTAGCTACTGCAACTAGTTGCTAAGTGGGTTCGGTTTAAATAAAACACACTAAACTTCTAACAACACCAATTTATTGTTCAACCCAATCAATTACAAATAAAACACTGAAATTCACTGTATTAACTAATAAAAGTTCTCTCAGTTCACTTTTTATTCACTTTTCACAAGCGCGCATTCCATTTGTAAGAAGGCTGACTCACACGAGGTGTTCGTCTTCTATTTATAACCACTGGAAAAGATGCGTGAAGGTTCTAGACTCTTCTAGGCCGTGGTGGACCCGTGTAAAAAAGTCCAAAAGCGCCTCGTTAGCGCTTCCCAGCGGCCACGAGGAGAACTTGAGGTGCCTGCTTCTTCCCCTAGATGGCACTAGTGGCTGCGTTACAATATCACTGATTAGTCAGTGTTCTTTGCCCTCCTCTTATTGTCATGAAAATCCCTAGTTATTTATGCGTTTAGGTGGTCTACGAAAGTTTAAGAAAATCGCGAAAAATTGAAAAAACGTGGTTGTGATGATAAAGTCGCACTTCCGGTTGACAGATTATGATCGAAACTTTCTTTGTCTCTTCCTGAGGAAATACATGAAGAAAGTAACGATATAAAATTTGAGCTTCTTGCGAGTTTTCATTTTTGGGTTCCTTTGTTACAAACCCACCACCCATCCGCCACAAATCAAAAATATCTCTAAAACTCTTTTTTCTCCTTTTGGTCATCCCGTGAAAACTCAATTTTGAAAATTTTCCTCTTAAAGAAAGAAAAAAAAATACTACCTGGTCTTCCAAAAACGAATTTAGTTCGTGGTGGAGCTGATGTTGATTGATTTGAACCAGAAATTTCTTTTTATATAACTAAAGACCTAAACAAACTCTTTCGATTAAAGCTCGGAGCTATAGTGTACATCAGTTCGGTCAGTGATAACTTTTCCACGTTATTCCCTGAAAGAAGTGAAAATGGCACTGCTCCCTCTTAGGGAGATGGCTTGTTTGCCACCAGTTTCAATCTGCAAAAAACACCGCAAACTTCATGAAGGAGGACTGGATGAACCTTTAAGTGGAGTGGGTAGATACTGCAATGGATTCACGTTAGGGAAGATTGTCTAGCTACCTTATCCCTTTTAATCTATTTATCTATCGGTTCCTCTATCTATCTAAATATCTATCCTGTTCATACCACACCAACATATAACCAATTTTTTAAAAATTCATTTTCCGTTTCAGTGACATTCAAAAACATACATATTTCCGTTAAAAATTCATTTCCGAGGATCTGGCTTTTCTTTTAAGTAAAAAGCTGTTAATTTATTGCCAAGAGGTCCACAACATCAAGACCTTGTCCGCTTGTTTACTTCCTCCAATGTTGGATATATCTTTATCGATTTTTATTTTTTATTTTTTGTATTTTATACCTTTATTTTATTAGTTTGGCTTTTGTCCAGACAGTTTTTGTTTGAGAAAGATCTATCTATTTGTTTTTTATTTTTCAAAAAAAAAAATTATGTTTTTTATTTTATTAATTTTAACTAGTTTAGTTTGTTAATTATTTGAATAGTTGGAGTATGCAGAGCTGGTAACATCAGATTTTTTCCATACCAGCATGCTTCATTTTGTGGTCATTGACTGGTTTCAGGCGCTCGTCCATCATCAGGATGTGTGGTAATACAGACTTGCACAGACTCAGTTTACGCACTGTTTTGAAAATGTGTTTTGAATTGCGAGGGAGAGGATCAAATCAAAAGTGTAGAATTCTAATCAGTATACGAAATTATGTTTCGTTCCAGATCTGCAATAAGTCAGGATAGATTCTGATAAGAATGCTGAACAAAATTAGTTGGAACTGTGAAGGTAACTCACATCATTGTGATTAAATTTTGAGAAAATCAGATATTAGTTATAAAAAAACAAGATCTTATAAGGCAGTTGTAACATATACAACAATATCATATGTAACTCATAAAAGACTTTTTTTTATGGACGTATGGACTGCTAAAGTTGCCTTTTGAATGTTGCGGCCCCGTGGATACGTTTGCTTAGTACCGCCAGCCAGTTTCCTTAGTAATTTACTGAAGATAGCTGATGCGTTCAGCGATTACTTATGTTGGTAATAACACTAAGGCAATTCTATCTCTTCATAATTCTGAAGCATTCAACTTCTAAGGCATTCTGAAACTTCATAATGAAACCCCAGAGGGGATCATTGGACAGACATCGAGATTGAAGCAGGATAAGAAGACCGGAACAAAGTTGACCCCTGCATCAGTCTGAGCAAAAATAATCTCATTAACAGGATTTTCTTAGGCTCGGTGGTCACTTGGTGAAGCTGGGCCTAGACTAGATCGTAACATCGCCTGCAGATACTAGTGAGATGGAATAACTTGCTAATGTACTGCGACCTATCATTCAGTGAAGAACTGTTTTGAAATCTAGGCGCATTGACGGATAATCGTTCTCTCCTCGTTGCTGATCATGAAATTTTTAAACATAATTGGAGCTTTGGATGTAGAAGAGTATCTTTAGCTAAACTTTGTCCGCATATTTCCTACCCATATGAGATCTATTTCTTTTATCGGAATCATTTTTGTGAGAAAATTGATTTGAAATGAGTTCGGGAAAGGATGACATTCTCCACGGATTTCTTTAACATGGAGCACTCCTATAAGTGTTTATTGTTTGAAATTTTTTCCGAAAATATTGTCTTCAGGGGTATTCTGGGGGAGCGGAGATGTTACGCTTCTCTTTAAAGTTTCATTTCTTTATAGCGTCCCTTTGTACGTTGTTGAAGGCAACTAAATTTGAAAAAGATTTCTCATTATTATTGCAGCAAGAGAAAGTCTTGTTTTCACACCAGATCTTTTTTGTTTATACCTTCAAATTGTTTAATTAAATGTAAACGGCATTTAAGGTTGTAAAAATAAATTAGAATGTTAACAAGCTTGTTAATTATGTAAATGAAGTGAATGAGAATGTAAACCTTTGATAGATGGAATTATAATGGAGAAAACCTTATAGGCGTGAAGTGAAAGGCCGAGATTAGTGAAAAAGGACCTGTAGGCATGCGGGGAGGGGATAGAGAGGAGTAGAGGGAGGGAAGGAACAGGCATGATATCTAGAGCACCTGTATGGTTGGGGAAGTGGTAGCCTGCTAGATAGTGATGTGGTAGCCTACTAGTTAGTGATACATGTCTATAGAAGCAGAATATAGACTACAAAATAAAAAATAATGGAGAAAGCAACGTAGGAGAAGGCAAACTCTGGAGTCATTTGAATTCATTCACCACAAGGGACGCTGCTTTGTCGTATTGTTGTAGACTAGCTCGCTCCGGCGGCGGCCCCCCTACGTCTAGCTTAGTACCACTATTTCTCCATTAGCTGCTGCGCCTTGTTTTTCTTTCTCTTCCCTTCTGGCACTTCCAGAAATTATCATGAAATAATCATGAAATAAATTAAAGCATTCACAACAGAGTCAGCCTCTTAACAGAACATCCTTGGTTCTCAAGAAGACAATACACTCTTACAATTGTAATGGAAGTCAAAGTGAGTTAAAAAATCTTCAGAAAACACTAGAGGCCATCTCTACCAGCAATTTGTTCCAAACTTGTGCTTTTTCTTCTCCTATTAGGATAAATAGTGTGAGTGTGCCAGATTTTTGAAATTGAGTTTACAACAGAAATACAGGTTTTGAGGTCCTCTGAATACGAAAAGTTTCATTAACGATTGGTCTTTGTTCTGTATGTATGTCAGTGTAATTAATGTAAACGGCAGTGTATATGGACATATCTGGTTTTTGCAACAATCACAAGAATTTTATTCCAACAATTCGTATTATATATCTAGATGGCAGATTTTACAAAACTGGAATCATCTTACTGCAATTTTAAAAATTGTAAATGACAAATTTTATAATTACTATACCCGAATTTAATGAAATTCGTTGATATTTTTATGGAGAAAAACGGTGAAACCGAAAACTTATCTTATAAAAACGCACTTTCGGTTTACTAATTTTCTCTAAACTCCGAATTTTGGCAATCTATGTATTTCTAATTAATTTTGTTTGGATGGCAGAATTGTATAATCAACTATGATCACACTTTAGAGGAAAACAACCCTACTCCCCCCCCCGAAAGCCCCCTTAAATGAGTTTACCCGGAGAAATGTTACAAATAAAAGTTTTTGCCCTTAATATGTGTAGTTCACGTAAATAAAGAAAATCGTTGGAGCTATTTTACAGAAAATAGCAGAAAACTGAAAAATACTTTTTCAGTCATCCGATTTACTTCAAACTCGGAATTTCAACGACATATTGATAATTGTAATAATTATTATTTAGATGATAGAATTGTGAAATAAACTATAATAGCTGTTAGAGGAAAACCTAACACCACCCCTCCCCTGAAAGTGCCCTTAAATGAGTTTCCCAGAGAAATGTTTCAAATAAAAGTTGACAGATAACTTGCTGTCCAATCTGCGATTTTTCGTTTTTGAGCTAAGCTCTTCAGATACTGTTTATACCTTCATATGAACAGTAAGACACACACACACACACACACACACACGCATGGATACATACAGACCTTTTCTAAAATCCGTTTTTTTTTTACTCAGGGGACCTCAAAACATGTATTTCCCGTGAAAACTCGATATCGTCAATTTGAGACAAGATTGCAATATTTATTGATACTAGGAGGAGTAAGACAAAGTAAAATACGATAAATACCTTTTAAAGAATCTTATGTGAAACACTCACATGACTTTTCCTTACTCCAATTTACATCGTTACATAGTCTGCTTCTTTTTCGAACTCTAATATATAACGCTTCTTATTATTATAATTTATTTTTTTAATTGCACTAATAATTAGTTTGATTCCTTCTTTTATGTTGTTAGAAGAAACTAGATTTTGATTGCATTAGCTCATGCGTAGATCCCATTTTTAATACTTTGTGGACTGCGCCACATACACAAAGTTAAGATCAATAAAATATAATGAATTCCTTGGAGAAAATTTTGTGGGTGTTTAACATGGATTTTATTTTGTTCCATTAGTATAAACGGCCAAACACCAAGTGGCGGACTTACATAGGAATGTTGCATTTCCACCTAATTCTCCTCTGCTTTCTTTTCCAACGATGGAATGAAAATTATAAATTTTTTCTTTATTGCCCACGTTAATTATATAAAACAGTACATATTACGTTAGAAATTATTTGATTTTTTTTACATTTTTTTATAAAAAATTGTATTGCAAAATTCGATAATTTATAAAATACCTACGGAAGGATAATTAGTAAATAAATTCTAAACTAATTCATAGAAATAATTAGCCAATCACAATGTAGAAGTAATGGTGTCAAATGTGGGCGTGGCCTACATGATAATTCTAAATTGCTTATTGACTTAGCATACACCCACATTTCACACCTTCACTTCTAAACTGTGATTGGCTAATTATTTCTTTGAAAAAACTAGTTTAGAATTTTCACTAATTTTCCCTCCCTAGGTATTTTTTAAATTACCGAATTTTGCAATACAATTTTTTTATCCAAAAATGCAAACAATCAAGTTACTTCTACTTTACATAAAATTTACTGTTTTATAACATTAATGTGAGATATAAAACAAAAAAAACGCAGAAATTTCATTGCATTATTGAAAAAAAAGACATGACAATAATGCAAAACTGCAAGATGCTGTAAGTCCGCCATTTTGTATTTGGCCGTTTATACTAATGGAACAAAATAAAATCGATGTTAATTACAATTTTCACACAATTTTATTTTACAAAGTTTACATAATTAGTTTAAAGAAAGTCGCTGGAGCCGTTTCAGAGAAAATAGCAGAAAACTGGAAATACTTTTCAGTAAATCACCACTCCGGTCACCCGATTTTCTTCAAACTTGGAATTTCAACAACATATTTAATTCTAATTAATACTATTTGGTATAATAAACTGAAATAGCACTTCAAAGGAAAACCTAACCTCTCCTCTCCCACAAAAGTGCCCTTAACTGAATTTCCCCGAAGAAATGATTCAAATAAAAGTTATATGTGTAGGTGATGTACGAATTTTAAAGAAAATCGTTGGAGCCATTTTCAAGAAAATTGCCAGTAAGTGGAAAAACCATTCACTAAAGTGGTACTTCCGGTTGAGTAATGTTGAAATAACATACTGTCAATAACAGTAACAATAACAATAACATTGGGCTAACATTGGACATTGGGATGTCGAAATAACTTACTGTCGGATTCCATGGTAATACCTAAACGGAATATTAACTTTGAACTTCCTCCGATTTTTTGTTTCTGAACTATGCTCCTTACATACATACTCACACGCACACACACATACATACATACACACTCACACACACCATTTTCTAAAAACCACTTTTTTGGACTCAGGGGACCTCAAAACGTGCATTTCCGGTGAAAACTCTATATCGAAAATTTGGCACGATTACAATACTTCCTCTTACTTGAGTAAGAGAGAGTAAAAATCAGTAAAGTGATACTTTCGGTTACATAATTTCGACAGAAGCCTTCTTGTCGGATCCAAACAGAACACCAAGTTTGAACTGTTTGCGATTTTTCGTCTGTTAATTATGCTGGACGATATAAACATAGTAACTCTCACATCACACAAACCACTTATCGGACTGAAGAGATAGCCGGTGATTTTTTTTTTCATTATTTCGATATAATTAGCACAACAGCGATATAATGAGAGAATGAATAAAACAAACACGAGATATGTAGAAATGATATTCCAAAACTAGGAAGACATGAAACCATGGCTTTTAAAATCTCTGGAGTTCCAGCAGAATTCGTTAAGCAAGTGTTGAACTAAAGGATTTAATGGTACCAATCATCAGCGAATTCTCCGGCTTGAATGCAGCCTATGTATCGACTAAGTGCGTCCGCATGTGCAATATTCTTGCCGGAACGATGCTGTATATAAAAATCAAATTCTGCCAGTTTCATGCTCCAACGGAAAAGCTTATTGTGGCTATCTTTGATGTTTTTGAGCCATTGGAGGGCTACATGGTCTGTAACTACCTTAAATCTGTAGCCATACAAGATATATCTATAGGTTTTACACCCAAAGACGATGGCTAACAATTCACGTTCGGTAGTACAGTATTTGGATTCTGCTTCATTAAGCACACGTGAAGCAAACGCTATGGGCCTTTCATCGCCATTAATATTTTGGCTTAGAATTGCGGAAATACCTATATTACTTGCATCCGTAGTAAGGATGAATTCATGGTCGTAATTTGGATAGGCTAGGACAGGTGGAGATATTAAGGTGGATTTGAGAGCTTGAAAAGCGTCTTGACGCTCTTGTGTCCACTGAAAATTTACACCTTTCTTTGTAAGGTCTGTGAGTGGCTTGGCAAGCTCAGAAAATTTGGGGATAAATTTCCTATAGAAACCTATGAAACCCAAAAATGCTCTGACGTCTTTTAATTTACGAGGTACAGGGTAGTTCTTAACCGATTTTAATTTTTCTTCGTCGGGCCTTATTCCGTTAGAACTAATTACATAACCCAGATATTTACAGCTGTCTTTAAAAAATTGACATTTACCCAAGTCTATACACAAGTTACCGGCCTGGAGACGCTTCATTACTTTTAATAATGCATGGAGGTGTTCGTCGAAGGTTTTCCCATGGAAGACGAGTATATCGTCTATGAAGGTGTGGCAGATGTCACCAGTATATCCGGACATAATTTTGTCCATTAAACGCTGATAAGCGCTGCTGGCGTTCTTTAAACCGAAGGGAAGAACCTTGAATTGATAGGTTCCGAAATTAGTGACGAAGGAAGTCTTTTCTTTAGATGCTTCGTCAAGGAGGATGCCGTGGAAGGCACCACTGATGTCTAAGGTGGTATAGAAACGGGTGGCATTCAGTGTGGATAGGATATGCTGTATATCCGGGAGCGGGTAGTAGTGATGGCATTTAGTTTGCGAAGATCAACCACATACCTGTATGGTTTTCGGAGCTGTGTAATGTCTGTAACATCAACTTTAGTATGGTCAGCGTGTTTTTTCTTAATGAGTATGACGGGGTGAGCCCAGTTGGATTTACTTTCCTCTATTATACCTCTATCAAGATTGTCTTGTATGAGGGCCTTGAGGATGGGAGCCTCGGAGTGTGCTATCTTATAGGGGCGGCTGGACACAGGGGCATGATTTTTTGTGTCAATGTGGTGAGTGACTCCAGAAAATTTTGTTTGAAAATTGTTGTCGTGTGTGAAGGCGTCATGAAAAGGAGTGAGGGCATGTAGAACTTGTTGTTGTTGTTGAGAAGAGAGATGCGTTAATTTGTTGAGAAGTTCTTGTTGAAATAGAGCGATTTCGTTTGTGTTAGTTTGAGTGGCAGATTGTACTGCGTTTATGGTGTGAGTCTGTAAGTCTGTTTCAAAATCGTATTCGATTTGAATAGTAATTTCGTGTGAGGTAGTGTTTATAAGGTTGATGGTGCAGGTGTGTTGTTAGCAATATGTACGACAGAATTGGGCATATAGAGACCCGTAGGTAAGGAATTGCGTTGTATAAGCAGAATTTGTGTGTCGAGAGGAATTTTTGTATATAGTGCATGTGTTTGTATTATGTGTGCGCGAGGTGGCACTACAATTTTGTTGCGTAGCTGCAGGGTTTTGGGTAAGGGTAGCTGTTGAATCGAATTGATTTGGTGCGTTTGAGCACTATTTGAAAATGGAATGTTGAATTTATTGAGTGTTAGTGTACGTGTGCGCAAATTAATAATTGCCCTATTTAATGTAAGGACATCTCTACCAAGTATTAATTGGAAATTGCCTTTTAATTGCGAAACTATGAATTCGCCAGAAAAATTGGAATTTTCGACATTGTCCGCATGCAAATGAAGGGACGTGATGCCATAATTAGGTATTACTTGGTTAGTCAAAGATTTTAAAATAATGTTGGAATGCTGAAGGTTCTTATTTCGACAAAAACTGGAATCCACTAGGCTGTGACTAGCTCCAGTGTCTACAAGGGCACGAATACATTTTTTGTCAATTCTTATAATTTGTTAAAAAATAAGGGCTTAACCGTTTTTTGGCTGTATCTGGAAACAATTTCGAGCCGTATGTCCAAATTTTGAACAAAATTGGCAAGTGAGCCTATTTTGGAGGTTATTGCTAGTTTCATTACCATTATTATTATTATGACTATATTGGGGTCTATCTGAATAAGGGTTAAATCGCGAATTGTTTGAATTAATTCGAGGACTATGATTATTACTATAATATTGATTATTATTATTATTATTATTATTATTATTGTTATAACGATTATTATTATATACCCTGCGATTGAAATTTTTTGGTACATTAAAATTGTTAGGCATTTTGCCAAAGTTAGTACGAGGTTCTGGTCTAAATTTGTTGGTGCAGTCCACGTCAAAATGTGGACCGGAACAGTGGCGACAAGGTCTGTTCTTTATTACATTAAAAACTCTAGTTGGTTTTAATTGTGGCTTTTGACTTTTATTACGATGTGGGCATTCTCTGTGGAAATGCATTTGTCCACAGTAACGACAAGGAGATGGGGGTGTACGAGTATTGGAAGTTTTCGTAGTAACAGCGAAAACTGTAGGGTTTGATTCAGAAGCCTGAACTTCTTTTAGGGCATTGGCATAGGAAAGTGCTTCATCTAATTTTTGAGGCAGCTTAGTTCGCACCTCATTACGAAGCGGTTGAGGAAGTGACTTCAGGAACGCATCAGTGGCCAGTTTATCTAAAATAGTTTGTAAGGCCTCGAGTGGGTTAGCTTGAGCTTTCAAACTAATGGCGGATTGGATGTGTCTAATCCTATCCGCGAAAGTTTCAGGAGACTCTGTTGGAAGAGATTGAATATTAGTCATCTGTTGTAAGAGGACTAGGGGTGTTTTCTCTTTACGAAATCGGGCTAGAAGTCGCTCTGAAATTAGAGGATACGTTATATTTGTACCCTGGCGTTGTAATTCGGCTTTCTGGGTGTCGTAAAATATTTTTGCAGAACCTGAGAGCCTTAGTGCTAATATTTCTAATTTAGCAGCGTCGTCCCAGCCAGAAAGACTAGCACAATGGCTAATTTGGTCTAGGAAATCGGACACTTTGGCTGAATTTTCGCCATCGAAAGTGGGTAAACTATTAATTAATTGCAAATTTCTCAAGGACTAGGTTGATTGTTAATTGGAGGATTTGCTAATTGCTGCTGAGCAAGTAAATATTCTACAGCAGCGTCGATGCCCATATCTTGTCCATTAATCTTATACATTTTTGAAATGGATGAATTACTTGGGGAAGGATTATATTTTTCAAGACGTCTACGTAATTGGAGTAAATTGTCTCCAACAGAAAGGTTATTATCGCGTAATATCTTTATAATTTGGGATCTGTTAAGTACACTCATAAATTCAAAATTCACAAGGGATTGGGGTACAGTGGTACGATTACAAAAATTTAAAAATGAAATTCACTAGAAATTCAATAATGGGAAATATTTAATTAAAATATTATTTCCGCTGAGAAAATAATTAAAAACAATCAAATTATCTGATGGATAATTTGTCTAATTATGAAATTGAAAGTTGTACGTACTTTGAATGTGTGGATTCTGGTTGAAAATATCCCACACAGCTGGCACCAATGTAATGCTATGGTGTGGATGTGTGTAGGTAGCTTGTGGCGTGAGCGTTTTAGCGAAAAGGGCTTGTGTTTGTTTGAGATAGAATATATGAATATAATTAAGAAAGCACCACTGATTATAAAATAAATATATTTTCTAGCTGAATTTAAATAGCTTTATAATAACACAGCGATTAAGTATAAATCAATTAATTAATCTAGATTAAATGCCAAACTCTTATGTTTTAACTTATAACTTGATACTGGTATAGGATACTGGTCTGATGCTTTCACCTTGATTTGTAGCACTAGTCTGTCCTAAAATATCTCTTCTCTTTGTTTCTCCAATTCCTCCCCTTTGAGGAGAAGGGGGTAATACAATGCCATTATTGTTCTTGTACCGTACCAGTAACTGGACTTGTATACCTGGCTTGTCCTTTTGCAAGAGTATGTTACATATTTTGATAATTTAGATTTATTTAAAAATTAATATTATTTCAAGTTTCTTGCATCCATCACAGTCGTCTGCAGAAGAGTACAATGTTTAAATGTGTGTGTGAGAGAGTGAGTGTGGTGATGAGACGGTGTTTGTCAGTTACGCCAGCTACCTTCGCAGGACCTAGGTGATAGTAAAGTTTTGGGGTTGCCAGAGTAAATGTTATTTGTCTTGTTAAGCTAGGATACCCCGCAGGGACGTCTAGATTTCTGACGAATTGGCTAGTCCACTTAACTCCTCAGGGAAAGATTCTTATAGAAATTGGATTCTTTCGAGATTTGTGCGTTGTCTTAAACCTAATATTTCATTACTCTTTAAAATCGATTAAATTAGTTTAGCTGTGTTGTCTAATAGTATTTTAAGTAGTCGAAAGTGTGTGTTGAATTCGATCCTCTTAAGTCGTACATGAGGTTTCCAAGTAAGTTTTCGGACTATGTAGAGCTCGATAGCGGGTGGCAGATGTGGAAATTTAATTTCGGCTATTTTACATACTCGCAGTATTGCCACTTACAGCAAAAAGATTACTTACAGAAAAATTGGATTACAATTTTGAAATTCCTTTTTTCAAATAATGAACTTACAAGTATAGATATGAGGAACTAATCATTTACGGCTTATAGACAACATTTTTCCTGTTCTAATTGCGAATGGTTAGTTAATTGACTAGTTAAGACTATATCAAAGCATAGATCGCATGCATGAAATATGAATATACGAGTGATTGGTGGGGCAAGTAGATAACAGCGACGCAGATAATGCAGAACGAGTTCTCTAATATTTTTTCCCGGTCACTTCCATTCTAAGTTCGCTCAATAGCTAGATGGCGGCTGTTGTGGTTATTGGAAGGCTGATTGTGGCTTCTGCCGAAGTTTTAATACAATGTGGGAAGTGATAATTAACTGGAAGAAATGATAACTGATTTTTTTTCAAAATCGAAGACAGTATCATTTACCAACAAAACTGTTCGTTGAAATATATTCTAAATTCAAATTATCGTTGAGAATTTAAATTCACATTCAAATAGTGTATATTAAATCGTCATAAGATTGTTCATCGTCAGCTTGTATCATAACCTAAAATTACCTGCAAGTATAATTTGAAATTCGTAAACTGAGAGAATAATGTAACCTTATTCCTGACCTTTAACCATACTTTGGACAAACTAGATCTTAATTTAATTTTTTTTTTTCTTCACATTGAATAGTGGCAATTATTCCACTAAAATCAATGGTTGAAGTTGTACTTTTAATCTCTAGGGAGGAAGTTATTTTTAATCCGTACACAACATTAAAAGTATTCAGTTTGCCATTTAAAAAAAATTCAAGGTTTAGATGAAAATGCTAAAATATAATAAAAGTATTAAAGAAAATAGGAGGTCTTAAATCAAACATCTGTTTTAGTATTTTGAAAATTAATAAATATCATAACTTAATTTTGGTTGATATTAACCGAATGTTGTGCGAGCTTTTTAAAGTTAAGTACCCGTTTCGTTTTCATTAGACAACATTCTCTTAGAGATTGACCGCACAAGTCTTACCAGTTTCAGATCCTTTTTTAGAAAATGTTACTGCTTTAGAGAATTATAATATTTAACCGAGAATAAAGATCTTTCGTTCTCGTATAAAACACTCGATTCAGCTCGTGTGAGCAAAGCTGAACATGTAAACTGTCTTGGCAAATAAAAAACTATTTTTCTGTTAATTTCCAGGCAACTACAGCTGTTTGGTGGCTGAATTCTACTTGAGTCGTTCAGTTGGATTCCACCTGGTGCAATCCTACTTGCCGACCATACTGATCGTGGTGATCTCCTGGGTGTCATTTTGGATGGACGTGGACTCTGTGCCCGGCAGGACCACACTAGGCGTCACCACCCTGCTGGCTGTCTCATCACAGTCGTCCGGTATGCATATCATCGGACTGTTTGTAGAATTAGGGTATCGAAGGATTAATACAAAAAGAGGTGCGAACTGTTTCAGAGAAGAAAAAACAAAAATAAAAAACCATTTCTGCTTTTTAGTTGATATTTATTATTTTTTAAAAAATTTTATTTTATTTTTTATTAAAATTGGCTTTGATTGAAAGTAAAATAAAAACCATCTCGCAGCTTTAATTTATTTTTTTAAACACACTCAGATTCATAATAAATGTACACATTTCTAGAATAATTAAAATAATAAGTTGACAAAACAGATTAACTTGATTTTATTGAAACTTTTCTCACCTCAACAGGTGGTTTTGCAATACACTTAGTTTTTCTTAATTTTTACTTTTATTTATTCCATTTCATATTTAATTTATAAAAAATAACAGAAATCCTATTTATTACTTTATTATTTAATAATAATAGTTGCTACTTCATTGGCCCGTAGTAGTTCAGTGGTTAAAAGAATTGATTTAATTGCCTCCTGTATGTTTTGAATGTATTGATTGAGTGCCTGCAAAGCGAATGCGCTTGCACCGGCTCATACGAGTAAAAGAATTCCTGATTTGATATAAAAATCTTTGGCATCATGTGTAAGCAATCTTTCTACCTTTATTTTTTTCTAGTATTTTCTATTATTACTAACTGTGTCATGGTTTGTGAAAGAGGTCAGGAGACCACTTGCGAGCCTTAAAATTTTTACAGATTAATTTAATGTAACGCATTTTTACTTTCCCTCGCTGCTGGTGAGAGGATGTATTGTAATCGTGTCACATTTTCAACGGAAATACACGTTTTGAGGTCCCCTGAGTCAGAAAAATATTTTCATAGCGAACGGCATGTGGCATGGTGTGTGTGTGAGCGAACAAAATGTCTCAAAAAGAAAAATCGCAGAAGCTCAAACTTTACATTCCGTTCAGGTACAGTACGACAGCTGAGTTTTTGTCTTCAATGATTAACCGAAAGGGCAACTTTTCTGAATAATTTTTCGATTTTCGCAATTTCCTCAAAAATGACAATTTTGTTTAAACTTCGAAATTCGGATCCCTATCTACTCACATATATTGCCCAGGAATGGCCAAAATACAAAATCTTTAATCAATCTCAATTGAATTAAACCGTTTAACAAATTTTTACACAAAAATGAAGTTAAACAAATCTGATCGTCTTGTATTGTCTGGGTTGATGGCGAAAACAATAATATAGATTTAATCTTAATAGAAAATTATAATCAAAACTTCTTATATCTCAAAGGTACAAAACAAACAAAAAGGGGTATATGAATATTAAAGTGTTGTATAATGGTAGCGGGAAGTGTATGATTGGTGATGAAATGAGAATACACGAACTAGCAGTATTATTCACACTTTAGAATTACGTAATTCTCTGATTAAGGAGAGCACTGTGTATAGAGGGTAGAGTGAATGATGTCGATAGGATGATGAATGTAAAATGTTGTAGCTTTTGATGATGTGAGTAGCGATGTTACTAGTTAGGACTCTTGCTTGTTCTAACGGTAGTGACCTAATGTGGCTAGTTTAGTGATGTAGCGATTGTTCTTTTCAAAGTTGATTAGACGACTGATTCTTAAGGCCATCAGATAGTAGGCTTACCGCTAGAGACACTTCTAGATGAGAAATTGACTGTCAAAGTTGAAGCCCATTAATCAATACATTGTAGTAGGCATTACAGAGGGCGTAATGCGTAGTTTACAAGCGCTTGGAGGCCAGTGGTTGGCAGCTTACTGCGGTTGTTAATCGAACTCTTAAGCCCCAGCTAGTGTGAGGGAAATTTGCTGACAATTGTTTCCATCCCAGTTGGTTTATTAAAATTAAAAGTATTTAATTTTTGTTTAATAAGTACTAGAATAATAAAGGTGTAGAATTGGAAACGTATTAAGTGATACTTTCATTGTGGGGGAGGGGGCGAAATTTCGACTGTCTAGAGGCCTCCACTGGGTTTAATTTGACATTAATGTTATGAAATAGTGATAAAATACAAAATGAAAGAATTTATGAAAAAGTATGGCGCCTTAAAATTGAAATTGCAGTTTCATGTTGTTAACAGAAAAGGAAAAGATGATAAGAAGTTTGATCTAGCTTGGCTTTTACTTTTATTAATACACAGAGTGAAAATACTTTTTTAAAGTTGGAGAGATGTTACATTACTTTGTAAGGAATTTTATTATTCATAAAAATACATGGATAGAAAAGGTTAGAGCAGAGAACAAAAATACTTTAAACTTACGTTTTTTATTTTAAAAAGAAGAGGAGAAAAAGCCAGAAATGATGTAGTAAAATAGAACTGAGAAAATATTTATACTTACAGTGTCACCTAATTTACAATTTTTTGTTGGTAGCGTAAAAAAGATATGATGTCAAAAATTGAACACCATAAATATAACCTAAAAAAATTACAAAAAATAAGTTTACAACACTTTCAAGATTTAATGAATCCGTTTACTGATAACTTATCAAAACAAAGTTTCATCCATGAAGCATATAGAACTAGAGCACTGGTTGTTTTTTTATTGAAGCAACTTAAAAAAAGAAATTACCACACCTTCTATGTTGTTGGTGTTAATCAACCATGCATGCTCAAGCCTGTCGGCGCGAACTGGCAACTGTTGGTTGCTAGCAGTAACCGTACATCTTCAGATAAAGTCGTATGTTGTCATCTCAAAAACATGCTGCTGTAGATGGAAGTTTTTATTAGTGAGGTTGAAAAATGACCAGCAATACATTACGAAACTGAAAGAATATTCTGATAAGAATTTAAAAAAGAATTTATGAATAAACTGTGCATATAATTTATTGAATACTAAAATGAACTTGGTTTGGAACAAAAAGATGATTTTTACTTTCCATTTTGGCTGTACAATGTAGTATGCGATGTGTCGAATTTGATCCAATTTGAGCTTACTTAATTCAAAAAAGTGTGTGCTAATATATTATGTGAACAGCATATCTTCAAAATGAAATAAACTTGATAGTCCGTTTGGAAATCACCAGCAAATGTCATCAAAAATCGCTCAACCAAAAGTGCCACTTTATTGAATGCATTTTTCATTGTTTTTGTTTGCGATTTTCCCCCAATATAACTCTTAACAATTTTCTTTAAACACTGTATGCATATTACACACTTGTCTATCACATTTATTTGAAACACTTACCTGGTAAATTGGATTTCAGGTGGGTTCTGAAGAAAGGGGTGACTTTAGACTTCCCCCTGAAAAGGCTCTTAGTTACCTTCTAGGGTTCTATCACTTCTAGGTGTAAATGTAGTATAAATTTGTTGCTGAAATTCTGACATTGAAGGAAATCGTTTCCCGACTTGTTTTGTTAAATTTGAAATATTACCTGCAGTATAAGGCCTCTATTCTATTTTTGTAACTCTTTTCTTAGAAAATTAATTTTTGGGTGTTTTTAATGATTTTTAATTATTATCTATTCTTTTAATCTATAGTGGTATTTACCTATCTATAGTGTGACACTGTTGGGATTAGTACAATTGGCAAGTGTTATATTAGTAGTAATTGTGTTTGGGGGCAAGCAGATCACCATTAATTATTAGAGTAATCGATTTTGAAGTTATGGTAGGAGTTTCTATTTGTGCGAGATTCCTGTATTCACCTAATATGTGCATTTTTACCTACAGTAAGTGTTTAGTAAATTTTTACTTACAACATGTGTTCATAATAATCGATTTCATGAATACTAGTTTTGTTAGCGAAAAATGATCTCAAGCGTTGACCATTTCTGATGAAATAGAAAACACCAGTGGCACCAGTAGACACGAACATTAGTGCAAACTAGTAGCAGGAAGTATTGTTACGATCGTGTCGAATTTTCGCAATTGAGTTTTGCCCGGACATACACATTGTGAACATACTGAATAATGTTTAACTAAATACAAACAAAAAGTCGCAGGGAACTCAAACTTAAGATTTCCGGTTTATGTGTCGTCGATAAAATTCCGTCAAAGAGAAGTGCAAATTTACTGAATGGATTTTTCAGTTTCTCTAAATTTTCTCGAAAATGGATACAAAGATTCTGTGTAAACTTAGTTTTACCAACCAAACATTTACCTAATGATCTACAATTTTTATTTGAAACATTTTTCTGAGAAAATTAATTTTAGTTGTTGTGGGAGCGTTTAAATCGTCCCCACTTTTTGATTGGATTTTTAAAATTTCCCAAATTTTTTCCGAAAACTGCTCTATGGATATCCTTCAAAACTTGTTGTCCCATCTAACCATATAAAGATGTTGGATTCTTTCCTAGTAACATTTGTCCGGGAAAAGTCATATTGAAAGCTGAAAGGTATTGTGGGGACTCACCTCACTCTTTCTTTTACAAGTCTGTGTGCTGTTTCACAGCTGACATTATTTTTAACTTACCATTTATACTAAGAAAATATAACTTACTGATTAAGAGCTTTTAATGCAAATTTGTCGAAAAAAAATTCACAAACGTACACACATATATATGGTTTAAAAGAAGGTTCAGCTTGGGGAACCCCTAAAATTAATTTCAAAAAATTAACATGTGATGGTAATGATCCCTGGTACAACAATAAGAGAAATACAATAAGATATGTGCACGAGAAAAAGGATATTTGTTAAACAGCAGTTAATCAAATAATCCTTATTAATTTTAAGATCGTTCCCTTCCATGTATGCTTGTATAATAATTAGATTGGACTTTGTACGAAGGTTGCAAGAAGGAAGGTTATTGTAACAAAGGTGAATATTAATTAGAGAAGGGGGTGCCCAACAGCGAGCGGTTGGTTGTGAGATAAGCCAGTTTATCCTGTTTCCCTAACAGCACAGTAGATGTCAGCGCAGTCTAGTTATCTTGGCTAGATGCCGTCGGCACCCAGGTAATACCATGAATCAATTAAATTTCAGACTTCCAAAGTTCACAGTCTTCTTACACATTCTATCCACGTTCAGCCCCAGGTGATCTTCTCCACCTCTATTATACTTGCTGTGGCCTCTCGGCTCTTCTCTGATTTCCGTTGTATATAATATTAATGCAAAAACAATCAAATATAATAACTACAACATTAGTTATCTGTTTAAATAAATATAAAATATTATGTACTGGTATAGTATGCACTTTACCATCATGTGATTCTGGTATAGTGTGCGCTCAACCGTCATGTGATTCTGGTATAGTGTGCGCTCAACCGTCATGTGATTCTTGTATAGTATGCACTCTACCGTATGTGATTCTGGTATAGTATGCACTCTACCATAAAAATTAAAATTAAAAGTATTATTTTTAAAACATTTATTATCACGGTTGAACTTTACTTATGGTCGTCCCTCATGACGGTAAGCGCACAAAAATAGAACAGTGATCCACTTATTTTCGAGTTTGACCGGCTAAGGGATTTTTTGGGGTCCACGGGGGACGAGCGAGGTGAGCCCCCGGTAAAAGAGATTACTGAAGGCCTTATTCGAGTAAGGTTATACTTACTTAGAGTAGAAACACATATTTTATACAGTAGACAACACTAGGATTGATAGAACGCACACTATACCAGCACGAATGTGGTTTTTGTATAATCTTCTTTCTTAGAACTTTCAGATCCCGCAGCCACACTAGCTACTAGTAAGCAAGAAGCCATACATCAGCTAAGTAACAGACTCACCAATATATTATAGCAACATGGGTAAAAACGTGGCGAATAAAAAAATTACTCTAAAATGCCAACATGCCACGTGTACTCTCATGCCAACATGCCACGTGTACTCTCCGGCGGGGCTCCTCCTTCAACAACAATGCTCTTTCGGTTGCATGCACTAATGCACTATCTTGGACTTTTTCTAGACAAACGACTCACTTGGAATCCCACACAAGACTTGAAAGGCAACAACCTAAACTACAACTACTACTCCTGACAGATAGTTGACCTCCCATTATGTCACAACCACAGTGTCCATACTTACCTGAACATACCTTTCTACAAAAACTCGCCAAGACAAAATACTTTAAAACCTCTCTATCTATCTTTCTCTCTTATTGTTACTCTAATCCATTTCTACAGACTCTTGCCTCTGCTACCATCCTTGACAATCCTCCACGCCGCCTGAATCGCCAGTGGCCCCGAGATTTATTTCGGGACTATAGAGAGTTGCTAAAATCCCATAAAGAATGCAACTAATGCTGCTGCTTGTCATTTTACATTTTTGCTGCTCTACTCGTGGTATCTATTTATACATATTGCTAGTTTCTAAATAAAAGACAAAAATCTTTCAGGTGCTTATTGTCAGCTTTCAAGCTTTCTCAAAAATGAGATCAGAAGAATCGTATTTGTCGTTAATTTTGAATACTTATAAAATCCCTGAAATTTGGAAGGTATATCTAGTATTAATCTAAATATCTTGAGTAGTGTCAATAAGCGATTAAGGTTTCCTATACGTGCGATTATTGCTGTTAGGGTCGAAGAGGGTAATGAGAAAAGCATCAGTTCAGAAGTTGCGTGGATAACTGCCAAACTTTTGAAATTGGTAAAATATTGATAGAAAAGTAAATGTTTCCACCTCTGACCACAACAATAAAATTCTCTGGTTGCTATAAAGAGGAAGTGTAAGCTTTACGAAATTGAGTTTTACAAATTTTGAGGTCACCGGAAGCCTAAAAAATGGTTTTCTTAATTATTGTTCTCTCTCATTGTTTTGTACATGGACAGCACAACTCAAAAAGTGGAAAATTGCAGATAATACAAATTTGATATTTCATTTAGGGGCTACCAACGGATCAGACGATAAGATTTTGGTCAAAAATCGGCAGCTGAATCAATGTACCAACAGTCTTGTTTAAAATCACTAACAGTTAAAAATGTATTAAAATTAAATATTAAAATGTGGATTTATCAAATTACCTTTTTTCATTTTGTGAATTGGAATTAAGGCTTACTTACTTTTGATTTACACTCTTTGTCCAATACATATGACGCAATTTTATTACATTTCTTTCTTTTAATTTTAAAAAAATAGAGCAGCATCTTGCTTGTCGCCTTCCACTGCTTTGGACTTCTGATTTGCTCTTGCAATAACTTATCCTTAACCAGATCACTGGTTAATTTCACTGAACTCTGTTCCAGTGCCGTTACTAAAGGATTGTACGAGATAAAGATAAGTGTGAAAGTAATAAAACTGCAATGAATTTATCTTCCAAAGGTGCTCTTACATCACATAATTCTGGAAAAATGTTCATCATATCTTTCCATTAAACTATACTGTTCTGATGTCATATTGAATATTTTTCGTAATAAACCAATGCACCTCATTAAACCTTCACTTCCGTAAGCTGATTGTAAATTCTTCCACGCTTCTATTACAGTTTTTCATTTTTCGCATGCTCATATACAAATAAACTTAAGGTAAGAAATATTTCTGGTTCGTTTTAGGGTCTTTATTAATTGTGTCTCCATCCGCGTTTAGTGTGATACAATCAATTAGAGCTTCATGGATTAATAACATTCTTATATCACATTTCCATGACTCAAGATTCGATATCCCTTCCAATATTTCAATTAAAGAAACTATTCCTCGTTCTATTACCAATAGAACCACTTGGTAGTGGGAATGACTCCACGATCAAAACTGAAACCAACTTTACTTCTTTACACCAGATCGCTCTCTATAATATATTTTATTTTGTAAATGTTCTACAAGGTTTACTAAAAAAGTATTAAAAAATTATAATCATCTCAAAAACAATATAATAAATGAATGAATAATATAATAAATAGTCTCAAATATAATATAATGTGACCACATGAAGTTTCATTTTATGGATGATTATGCGACTGACGTATGTAAAATAGGTGAGAGGGTTGGTTAAGCCTTGTAAGATGAATTTTATGTTTGGTGCTATTTTTAAAAATGATATTCGATTACTTGTGTTGTTTTCTAAATTTTATTTGTTGTTCAATTTTTATCCTGAGTTTAATGTAATGAGTTTGTGTAATCCCATATTTGATGTATAGCCAAATATTATTCCTACAATTAAGAGTTTAAAATATTAAAAACCAAAAATATACGTATTGTTGCTAATTATTAGTTTACTGTTTTTATTATGGACAAGAAATGCATTGCTAACTAATTTAGTTAATTACGAGTTTAAACATTTAATGTATTAAGGACATTTGAAGAATGTAAAGGCCATTTTAACACCTAAAGTTAAAAATTGGTGAAGGAACCGTTGAACGAGTTTTTGGACTCGGTTCCGATCCTGAGCTGATTCAAATCCAATAAATCCGATAGCGGACCTGTTTAGGCCATCACCAATAAAGAGTAAAAATAAAACTGAAAAGGTATTACTAATTCATATAAACGCCAGCAGGCGGTATCGCAAAAGTGAAAGGTAAAACAAAATACAAATACAAAATTGCCGGACATTAATATCCAACATTGATGGTGCAAAGCAGCTACAATTAAGTCCAAATCACACAAATCCATAAGTTTTTCCAGAAAATGTTTCAAATAAAATGACAAAATTCCAAGTTTAATGAAATCGTTGGCGCCATTAAAAAAAAAAAAAATTAATAAACACTCCGATCCCTAATCTGTAAAGATGCCCTTTTGATTTACCGATTTTCTTCAAATCTTTAATTCTAGCAATGCTTTTAATATACATTAATGTTACACAAATGTACTTTGCATTGCCCTGAATTAGCACATCAGAGGTAAGACTCTTGAGGAGCTCTCCAAAAATTAACTTCTCTGGAAAAGTTTCCAAATAAAAGTAATAAGCTCTTATATGTATAATTAGTGTGCAAATAGGTGTGCCAATTTATAATAAAATTAAGAGCAGTATCAGAATAAAGGAGTTCGGCGAGGTAGTGAATACATGAAGCCGATGCTCTTGTATAACTGTATTTACCTCAGTGTAATTAGCATCAAAAGGCTCTTTGTAGGTGCCTAATTGACCATAACACTTCTATCCGCCTATACTAAACCTCTCTAACTCACACGGGCTCTTCATTTTATCTATGTCATCTCTTCTTTTTTTTATTGGCAAGATTATTACTACTTTCACAGTAACTATTACATACATTATTGCATTCCATCTAACACAAAACTTAGTATATTTAGATAAGCTCTTTGCCACCTACTTACCCATAGCAAACCCAAAGAAGAGGTTGACTCTATCTCCGTAAAAATATATAGTATCTTCGACTTTCAAGAAATCAACACTCTACCAGCCGTCATCCCGGTCCGCTCTATTAGCCTTAAGCTACTCTTTCTCTGGTTAAACTATAAAGTCCTTGCAGTATCTTTTGCTTTTATTAATATACCTGTAAATCCACATGTCATGAGTGTAGTTCAATCCACATATCCATTGTAGAGGCAGCAGTATAACTTGCAAAACTTACCTTTTGTAGATTGTGAATTACAGAAATATTTGATAATTGCTGTTTGTGAATTATATATATATATACATGAAGAATATTATCCACATTTGGAACATTTGTTCTGTAAAATGGGAAACAAAAATTCTTCATAATTTTATCCTTTATATGTAACAGCTTTTTGTGATAAATATATATTTTTGAACATCCAAAACATGAATTAATTTGAAGTAGGAATTAAGCAAAAAGAAGAAATAAAAATCATTGGAATGGAAATACTAATAAAATGCTTTTAATTAATAAATTACATAAATCAAGAAATTGTATTTCACATAAACATTGACACTGTCACATATATCTTCAATTGTGTAAATAGTAACCTACACTGTAGCTACTTTAATTTATGTCAAACTTATGATATAAACTGAATACTTTACCATTGTAAGAAAACATATTTATTAAAAAACAAATTAGTCCACTTCACTTTCCTCGTCTTCTCACATTCATCATCATGTGATACAATAGTCCTATCCATGTCTTCGTCAATTATAATCATCGCTAATCAAATCCAAGACTTTCTTCCTATTTCCTTTACTGATTCAAAAGATTTCTTCCATTTCCCTACTGAGAACTCTTCAAAAAGCTGTAATAAGATTCCAATAAAAATATCAAAATTGCCTAAGAAATAGTAATTACTTCCTAAACAAAAAATATAATAAAAAACCCTTAGCAGAAAACAAACGCAAACGAACCAACTACAAGTGAAGGTAGCAAAGTATAATCTCACTACTCACAGAGAGTAAAATTTCTCCTCTTTTGGTGCGCTTGCGAATTAGACTGGCCGCTTTGTTTATAGTTCGACTGTATATTCAGAAAACACAGTCCGAGTAACTCTAAAAAGGTCCTAGATAAAAGGCAGTGAAAGTACATTTTGAGAGTATACCAAAATTGTTACAGCAAAAAGAATGCCAGCTAACCTGTATGTACACAAGTAACCACTGAATTAAAACTGGCGTTATGTTAAATTTTATTAATTTTTTCCACGGAGAAAGTAATAAAAGAAATGCCCTGATTAAATAATCAACCAGATAATGAGAACAAATCTAATTTTTCCGGCCTCTCTGTCACTCTCCCACTTTCTCTCTGTCTCTCTCTGGTGTACAGTTCGCCTTGTCCAGCCTTGCAATGTCTTTGTAACAACGCCTTGTCCAGCCTTGCAATGTCTCAGTAACAATATAGCAATGCACTCTACCATTTTATGTCACCATAAATTTTATGTGAGACGTGACATTTAGCAGACAGTTAATAGCAAAGAAAAATCTTAATTGTGTTCACTAGTAAACTTTGTAATTTCTTCACAGAATTAATTAAAACTAGTGCTCTAGGACAAGGGTGTTTCTTTTTTAAATTCATTTAATTTATCACCGCCGCTAAATATGTATACATTGGCTAGTGCTCTAAACCAAAGGGCCATACCCGGCCAAGATTTATGAAATATTAGCTGGTTTTTTTTTTTTTAATTTCATTTCATCTTTTTTTTTCCTTGACAAGTTTAAACCGCTTATCTTGACGTATAGTCTTCAGATAGGATTAAATTATCTGAGTGAACACGTAAACTCCCACAAAGAGGTCCGTCAACATGACGATGTTGAAAATTCCAACTAGTAACATCTTCAGAGCAGCCAGCTGAATATGGAATCAACCATATTGATTCAGTATCGAGCTGGAAAAGACATATGTTGGTTCTCGGCAAATAGCAGAATTTTGAATTTGATTTTATGAAACATTGTAGTCCAATTGACAACCATCTATTAATCCGAAAGTCCAATTAATTCCCAACTATTTATACCTAACGTCTTAGATTCTCAAGAAACCTTTAAATTCAATTTTTCCGGAAAAATATTTTAAATAAAAGTGATCGATATATATATCGATATATTGTAACATTTTTTCCTCTGAACTAGTTACTGCAACTAGTTTCTAAGTGGGTTCGATTAGATAAAACACTCTAAACTAAAAAAAAAACAGTTTATTGTTTTACACAATAAATTACAAATAAAGCACTTAATAATAATTAATACACAGTTTAAACCAACAAAAGTTCACTTAGTTCACTTTTTATTCACTATTCACTAACGTACACTCCGATTGTAACAAGACTCTCTAGACTGACTAGCAGTTGTTCACTTTTATACCAGCGGAGAAGGGTCTGGAAAGTTCTAGAACATTCTGGAAGAGGCTAGAGCGCCTGCCAGCGCTTCCTGGCCACTAGGAGAACTTGAGAAACCTGCTTTCTTTCCTAGATGGCACCAGTGGCTCGTTACACTGCTCTCCTCTCAGATCTGTTCGTCCCGAACAGAAACATATCTGGTGACGTAAGACAGTAATCGGTCCAGATGTATGATCTTCATTTTGGATCTGGGGGTCCGTTGGATTCGGTACACCAGGTCCTTGAGCCTTGAGATGATTGTGTAAGGTCCTTCCCAATCGTTTTGAAGCTTTGGGGACCTTGTCTCTTCCGGACCGAATTATACAGCCATACCTTATCGCCTTCCTGGAAGGTCCCTCCGGTGTCCCTCCGCATTTTCATCCGGTCACTTTCTAACACTATCTTGTCGCGCACCTTTCGACGGATGGTTCTCAATCTGCATAGTTATCCACGTCCGTTTCCTCTTCTTCTGGGCTACCAAATAAAAGGTCACTGGGTAGCCGAAGTCTCTTCCGAGCACAACGCTGGCTGGTGTGCGGCCATGGTCTCGTGGACAACCGAACGGTACGCCATCATTACTAGCGGTAATCACTTCAGGGCTCCATTCTTCTAGTGGTAACAGTAGTTCTTTTGCATTGTCCCTGTTCTTTCAGCTCTATCTTGCCACAGTGCTTGCAATCCGTATTGCAGGCCGTCTTGAAAGAGCTTCAGCATTGCCATGGAGTATTCCCTTCCGGTGGATGACCTTGAATTGGTATTCCTGCAATCTTTCTATCCAGCGAGCTACTTGACCTTCCGGGTTCTTGAAATTTAAGAGCCAATTCAGTAAAGCATGGTCTGTCCGCAATAGGAACGGCTGCCCATACAAGTATTTGTGGAAATGTTCCAATGCCTTCACGATTGCCAGAAGCTCTTTCCTAATGTTACAGTAATTCTTTTCATCCTTAGAGAGAGTTTTAGACAATTTCGCAATGACTCGTTCTTCGCCATTCTGTACCTGTGAAAGTACATCCCCTATTCCAACTGCGCTGACATCTGTGTCTACTATGAATTCGCAACCAGCCCTTGGATATGCTAAGATTGAGGACGTCAATAAGGCTTTCGTGAGTCGTTCAATGTTTCTTGGCATTTAGGTGTCCATTCGAAAGGTTGTTCATTTTCAGTCAGGCGATGAAGTGGCCTGGCTATGTCTGCAAATCCGTGGATAAATCTGCTGTAGTAAGTACACAGCCCCAGGAAACTTCTCATTTCAGGCTTATCTTTCGGGACTGGCCAGGCACTCACGGCTTCAATCTTCTCAAAGTCGGTCTTCACTCCTTCCGCGGCAACAATATGTCCCAGGTATTTCACTTCCTTGCTAATCAGTTGGCATTTCTTCAGGCTAAGCTTCAAGCCAACGCCGGACAATTTTTCCAAGACCTCTTCTAATTGCCTGAGGTGTTCCTTTAAGGTCTTGCTAAAGATGAAACGTCGTCTAGGTAATCAGGCAGTTCCGCCAATGCAACCCTTTCAGAGTTGTCTCCATCAGCCTCTCGAAAGTAGTCGAGGCATTGCAGAGTCCGAATGGCATCACGTTGAATTGCCACAGTCCTGTACCTGAGGAAAAAGCCGTCTTCTCTCGATCCTCTGGATGTACCTCCACTTGCCAGTACCGCTCTTTAAGTCCAAAGTCGAGTACCATTTGGCCTCCTCTAAAGTGTCCAGAGTGTCGTCTATTCGTGGCAACGGGTGATGTCATTAAGCTTGCGATAGTCAACACAAAATCTTGTCGATCCATCCTTCTTCTTGACCAACACAGCAGGAGAAGCCCAAGGGCTGCTGGAGGGTTGGATCACGCCTTGTATCTTCATGTCGTCTAACATCTGGTCAACTTCCTGTTGTTTGGCCAGGGGAATCCTTCGTGGTGGTTGCTTGATGGGTGGATGATCGCCCGTATTGATTCGCTGCTGCACCGTCTCCGTCCTTCCAAGGTCGTTAGACTGCAAGAAAACACATGTTGGAACTTCCATAGCCGGTTTCCTGTCCTCAAGTTTCAAATCGGCAACTGCACTTTTGATGAACTCGTTCATTACCATGGATTTTGGCGCAGGTTGCCTCTCAGCTAGATCTGCACTGTCAGTCTCAGTACCGGATATCATTTTGACTTCCTCACACCTGCCTATGATCGTTCCCTTCTTCAGCTTTTGGACGGAATCCTTAGTGTTTCAAAGTCTAGCCGGTATTTTGTTAGTTTCAGCTGAGATAAGCGTCCGACCCTTAAGAATGCCGTTGTAGAGTTGCGGAGCCGGCTCTAATACTCACAGTACCCTCCTGGTTTGTCCACCAATGCAACGGCGGCTACGGCTTCACTCCGTGGCGGTAGGATAAGGTCTTCCGAAAGCATCACTTGTCTTACCACTCCATCATCTTCTTTACACATCTTTAGAACGGTCTCCTCGTTCCCTATTCGCATAGATCTCTCATCAAAATTCAGGATGCTTTATGGGTCTTCATAAAATCTATCCCCAGTATGACTGAATCAGCCACCAAAACATGATGAGGCATCTTCTTACTACCCACCTCGATGGTGACCGGGGTTTCTCCTACGACATCCATGCTCTCCCCATTGGCCGCCACGATTAGAGGGAGTTCTTAAATTCCACTTCGGTAGGAAACCTTTCCTGACGATAGTGTGAGTGGCTCCGGTGTCTGGCAGGCTTTACCCGCAACCTTTCCTTCCCAGTAGTAGGCCATTTTCGTCGCATTTTCGTCGCATCGAAACCTTTAATTGTGCCGAACACAAGAGAGGCATAAGAGAGACGAGACGGCTTCCGCCCCTCCTAGCAGGCTACGCGTAGTTTTCCTGATTATCTTCGCCCTTTTGCTGTTTCTTGCTAGTAGGGCGTTTGCACTCTCTCTTAAAATGTCCAAATTCCTGGAAGTTAAAACATTTAAGGACTGTTTAGTATTTGCGTTGGAGGGCACCAGTTCCCGAGCCAGACACTCCACAAACCGCTCCACAAGTCTTCAATTTTCCCCTTCGCTTTACCAGCACTTGGAGCGACAGATGGCTTCACATAAGTCTGCCTTACCCGAACTGGTTCCTTTTGGATGCTTTTTTTTTACAGCCTCAAATACTAAAGCTCTTGCCAGCGCCTCCCAGATCGTCCTTGATCTGGTTAACTTGATAGCCTGCTTTAATTCGGGGTCCTTCAGGCCGTCGACAGTTACAGGCACCTACATCAGCAATAAGGAAACAACGCCCACACAGATAGATACTACTGTTCTCTTTAAGATAGAGATAACCATTTATATATATAAGATAATAATTTAATTGTGAGATGATTAGTACTTTGCTCGTTGCTACTGTGTACATGTGTGTCCGCTTGTATGTCAATAAAAGTTTTTTTTAAAAACTCTCCCGCAGTTTCTGTTTCCATAACTGGCGCCCGATTGCAGGGGCCGGCGAAAGTATTTAAAGCGATCTGTAATCCCCTAAAATACTTCGGTTTTTACCGTTAATTACCGGCCCAACGGAAAGGAATCCAGACGAGACTACTTATCTCAACCAGGGTTCCAGACACCCATCAACTGCACACAACAGGCTACAGGGCACACAAACCAGGAAACCTGGCGACACACCACGAGGACATCATCGCAACCGAGGGAGCCTCAGGCGGAACTTCGGAGCCAGAGCAACAACCACCAAATCCTTTCAGAGGTAATTTAAATTTCACTCTCGTACCATCCAGAATGAGCAAAATTTCAAGGCCCCTTTCACACGACATCTTGCGATACATCCCCGATTATGAAGGCAACAGCCACGAACTTCCCCATTTTATAGACACTTGCCAAGAAATGTACGGGAGTTACTGTGCGGCAAACGTTGAAGAAAAAGAGCATAACCACTGGTTATTAATAAAAGCCATACTAACCCACATAAAAGGCCCCGCTAAAATTGTAATATATAATAATAATTGTAAAACAGTAGAGGAAATTATAATAGCACTACGAAAAAATTTTGCGGATAATCGAACGGTACCCGACCTATTTTCAGAGATAAATTGCATGAGGTCAAAACCAAAAGAACACCCTATAGAATTCTTAAATCGACTAGACGAAAAACGGACTACCATAGTAACAAAATATAAAATAGACGGGACGACTGGAGTAGTACTAACAGAATTAACTAACCAATTAGACGCTCATTTAGTAAGAATATTCCTTTACGGGATACACCCTTCACTAGGCGCTTATTTACAATCACTACAATGTCAAAACCTAGACGACGCTCGAACAAAAATTATAAATGACTGCGGAATAATAATGAGCCAACTAAGACTAGCAAACACACCCGAAAGCATTACGTACAACACCCCAGTAACAAACAAGAACCCCCCAAACACTCAAAGACCCTATAAAAACAATTTTACTTATCCACAATACCAAACCTATCAAAACCCTCGATCCAACTTTATCCAACATCAAAACTATGTACCACACTTTAATTTCCCTCAATACTCTCAATTTAGACCCGACTATAATTCCCCCCAACACTTTCAATTTAGACCTAACTTGAACTTCCCCCAATCATCACAGTCCAGATTTAAATACCAGAACACACCAAAATGGGATTCACAAAATACCGTATCAATGAGAACGGTTAACAAACTAACAGACGGAAGAAACATGGGAGCCCCACATGAATTAAACATAACCGAATCCACTCAGAACAGCGAAATAAACGAACTAAGAGAACAGGTTAGAACCCTAACCGAAACAGTCTCGAAACTTACAAACCATTTTTTAGAACCAGGACCGACAGCAACAGAACCCCCCGGGGAACAACAATATTTGAGTTAAAAGCACTATCACAATCCTTACCGTATTTCCTAGACAAGACAAATAACAAATGGTTAATCGACACAGGATCCCAAAAAAATACATAAATCCCGAAATAGTAAAATCCAATATGAAAAAATATTCTGAAGAATTTTTAGTACGAACACCAACAGGCGAAGAAAAAGGACATGAGTACATTTTAATGAATATTGACCAGATATTTCCGAAAGCGGAACCTATTAAACTATACATATACAATTTTTCTCCCCGTTACGACATACTGATAGGACATGAAACTTTAAGTAAATTAAACGCTACGGTAGACTTTAAGAAAAAATTATTAAGATATAAAAATAGTAATAAGAGACTATTATTTAAAATGGATGATAAAGTAAACTTAAAAAAAGGTTATAATATAGTTAATATCCCCTTAAAGAACGTAAATTGCAAGGAAGGAATAATTAAAACAAAAGAATTAAATAAGGAAATCACAATTCAAGGCGGTTTAGTAAAAAACGAAAAAGGGCGGGCTAAGTGTCTCGTTTACGCCCAAGAGGTAACAACAATATCGTTGGAACCCATGGAAATAGACGAGGTCGACTCTATACATGATTCTAGCTCTTCGACCATAAGTCCAAAGGAGTTAGAGGAAATAAAAAAAGAAATCCCACACCTTTTACGAACTAGCCACATGAATGATGAAGAGAAGTATAAAATTATAGAACTAATTAGACAATACCCAGAAACGATAAAACGAGAAAATGACAGACTAAGTAGCACGAACTTACTTAAACATAAAATTAGGACAAAAGACGAAAATCCGGTTTACACCAAAAGCTACCGATACCCAGAAGCTTTTAGAAATGATGTTAAATTAGAAATAGATAAATTACTAGAAAATAAAATAATACAACCTAGCCATTCCCCTTATAATTCCCCCATTTGGGTAATTACAAAGAAACCCGACGCTTCAGGTAAGCGCAAAATAAGAATGGTGATCGACTATCGTAAGCTAAACGAGAAAACGATAGAAGATAAGTTCCCCCTGCCCAATATAGAGGACCTTTTCGGCAAGATCGGAAGGGCCACTTATTTCTCTGCCATAGATTTGGCTTCGGGATTCCATCAGATCGAGATGGACCCCGAATCAATCCCGAAAACAGCCTTCAGCACAGAGACTGGGCATTACGAGTTCTTAAGGATGCCTTTCGGACTCAAAAATGCACCTCCAACCTTTCAAAGAGCAATGAATGCTATCTTTGCTGACATTCCCAATGCCCTTGTTTATATGAATGACATTATTATTTTTTCGGACAGCCTAACTGAAGATTTAAAACACTTACAAACAGTTTTTAAGAAATTAAAGAAGTATAATTTAAAACTGCAGCTAGATAAAACGGAATTTTTCAAGAGAGAACTTCTCTGTCTAGGTCATATAATATCAGAAAAAGGTATACAACCAAACCCCCAAAAGTTAGAAGTAATAAAAAAATTTCCCATACCAAAAACGCAAAAAGAAATAAAACAATTCCTAGGCCTTACCGGGTATTACAGAAAAATGGTAAAGAATTATGCGAGAATTGCCAAACCACTGACACAAGCCCTGAGAAAAGACTCCAAAATAGACATTAATAACTCTGACTACAAAAATTCCTTCGAAAAATTAAAAGAACTCTTACAGAATAACCCGATACTTCAACTACCAGACTTTAATAAGACTTTTTATTTAACCACAGACGCTTCCAATAAAGCTATAGGCTCAGTATTATCCCAAATCCATGATGGAAAAGATTTACCCATCGCATTTGCCTCACGCACCCTTAATCAAGCAGAAGAAAACCTTAGTACTATTGAGAAGGAGTTACTCTCAATTGTCTGGGCATGCAAACATTTCCGGCCTTACTTATATGGCAGAAAATTCATCATTCAAACCGACCACAAGCCCCTTCAGTGGCTGCATAATTTAAAAGAACCGAATTCCAAATTATTACGTTGGAAATGCCTATTAGCAGACTTTGAATTTGAAATTAAATATCTACCCGGAAAAACAAATATAGTGGCAGACACCCTCTCGAGAATTCCTCAAGAAATTAATGCAATAGACAACCCAGAAAGCGAACTAAATCCCCAAGAAATACTAGACCAATTCTTACGCGAGTATCCCCCAGAAAATGAAAACGAGAACGAACACGATAACAGTAGCCTAGCCACAATACATTCCCAAGACAGCTCAGCCGACCAAATTACACTAATGGACAAAACTAAAATTCTAAACGTGGAACAGAATCAAATATTGATAGAACGAGGTTCACCAGATGTGAAACTTCTCAAAGTATTTGGAAAGAAACGAATAAAAATCACCCTTAGCAATTTAGATGTAAAAACACAATTAAACCAATTTATAATCGACTACTTAAAACCTAACACCACATATGGAGTTTACTGTCAAAACACTGAAACACTACAATCAACATATGACGACATATTCTTAACTCTCCAGAATTTAATACTTACAAACTTTCGAACTATCAAACTTCGTAGATATTACAAAATACTACTCGACTTAGAAGATAAAGAAGAACAGACTGAAACAATTAGTAATTATCACGGAGGAAAAACTTATCATAGGGGAACCTCCGAAACATATGAACACATAAGACGAAGATACTACTGGCCAGGAATGTACAAAGACATCTCTGACTACATTAATCAATGTCCAATCTGCCTGAAAACCAAATATGAGAGACAACCCATCAAACTGACTTATAATCTCACCCCTACACCAGATAAACCCTTCGAGAAATTGGCCATAGATGTATTCAACTATAACTCAAAGAAATTTTTAACCATGATTGACTGCTTTAGCAAAAAACTAACGATCTACCCCATACAAACACACAATCAATTGGAGGTACAAGACAGATTACAAAACTACTTCTCCCTTTTCCCATTACCGAAAATAATCCAAATGGATAATGGAAAAGAATTCGACAACAACGGTATCAAAAATTTACTCACTCTTTACAACATAGAACCTCACTACACGACACCCTCACATTCACAATCACAAGGCATCATAGAAAGAGCCCACTCTACCTTGGTAGAGCTATTAAATTCAATCCAACTCCAAAATAAAACTAACAACCTAGAAAGAAACATACAGCTAGCAGTATTAGCATACAACAACAGCATAATAACAAGCCTAAAATTAACCCCCATGGAAATAACGTTCGGAACTAATAACATAACCCCTGACAATCTACAACCCACCTTGACGGAAGAAAGAACTAAACGCTATCACCAAGATCTAGACATAGTACACAACGTAATTAAGGATAGACTAAACAAAGAAAAAGAAAAAAGGACAAAAACTAAACCAACATAGGGAACCGGAAGTAGAACTACCTGACACAGTTTACTTAAAATCAACCACACACAGAAAACACAAACCCAAGTACTTTCCAGTATCATATAATCCTAAAACTAAATTAGCAACTAATCTTAAATTTCAAGCAAACAAACAATTCAAAGTACACCCTAATCGAATGAAAAGACCCAGAAAAGTGAATAAACGAATTTCTGTTTCAGGACAAAATGTTAACGCAAACGCTGATACTGAACCTACTAATCCAACTGATACCAACAAACCTAGCACCAGCACAGGCCTATAAAGTAACGGACTTAACCAAATCACCTGGCATAATACCTTTCCTAATACAACCATCCTTCATACTGAATCAAACTTATTCTTACATTCATAACATAAACCTAAGCAAATTACAAGAAGAAATAACACGAACAGAACAGAATTTAAAGAGAATAGACCCAAAGAAAAGAGATCCTCATTATATCAGAACTATAAACGCTTTTTTAAAATACGCACAAGACAAACTAGACCATATCTACTCAAACAAAATAAACAGGCAAAAAAGAGGATTAATTAACGGATTAGGGACAGCTATATCATGGCTAACAGGAAATATGGACGCAAACGACAAGGACCGGTATGACAAAATAATACAGCAAGTTCAAAAGAACGAATACACTATCGAACACAACGTAGAAAACCAACTTACCGTCAATACGGAATTAATTAACAAATATAACAAAGACATAGGCATAATTCAAAACAACAACAACAAACTAAAAAGCTATTTGACTATACTGACCAACGAAACGTTCGCTTTAGAGCTCGCGCATCAATATAATTTCCTCTTAAGTAACTTACAATTATTAATAAACAAATTAAATGACATAAGTAATAGTATAGAATTTTGTAAACTGGGAGTAATACACTCCAGTATTATAACTACCCAAGAAATACTACAAGTTGTTAACCAAACCAAAATCCAACCTATTAGCGAGGATCCTGAAATCCTATGGCAATTAGGCTCCATTAAATGCGCTCTGTACGAAGACCACATATCCTACATCCTAGAAATTCCCCTAAAATCCACTTTATAGGAAACCCTTTTCTATCTTTCACACCCCGCAGAATACCAAGGAAATATTATAACAATTTATACATATCCCCATTTAGTATTAAGAAATTATAAACAATTATATACTAGCAACAATTGTACATTAATTAAAGGAAAGTATTATTGTAGACAAGCCAAAAGAATCGAAAATAATAAATGTATTGAAAATCTGTTAAAAAAGGAACCACATGACTGTAAAACAATAATACTTCACGAACCCAAACCCTTTGTAAAATACATTTCCCCACTTAACAAATACTTACTTTACAAACATAACGATTTAATTATAAATATTAATAATTCCATTAATGTAACCTTGTATTCGAAAAATTGTTACTTATTATATCTAGAACCAAATGAATATGTACATAATTTTCCCAAGCCATATGTCTACTGGGAAACTAATCCTATTGATATGGAAAATATTCTTATTAACAAACCTAGTAATATTAACATATCCTTTGACAAACTTAATCATTTAAATATCCACAATAAACCTTTAGAGATAATTACAGAAGTAGCTAATAATAATACCCATATTTTAATCTTATATTTTATTGTAATCATAGTATTAAGTCTTGTTATATCATATATCTATAGGAAAATCCATAACTATTGTAAACAACCAAAATTAATAGAAAATAGAAATTTAACCCCAAAACAGGAAGAACCCTGCTACCCTTCACTTAACCCCTCGCCGAGGGCGGCTCAATCTTGAGGAGGGAGGAGTTACAGGCACCTACATCAGCAATAAGGAAACAACGCCCACACAGATAGATACTACTGTTCTCTTTAAGATAGAGATAACCATTTATATATATAAGATAATAATTTAATTGTGAGATGATTAGTACTTTGCTCGTTGCTACTGTGTACATGTGTGTCCGCTTGTATGTCAATAAAAGTTTTTTTTAAAAACTCTCCCGCAGTTTCTGTTTCCATAACTGACGAAGGCATCCGCAGCAAATCCCTCCAAAAGATTATCATCCAGGCTGGGGAGGAACGCCATTGTAACCAAGCGAGAGATATCGGCACTAAATTGTTAGAGTGTGTCTCCCGGGTTTTTAACTGCGTCCTGTACAGCTCCTGGATATGCTTGTCGCCGAACCTTCTCTCCATGTGTTCGCTCAGAGTGAGCAAAATCTCCTCGGTGATGCTCCGGACTGCTGTGCAGGATGTCCAGCGCTTCTCCCAGCAGCGAGATAATCAATGGTGTTGCTTTCTCTTTTCGCTCCGACCATTTGCAGAAGCGGCAGCATTGAATTGTAGAAAATAGTTTGCCACGATGATGCTCCGTCATAGGTTAGCGGCTTGATTTGAGCAAGAGCTCTGAGCGCCACTCGTGTGCCTTAATTTTCCTGTATGACTTCCGTTGGAGTGGCTCCAACTCCAACCTTGGCAAGCCAGTCTCCGTGCTCTCCAATCGGCGTCTTACGTACTGTTCTACCTCGCCTATCTTCCTCTTCATTTCGGATTTTAACTCCTCTTGGACCTTTTTCATTTCTTCTTGGACCTGATCTATTTCTTCGTGGACCTTATTTATCTCATTTTTTATTTCTTCTCATTTCATACTGACCCCTTTTCGCTTCCTCTCGGCTCTTCTTTATTTCGTCTTTCATTTCATCCTGGACCCTGTCTATTTTGTCTTTCATTTCATCCTGGCCCCTTTTCATTTTCTCTCTCATTTCTTTCATTTCGTCCTGGCCTCTTTTCATTTCCTCTCGCATTTCATTCAAAAATGTCATCATCAGTTCCTCTATTTTCCGCGTTTGACTTCTAGTACTTATGGGCATACAACAAATTGATACTAAGCTGTTACCTGCATAGAGATTTTATCCCACTTCTGACACCAAATGTGACGTTTTCGCTTTGAACTAGCTACTGCAACTAGTTTCTAAGTGGGTTCGAATAGATAAAGCACTCTAAACTTAAAAAAAAAAAAATTATTGTTTTACACAATAAATTAGAAATAAAGCACTTAATAATCATTAATACACAGTTTAAACCAACAAAAGTTCACTTAGTTCACTTTTTATTCACTATTCCCAAACGCACACTCCGTTTGTAACAAGACTCTCTAGACTGACTAGCTGTTGTTCACTTTTATACCAGCGGAGAAGGGTCAGGAAAGTTCTAGAACATTCTGGAAGAGGCGTGTCACTAGGAGAACTTGAGATACCTGCTTTCTTTCCTAGATGGCACCAGTGGCTGCGTTACAATATATATATGTATATCGATCATTCATATTTCATCTTTAAAGAAAATCTTTGCAACCATTTTCAAATAAACCATGAAGAAAATCTCAGACAAAACATTCAGTATTGCACTTTCCCATATCAGTGATTCAACATACTCAAAACGTCAGCAGTAATCCATGTTTAGGACTTACTATCATAAATAAAATTACTTTGAGCTAGAGATTTGTACCTCTGGGTTTGGAGAGTATGTTGTATATTGTCTCCCCTTCCTATTGTTAATCAGTCTTGTCTTACCGACGAGATTAAAAGGAGAGATAGAATTGGAGATATCAACTAACAGTATTAAAGGAAGAATATGGCCTAGCCATATTGAAAGTCAGGTTATTGCACATATTGGTGTTACGGCTGGGTGAAATTAGGAGTAGCTGCCGATCAGATAAGCTCTAGTTACAATTTGAGTTATAATGGTTAGTGTAGAGTTATATTTTGACAAATATCACTTTATAATTCCCACAAGCCTTTCGCTGAAATGGTATTATTAATTTAGTGTTACTATATCTGTCGCATTAACTGATCCCAACCTTGTTCATAACTTCACTCAAATTTTTTGGTGTGATTTTTTCATAATTTACCAAAATTTTAAGGGGAATATGAGAAATGGGTTATTTTCATGACATTTCGTCCGCTCTAGAGAATAAGAAATATTGTCTGGGTGTCTTTCTGGACGTGGCTCAGGCTTTCGACGGAGTTTGGCACCCAGGACTACTCTATAAATTAAAACAATTTCTTCCCACTCCATTTTACCTTCTCCTGCAATCCTATCTTACGGACCGCTGTTTCAGAGTGAGATGCGGCATTGAGGTTTCCGATTTACATGTTACCTGCGCCGGTGTGCCACAGGGCAGTATATAGGACCAATCCTTTATACCATATACACTGCTGACATTCCTACCCATCCCCAAACACTAATAACAACCTATGCTGATGACACCGCAATACTATTTTCCCACCCTTATCCTTCTCATGTCTCTACTACTGTACAAGAACACCTTGAGCTCATTGAAAGCTGGTGTAAAAAATCGAGAATAAAACTCAATCCTGCCAAATGTGTCCAGGTTACATTTACATTACGGAGGCAGACTTGCCAACCATTAACTATCAACAATGCAGAAATACCCACTTCTACACAGGTACGTTACCTAGGACTCTACTTGGACAGTCGTCTAACATGGAACCCTCACACAAGACTTAAACGAAAAGAACTAAACAGACGTTACGGACTCTTGAGAAGACTCCTTGGACCTAAAGCTACCATGAAGGTACAGAACAAACTCACACTCTACAAAACACTACTTAGACCGATATGGACATATGGAGCAGAATTGTGGGGCTCCGCAAAACCTTCCAATGTACAACCCATACAATCCTTCCAATCCAAAGTCCTCCGCCAAATCGTTAACGCACCCTATTATGTCTCCAATCTCACCCTGCATCATGACCTTAATATTCCCTTCGTTAAGGATCTAATCCTCTCCCGATTCCAAAATTTCCATAAAAGCCTAGAGCTTCACCCAAATCCTCTTGCCCAATCACTCTCTACACTTTTCCACCCTGACAATCCTCCACGACGTTTAAGACGTCGTTGGCCACGAGATCTCCTTGCTCCTCAACCCACAAGTTCATCCTAGGGAGTTCCATCGCTGGTTGGTTTCTCCCATCACGTCATCCTAGTTGTGGCGCTGAGCTTAGCTCAGTGACACAATTGTTTATAATACTGTATATACACTTTTGCCATTGTATATAGTTGTACAAATGCAAATAAATATATAAAAAAAAAAACTTTTCATGACACCTTCAAATTCTATTCGGGCTTCAGAAATTCGTTCCCAATTCACTGCTGCCTATATTGAATCAGCTAGTGTACAGGTAACTAGATGACCTCCACTAAAGAATATGATTATGCTGAAGATAATTTTTTGTTAAATTGTAATAATTTGGGTGTGTATGGCTTTGTGTCGGATGCGATGATGGTATCTAAAGGTTGGAGCTTCCTGTGATTTTTCGTTTTTGAAATATTTTGTTCCCACACCGAACCTAAGGTTCGGAACATTTTTCCACATTTAGGACAAAATTTCCGATGAAAGGACAATTTTGAAAATTTGGCCTGAACGCAATACTGTATCATTCAGCAGTCAGGGAAAGTGATCTTATATGGCTTTTCCTCTTTAGAGGAGTCATTTTACAATTTGAAAATAATTTATTTTATTTTATTGAAAATTTAAATTATAAAAATTATTATTTTTTTTTTTTTTTTTTTAATAATGTCAGTAAATAAGTTATTATTACCAAAGTAAATTATTATTTGCTTTAAAAATTATCAATAAATAAAGTTGTGAATACCTTAAATCTTTTAAATGACTTATTTCAGTGGAGAAACACTACACCATTTATCGGTATCTACTTTTAGATCTCGAATATTTATGAATAAAAAGAACGTGGGAGAAAACGTGAAGATGCTTGTAGAGCAAGAAAATGTTCATTTCTGTCGACCTTTCATCTTTGTACACTTCCGGATTAAAAAAAAAAAAACAGGAAATTTGTCCAAAACTGCAAGCCCCAACTTGATAGTGTGAATGCAATATTTAGCCCGTGCATTAATACATTACATACATAACTACATTCTTGTAGTTCTTTTTTTGTTCTAATTGTAATAAATGGTATTGTAGCAGGATAGTAATTAGTGGCTCAGGTTTTTAGAGTGACCTTGCTAATGAATGTTTCAATATTGCAGGTATACAGAGTGGACTGCCCCAAGTGAGTTACGTGAAAGCCATCGACGTGTGGATGGGAACTTGCACAGGTAATAATATTTGATGGATCCTAGTGTAAATGCATCATAAAAAAACCATGATAATGGATTGTGAAGCCACAATATGTGTAGATAAAGTTTAATCTCAAATAAACTTATTTAATTTGATTTTGTAAAGGTGAGACATGGGCACCATATTCTGAACTTTTATTCGATCATTCTTTACAGTTGGTGAGCTATGACTTTTATACTCACTACTATACAACCGTTCAAGACTAAAATTACTCAGACGCCCAGTATTTAAGCTCTGGTAAATTCATCCAGGATATTTTCTTGATGGTGACGCTTTTGTATCAAATGCATTCCTCATAGCTCATCGAACCACATGTTATAGCGATTCTTTGTCCCTTTAAATGCTCAATAACTGTTCGTTTGAAAGAGATAAACAACGCAAGAGCAGGAATTAAAGATACCAGGAATTGGATCTTGATGTTTCGTGTGCAACTGGGGGAAGGGGAACACTTATATGTCTTTCTCCTATTGCAATTGTAACAATTCCAATTGACATATTTTCTAGAAACTTGGAATTTTTACTAAATGTTTATTTGTTATTACAACATATAAATACATGCGGTATGGTGCCACATATTATGTTGTTTTTAGAACATAGTAATTGTGAACTGAACTAACTCCACACTGCACACCTCCAAGGAGCCCTTGACTACTAATTAGTCTGACTCCACATTGCACCCTCCAAGGAGCCCAGCAAAACTGAAAATTGGTTAAAGGTAAATCTAAGGTCACAGCTTACTGTAACACCGTTAAAATCAGATACTCCGGCGAAATTATTCAAATAAAACTGATAGACTTAAAGTTGCATATTTAGCAGTCAAAATTTAAATAAAATCTTCGGAGCCTTTTTCGAAAACAAACTTGAAATCTCTGAAAACTATTTAGTAAAGCCATAGTTTAATGACGCTTGTTGCTTCAAACTCGGAATTTCAGCGATCAATTTAGTGGATCTTAAAATTATATAGATAAGAGAATTGTACATTGTACTAAATTGTCTCTTTAGAGGAATGCTATCCTTTAGCGTTGCAGCTCCCCACTTTAAATGTGGGAGCCTTTTCTCGAGAAATACACGGAAAACTGAAAAATTTAATTCAGTAAAATCAGGCATTTTCAATTGACAGATTTTGACCACAGTTTCGTACTGGTTAGGAAGATGGCGCCTATACAGAATATCAAATGAGAGCTCATGCGATTTTTCGTTTTTTAGATAGTTTACTCAGATAGGTATCACCAAACACCTTTCTCTGAAGTAGTTATTTATTTCTAAAGTAAAGTGCCACTCGAGCTAAGGTTTAAACCGGTCAGTTGTATAAACATATATAAATTAAGCAAAATTTATATTAGTTTTCTGATATTTAATTATGCTAAAACGAATGTTTAATTTAACAACTTCTATTATTATCTTATTATTATTAAATATATTTTTGCAATTTCGTAAATTTTGTTTGACTGAAAGGTGGTACAGTGTTTTTACTTCCAATCACTAGAAATTAAAAATCATTATACTATCTAGAGACTATACGTGATTTTCGAGAAATTACTAGAAATTTAACCTCCGATTTTAGTGGAGTAGTTGTCCCAGTTGTCCCAGATGATATAAGAAAAACATCTTTTTTGTATCTGTGTTTGTCTGCGCGGCAGACACCACAAGGCGAGAAGGCGAACAATAATAAATAAACAGAATAGAGAGAGTGAAGAAAGTGTTTTCGATGGTTGATGCAGAGTAGCTGGAGTAGAAGTTCTTCAGGTGATGATGAGTGTCGATGGACCCGCTGGCGAATTCAGGTGAAGAAGTGAAGCTTATACTCGATACACGGACAAGTGCAGACATGTATATCGTCAATACACTGGCGCGAACAAGACGTATATAATTGATGCAGGCGAAAAAGAACACTAGCGTGTATGCTAAATACAAGGGCGCGAACTAGACGTATATAATTGAAACAAACTTAATAGAAGAAGTAAGAACGGCGCAAACACTGTGAATAGACGACAAGTGAAGAAATTTTTATAGAATGAGAACGGTTTAAGAGTGTGGGAAAATAAACGTAAGGCGGGAACCAGGAGAGATAAAAGGCGCCGCCAATCCCACTACCAAGAGAGAGAGGTAAAAGGCGGGAAGGCGTGGGAAATATGCGGGCGATGAAGTAACTATTTAGAAATAGCGAGCCAAGTTAATCTCTTAAAGGTGCCGCGACTTAACATGCCGCCCGCTCTGAAGACTCGGCTTCAGCATTACTGATTAGGAAGCGGACAGAGTTTGGTGAGCGAACGGCGGATGGTGCCAGAAGCGGTATAGACGTCGGCGACACGACTAATGGAATCACGTCCAGGATGGAGGGCGATGATGCGGCCTAAAGTCCATTGGCGCTGCGGAACATTGTCTTGGTGAATAATGACAACGGTGCCAGGTGCGACCTCCGTAGCGGGAAGAAGCCACTTGGCACGTTGTTGGAGCGTGTGGAGATACTCCTGACGCCAGCGTTTCCAAAAGTCCTGTTGAATACGCTGGGGCAGTGGCCACCTGGACAAGCGATTTATATTAAGGGCGGTAACATCGCGCTCAGGAGGCGCGGTAAGAGGGCGGAAAGCCAGAAAATGGCCGGGCGTGAGGGGTTCCGGATCGTTCGGATCAGAAGAGAGGGAGCACAGAGGCCGCGAGTTCAGGATCGCCTCGACGTCGGTAGTCACGGTGAGCATGCTCCTCGTAAGTGAGGCGTTGATGATCGCCCACGACGTGGGTGAGGTGGTGCTTGGCGGTGTGCAGAGGCCTCCAAAGTGGGGACTGGCCAGGGGGATAAATCTCCACTCAATGCCAGCGGAAGCGGCAGCGCGACAGACTGCTTGTTGGTGACGTGCATCACCCAACAGGCGACCGAGTTCACGAAGTTTGTTGTGGGCTCCGACGAAGTTGGTTCTGTTATCGGAAAAGATAGTGGTTGGGAGCCCACGGCGAGCGGTGAATCGGCGAAAGGCGGCGAGGAAGGCAGATGTAGATAACTCCGACACGATCTCGAAGTGTACGGCTTTGGTGGTGAAGCAGATGAAAGCCACCAAGTAACCTTTAGTGACCACTGCGCCGCGGAGGCGAGCACTAGAAATGGCGAATGGGCTGGCGAAGTCAACGCCGGTTACGGTGAAGCGGCGGTAACGCGTTATGGGGGAGATTGACAGGGTTGGATGACAGGGCGCGGTTTGGCGGTGAAGCATCGGTTGCATTTCCCGATGCGATGGCGCACCACATTGCGTCCATCCAGGATCCAATAATGGCGGCGGATATAGGCGTGAGTGGCGAGAGCTCCGGCGTGTAGAAGGCGAATGTGGGCATCGTCGATGATGAGCTGGGTGAGTGTATGCTTCTTGGGAAGCAAGGCGGGGTGGCGAAAACCATATGGCAGAGGAGCTGACGATAGACGCCCGCCAACGCGAAGTACCTGCTCATCATCAACGAAGAGATGCAGCTGGCGCTCAAGGCGGTGTCGAGATCGCGGGTTGCGGCTCGCCTGGATTTCCTTGTCCAGGCGGGTGGATTGGGCCTGGCGTATGAGGGCGAGAGTGGCGTCCTGAATTTCGGAGGCGGTGAGGAATCCGATGCGGTGGGCGGAGGGATTGCGACAGTTGAAGAAGAAGCGCAGACAGTAGGCGGCTACGCGCTGAAGAGCCATTAGCGAGAAGAAACGCTCAAAGACGGGGTCATCCTCGGTGTCGGCGACAAGTACAATTGAAGCGGGGGGTTTGGCCTCTTGCTCGATGGACGCCTCATCAAGAGGTGCTGGGGTGTGAGGCCAGGAGGCGGGAGTGGCGGCAAGCCATGAAGGCCCCTTCCACCGCAAGGGGTGGTCTAGGATGTGATGGGGCGGAAGCCCTCTGGATGCCCAGTCGGCGGAGTTGTTCTGAGAAGCGACGTAGCGCCACGCGTTAGGCGGAAGGAGGTCTTGAATTTCGGCCCCGCGATTGCCAACAAAGGTCTTCCATCGGTGACTCTCAGCGCGTATCCAGGCGAGTGCAACCGTGGAGTCGGAGAACGCGGTGATAAGGCGCCGAGATGGGGGAGCATGCGTGTGCTGACTGCGTGAAGAAGCTTCGCGAGGAGATGGGCACCGCAAAGCTCTAGGCGCGGTAAGGAGATGGTTTTGTTGGGGGCCACCTTGCATTTAGCGGTGAGGAGGCGGACGTGGTGATGGCCGGTTGAAGTGGTGGTGTGGAGATACACGACTGCGGCGTGCCCAGATTCGGAGGCGTCGCAGAATCCGACAAAATGATGAACAGACGAGGGATGAACGGCAGGCAATAGGCGCGATATTTGTAGGTGGCCCAGGTCCGGGAGGTGATTTTGGAAGTCGTGCCAGGGAGCGATGAGCTCCTCGGGCAGGGTCTGATCCCATTCCCATTGGAGGCGGCATAGCTGGCGGAAGAACAGTTTGGCGCGGAAGGTGACGGGAGTAAGCCACCCTAGAGGGTCGAAGATGCGCGCCATCTGGCTGAGAACAGTGCGTTTGGTGGAGGCGGGATCGCTCATGCGGACGGCCTAGAATAAGGTGTCCGCGGTAGGGTTCCACCCTAGCCCCAAAATTTTTAGAGTTTGATCGCGATCGAGGCACAGCGGATCCTCAGACGGGGGTAGGCGGCAATGCTCGGGCGGAAGATCCTGTAAGAGAGCGGGGGAGTTGGAAGCCCATTTGCGTAATTCGAACCCGCCCGCCATGAGCAACTGCTGCAGTTGGGTGCGTAGGGCTTGGGCTTCGGACTCTGACGACGCTCCTGTGAGGATGTCGTCAGTTACAGGCCGCATTATCTAGGAATGCACATCTGCACTGATAAAGATTATCAGTTCTATATATAAGAGTATTAAAACCAATGCAAGGAGAGAATTAGAACCAGTTACATTTAAACAGTTGCTACTTTATGTATATAGTTAATTAAGTTTGTATTATTTTGAAATAAAGTTTTTTTTGGGGAAGTTCGCGGTTTCTGTTTTATAACTGGCGCCCGAACAGGGACAGCAAAGTGTCTTGAGTGCGAGATCAGTTATCCCGATCAAGTTACTTCAGTGTTTACTGTTAATTGCCGTCAATCAGTAACCCGATAGTGCAAGTGAGATCTGTTACCCGCCAAGCACTGTAAGTGATAAAAGTGAATCAGGAACCTGGCTACCTTCCAGCAATATCGCAATAAGGCGAGCAGTGATGCGGAGGAATCGGACTTTTCTGAGGAAGAACTCGAGCTCCTAGAAGACTTTAATGTAAACCCACCAGTTAAAACTAAATTCCAATTAACAGCATCCAAAATGGCCAACGTATCGCTACCTATTCCGCATGACATTCTCAAGTATATCCCAGAATATGACGGAGACAGTTACGCCCTACCCCATTTTATTGATACATGTGAAGAGATTTATAACATATATTGTGCGAATAACGTAAAAGAGAAGGAACATAATCATTGGCTGATATTAAAAGCAGCAATGGCACAAATAAAAGGTCCGGCTAAAATTGCGGTATATAATAATAACTGCAGAAGGGTGGGGGAAATTATAGAGGCCCTCCGAAAAAATTTCGCGGATAATCGATCAGTACCCGATCTATTGGCAGAAGTAAATTGTATGAAATCAAAACCAAGAGAACACCCAATAGAGTTCCTAAACAGACTTGACGAAAGGAGAATCACGATAATTACTAGATACAAAATAGACAAACTCGAAGAACCCGTTCTGAAAGAACTGACTAAACAGCTAGACGCCCAACTAGTCAGGGTATTCCTATACGGAGTACACCCTACATTAGGTGCACACTTACAGTCCCTATAATGTCAAGACTTAGATTACATACGTACTAAACTGATTAATGACTGCGGAATAGTAATGAACCAACTAAAACTATCGAATACACCTGACAATATTATAAACCACACCCCATCAAGCAGTAAAACCTACAAAATACCTAATACAAACTCCCCGAGATTCTATACACCTCGTTATCAAATGCCCCAATTTCAAAATTTTCAATTCCCAAAAAATAATTTCTTCCTGCCCAGACCTCAATTCCAAAACTTCCAACCACCCAGAAATAATTTTCCACAACCTAGATTTAATTCTCCTCAACAACCAATAAACACTAAACCACATTGGAACTCACAAAACACTGTATCAATGAGAACACTTAACAGACCTATGGACACTAGACACATGATCTCCCCTTATGAATTAACAATCACTGAAACAACTAACAATAATGAAATAACAGAACTAATAGAACAGGTAAAAGCCTTAACGGAGACTGTTACAAAACTAACAAACCATTTTTTAGAGTCCAACCCAATACCTCCCGAACCGCCCAACCAAAGTCCGTATTCGAGTTAAAGACAATCTCCAAATCTCTCCCCTATTTTCTAGACAACAATAGCTATAACTGGTTAATAGATACAGGGACTCAAAAGAATTACATCGATCCAGAAATAGTATCCCCAAGAACAAAAAAATACCAAGAAAAATTTATAGTCAAAACACCAGCGGGAGAGGAAACAGGTATTGAGTACATACTAATGAACATAAACGACATATTTCCTAACTCTGAGCCCATTAAACTTTACTTATTTAAATTTTCCCCTAGATATGAAATACTATTAGGACACGAAACACTAGGACAATTAAACGCTAATGTAAATTTTAAGAGTAATCAATTAGAATATAAACAAAGGAATAAACAGTTACTTTTCACTATGGACGAATACATAAAATTAAAGAAAGGACTCAATGTAGTCAAAATCCCTATAACAAACGTTGATTGTCCAGAAGGACTTATTAATGAGTATCCAAATGTAATCCTCGAAAAAGGTTTAGTTAAAAATAATAATGGTAAGGCCAATTGCCTTATATATTCCCATGAGGTCACGACCATATGTCCTGAACCCATGGAAATAGAAGAAATACCATCAACTTACAACTCAAACCCCGCGACCAATTGTCCCGTGGACTTAGAAATGGTAAAACATAAAGTACCATTAGTACAAAGTACAAAGAATTATCGGTATCCCCAAATTTTTAAAAAAGACAAACAAATCGAAATAGATAAGTTACTTGAAAATAAAATTATACAACCAAGTAATCACCTTACAATTCCCCAATCTGGGTAGTACCCAAAAACCCGGACGCCTCGGGGAAAAGAAAGGTGCGTATGGTAATAGATTACCATAAATTGAATGAAAAAAAATTAAGACAGATTTCCATTACCAAACATCGAGGACTTGTTCGGAAAAATTGGACGGGCAACATACTTCTCGACAATCGACCTTGCTTCAGGGCTCCATTAGATCGAAATGGACCCGGACTCCATTCCCAAGACGGTCTTTTCGACTGAACACGGGCACTATGAATTTACTCGCATGCCTTTCGGACTAAAGAACGCCCACCGACATTCCAACGCGCCATGAATTTCATCTTCTCTAAAATACCTAACGTACTAATTTACTTAGACGATATAATAATCTTTTCCGACAACCTAACTGAGCACTTAAAGCATTTAAGAACTGTATTTCACAAACTTAGAACTCACAACTTAAAAATTCAATTAGACAAGACCGAATTCTTCAGAAGGGAACTATTATACCTAGGACATATAATATCAGACAAATGGATACAACCTAACCCTACTAAATTAGAAGCCATAGCCAAATTTCCAATCCCGAAAACAAAAAACAGATTAAACAGTTCCTCGGACTTACTGGTTACTAAAGGAAGATGATTAAGGATTACGCAAAAATAGCAAAACCACTAACCTTAGCCTTACGAACTGACAAAGACATAATCCTTACAGAAGATTACAAACAAGCTTTTGAGACATTAAAATCACTATTACAAAACAGCCCAATATTGCAACTACCCAACTTCGATAAACCTTTCATCCTTACGACAGACGCCTCTAATTACGCCCTAGGCGCTGTACTCTCTCAAAGCATAGGCGGAAAAGACTTACCAATCTCATTTGCTTCACGAACTCTAAACCGACAGGAAGAAAACTACTCAACAATCGAAAAGGAACTTCTCGCAATCGTTTGGGCCTGCAAATATTTCAAACCTTACATATACGGACGAAAATTTACTATACAAACAGACCACCGACCACTACAATTGCTACCAATTGAAGGAACTCTCGAATCCCTCGAAACTAATACGCTGGAAATTGCAATTAGCAGACTTCGACTTTGAAATTAAATACGTACCCGGAAAAACTAACGTAGTAACCGACACACTATCCAGACCTCCCCAAGAAATCAATGCCATAGACAATATCGACAATACCAGTGAAGTCGACCCCCAGACAGTACTAGAGGAATTCATCAGAGAATATCCACAAGCACGAGAATATGACAGTGACGATTCGATTTCATTACTGGCAGAACCCGTCGCCGCCGGCACACCTGAAGACGAAAACAGTAGCATAGCGACACTACATTCCCAACACAACTCCACAAGTCAAATAACTTTAATGGATAAGAACAAAGCACTAAATGTAGAACAAAATCAGATAATTATAGAAAGAGGTAATCCAGAAATCAAGCAACTTATAATTTTCAATAAGAACCGCTTAAAACTCGTAATAAGCAACATTGATACCGGTGAACAAATAAAAGCCTTTATATTAGAATATCTAAAACCCAATACAACTTACGGGGTTTACTGCCAGAACTCACAAACAATGCAAAATGAGTATGACAAGATATTCCTAAGTTTCCAAAATATTATCACTACTAACTTTAGAACTATCAAAATTAGACGCTATTTCAAAATACTCTTAGACGTAGAGGACAACACAGAACAGAAGGAGACTATTGCCAACTATCATTGCGGAAAAACCTATCACCGAGGTACTTCGGAGTCTTACGAACACATTCGGCGCAGGTATTACTGGCCCGGTATGTTCAAAGATATATCCGACTTCATTAATCAATGCCCAACTTGTCTCAAAGTAAAATACGATCGGCAACCTATAAAATTAGTTAATAATAAAACTCCCACACCAGATAAACCATTCGAAAAACTAGCAATAGATGTCTTTAACTATAATACACAAAAATTCTTAACCATGATTGACTGCTTTAGCAAAAAATTAACTGTATATCCAATCAGAACACACAATCAAATAGAAATACAGGAAAAATTGCGAAATTACTTCACTCTATTCCCCATACCAAAACAGATACAGATGGATAACGGTAAAAAATTTGATAACAACGGAGTAAAAAATCTATTAACACGATATAGAACCCCATTATGTAACACCTTCTCACTCTCAATCTCAAGGAATTATTGAACGAATTCATTCAACTTTAATAGAATTATTAAATTCTATCCAATCACAAAATAAAAACAATAATCTGAACACAAACATGCAATTAGCAGTATTAGCATACAACAATAGCATAATAACCGGTTTGAAACTGACCCCCATGGAAATTACGTACGGAACCAATAACATAAACCCAGACAATATACAAACCACACCAACGGAAGAAAGAACTAAGCAATACCATAATGACCTAGAACTAGTACAAAAATTAATAAAGGAAAAATTGAACAAGGAAAAAGAAAAAAGAACTGAAAAACTTAACACTACTCGGGAACAGGACATACAATTACCAAACACCATTTACATCAAATCCACTACACATAGGAAACCATCCCAAATACTTCCCAGTATCCTATGATCCCAAAACCCGACTAGCCACTACGTCTAAAATAAAAAAATCCACCCAAACAAAGCAAAAAGACCCAGAAAAGTAACTAAGAACAACTCTGTTTCAGGGCAGAATGAGCAAAATAATAATAGCAACCACACTGATCCTTCTGGCTCAACTATGTCCCCTTAATCAAAGCACACAAAATATTTGACTTAACCAAATTCCCAGGAGTGATACCCATCCGAACACAAACGTCCATAGTGATAAATCAAACTTACTCATACATACATAACATCAACCTAAATAAAATCAATAACGAAATAATAAAAATTGAACAAAACCTAAGAAACATCGACCCAAGAAGAAGAGATCCATTTTTCATCAAAACTATAGACTCCTATATAGAATACGCAAGAGCCCAAATAGACCACATCTACTTAAACAAATTAGGAAGACAAAAACGAGGACTAATCAACGGATTAGGGACAGCCATATCATGGATTACAGGGAACATGGACGCAGACGACAAAGCTAAATAGATCAAATAATACAGCAACTACAAAAAAACGAATACACTCTAGAACATAACGTGGAAAACCAACTCTCGGTAAACACGGAACTCATTAGAAAATTTAACAAAGACGTTGAAATAATTCAAAACAACAATAATAAATTAAAAGATTATCTGACCATAATCTCTAATGAATCAAAAGCACTAGAGTTATCACAGCAATATAATTTCCTCCTCAGCACACTGCAGTTATTAACCAACAAAATCAGTGATATTGATGACAGTATAGAATTTTGTAAATTAGGTATTATACACTCCAGTGTAATTACTAACCAAGAAATTATAAAAATCATAAATCAAACAAAGGTCCAGTTTATTAGCAATGATCCCGAAATATTATGGCAATTAGTATCTGTGAAATGTGCACTACATGATAATTATGTTTCTTACATTTTGAGATCCCTTTAAGATCACCCTCCTATGAAACCATATTTTTCCTATCTCATCCAGCAAAGGAAAAAATAATATTGTAACAGTTTATGTATATACGCAAATGGTGCTCAGACATGTATTCAAGTGATAATTGTACCGTCATTAAATCTAATCAATATTGTAGAAACATTCAACCAATAAAAAACAATAAATGTGTTGAGAACTTAATAAAAAATGAAAGACATGAATGTGAAACAATAACTTTAAATGAACCAGAACCCTTTGTAAAGTATATACCAATTATTAATAAATACTTGTTATACAAATATAAGGATTTGGTCATAAATATTAACAATATAACTAATGTAACAGTATATTCCAAACAATGCTACTTGTTAAAATTAGATCAAAATGAATTTATTTATAATGTGTTTTGACACTATGTATATTGGGAGACAAATATTATTAATATAGAGAATACGCATGTAAATAATCCCACTAATTTTAATGTATCATTTGAAAAACTTCACCATTTAAATGTTAAAATTAAGCCTTTAGAAATATTTAAGGATGTAACTAACAATAATATTCATATTATATCTTTGTATTCAATCATAGGAGTATTAGTAATAGTAATCATATTATATTGTCTTATTAAATACAAACTTCACAAAAAACCAAAAGTACACGAAACTGGAACCAATACACCAGCCACCGAGAGACCATCATCCCCCTCGCTGAAACCCTCGCCGAGGACGGCTCCAACTTAGGGAGGGAGGAGTTACAGGCCGCATTATCTAGGAATGCACACCTGCACTGTTAAAGATTATCAGTTCTATATATAAGAGTATTAAAATCAATGCAAGGAGAGAATTAGAACCAGTTACATTTAAACAGTTGCTACTTTATGTCTATAGTTAATTAAGTTTGTATTATTTTGAAATAAAGTTTTTTTTGGGAAGTTCGTGGTTTCTGTTTTATAAATGTCGACGTAAACCTCGTTAAGGAGGGTGGCTTGAGCGTGAGGGTACTTGTCCCCTTCTTCAGTGGCCAACTGGCGGAGAGTTCGCAGGGTAAGATAGGGCGTGGAGGATACCCCGTAGGTGACCGTGTTTAGGCGGAAGGATAAAATGGGGTCTTGATCCGAGAATCGCCAGATGATGCGCTGGAAATCCTGATGATTTAGGGCGACAAGGATTTGGCGGTACATTTGGCGAATGTCGGCGGTGAAGACAAAGGCGTGAAGACGAAAACGTAGGAGGAGTGTGGCGTTATCAGCCTGAAGTTTGGGACCTGTGAGTAAGAGGTCATTCAGGGACCGGCCGTTAGAGGAGGTGCAGGAGGCGTTGAACACGACCCGCAACTTAGTAGGCGGGTCGTCTGGGCGATGAACCGCATGGTGCGGGATATAGTAAGGCGTGTAGGAGGGCGGCGCTTCATCGGAACGCACGACTTCCATATGGCCGCTGTCCATATATTCGCGCATGAAGGCGACATATGCGTCGCGTAAGGCGGGGTTTTGATTAAGGCGCTTTTCCAACCGGAGGAACTGGCGGGTGGCGACGGCGACGGAGACCCCGAGATTGACATCAATAAGGGGAAGAGAGACTATGTAACATCCATTGGCGCAGGCTGAACAGAGCGCTAGTAAATGCTCTCACAGGCGCGTTCGGTGGTCAGAGGTAGATTTTCGGGTACTCTATCGACCTCCCAGAAGCGGCGGACGATCTGATTTAGGTCTTCCTCTTCACCTTGAGAGGGGCAGGGGGGCAAGATGCACGGAGAAAGGGCGATTGAAGCGGGTGTCTCCGGGACGGCCGAAAGCGAGACGGTGGAATCTTCCGACGGACAATCAGAAGAGGTTGGCGTGTCCACTGGAGGTGAAGCGCGAGAGCGGGGGCACTCATTGTCGCGGGTGGAAGCGGTAAATCGCACTCGTTTCGGTTGCGGAAGAGAACGATAAGGTCCGTAAAGGACCCAGCCGAGAGTGGTGTGAAAAGCAGCCGGGGTGCGCAAGGTGGGCGGCAGAGTGCCCGGAAGGAAAAGATGGGGAAGGACATCATTCCCGAGAAGAATGTCGATACTACCAGGTTTATTAAACCTACTATTAGCCAACCGGACGTGGGCAAGACGTGCCCAGTTGTCCGGTAGGGCCCTGCAGGGTGTAGGGGGACTGATGCTGTCCAACACCAGCACTGGGATGGAGAGACGGAGGGTCACCGCGATGCCAAATGAACACGGTGGCGCGGTAATGCGAGCGGGTGGAAGCGTTGGAGCCCAGAGTGTATATGTTGGATTCGGCCGACTGGAGTGGTAGATGAAGGCGCTGAGCGCAGGCGCGGGTAATGATTGTCACGTGACTCCCGGAATCAATAAGGGTGCGGGCGATGACATAATAAGGCGGGTGCTCTAAACGATGGCGTGCAGTGGGCATAAGTATGGTGGGTGAAGACGAGCGGATTGCGGCGTTCAGGGAGAGCGACCGTCAACATCCCGAGGTAGGCAAGTCGGAGCGACGCCTAGCGCGAACGCGTCCGCGAGTGGGGGGAGAAGATTGGCGACTCTGGGGTTCAATGAGAGGCGGGAGCGACGGACAGTCAGCCCACCGGGCAGGCAGGGGAGAAACGGCACGTTCAGGTTCCGGGTGAGAAGGAGGCGGCGAAGGGGGAGGCGATGATCGAGGGCTGGTGGATGACTGGTGCGAGGATGGGTTTGGAGGCTGCGCACGCTGAGACGTCAGATGCAAGATGGTATCGTGGCGACGGTGGCACATATGGTATGAGTGCTCGGAGCGACAGTGATCGTGAAGATGGCTGCCGGATACGATTTTCGACCACGAAGTTCCGCCGCGAAGTAACTGGCATGGCTTTGAAATCCTTGCACTGGCGGATAGTATGGTCAGGTCGGCGGCAATAACTACATTCGGAAGGAGGGGGAGATTTTCGGTAAGAAGAAGCGGGAGTGGGGGAGCCTCGAGAGGAGATGACCGGAGACGTGTGGCGTGACGCGGTGGGGTAAGACGACGTTGAGGGTGAGAGCCGTCGGGGTGGTGAGGAACGAGAAGGAGGCGCGGGAGAGCGAACGGCAGATGGCGATGGAGAGAGCTGTAAGGCGTGAAGTTGTTGTAGCAAAAATCCCTTGAGCTGGGACACCGTCGGGAATTCCCAGTCAATGTGCCTCTCAAAGGCCTCCTTCTTCAAAGGCTTGGAGGGTCTAAATGTCTGGCGAGTAAGGAAAAAACTAGAAATGACGCCAGGTCCGGCGCGACAACTTTGAGCAAGGCTTCACCAGCCTCGACCGGACCGGCCAAGAGCCGTTTGATATATTCGGCGGACAACCGAGCACCATGCGAGGGGGTTTCCAACAACCTGGACAGGAGTGTTTCGGCAAATCGCCGGCGGTTATCATAGGTCCTGCAGAGGACGCCTCATGCGTGAGGAAACTGTCCCTCCTCCGCTGGGATGTTGGCGATGATGGCTCTGGCCGGGCCGTTCAAGGATCCAAATAAATAGTGGAGTCGCTCCGACAGACAGAGAGGACTGGTCTATAACTAGGGATTTGAACAAATCCCTGAATGCACCCCAGGCACAGATGTCGCCGGAAATGGTGGGAATGGGGATGGCGAGAAGGCGCGGGCAAGGAAGAGGGTTGGAGGAAACGGTGCCGGCGGAAACAGGCACGGTTGGTACCTGAGGACGGGCCTTGCCGAGGATTTGCTGGATGCGGAAATAAATAAGGCGAATCTGTTGGCATCTATCCTCGAAAGCCTCTTCGGAGAGGCCATCTGGAAGCTTATCCGCATGATTAAGCGGGTCAACAACCTGGAGGAAAGACTGGAATTCCTTTGCCAAGAGGTCTTGGCGGACAAGTGCGAACTCGGGCGTGATGGCGTTTTCCTTTCGTAATACTTTTATTTCATCAATCTGACTGAGGAAAAACGCCTTAGCTCGAGTTTGGCGTTCGAAGGCAGCTGCTGAAATAGGAGGCGTCCCGGATGGGAGACGCTTTTTTGGGGCCATGATAGGCGACAAACAATCAAAGAAACCGGTACTGATCTGGCCCGGAGGACCAAAATGTCTGGGCGGCAGATACCACAAGACCAGAAGGTGAACAATAAAAGTAAATAGAATAATAATATTAGTGAAAATGGCACCCACCTTTGTAGTAGATGTGAGGTGGTTTAAGGCGAAGCGGGCGATTAGGAGGCAGAGGTATGTAAAGAAAATGATGATGTGTTAATGCTGTTGTGTAGTGGTGGGGAGAATGTGTGTGAATGCGGATCAGTTAGAGAGATTGAAGAAAGTGTTTTCGATGGTTGACGCAGAATAGCTGGAGTAGAGGTTCTTCAGGTGATGATGAGTGTCGACGGATCCGCTGGCGAATTCAGGTGAAGAAGTGAAGCGTATACTCGATACGCGGACGAGTGCAGACGTGTATATCGTCAATACACTGGCGCGAACAAGGCATATATAATTGATACAGGCGAAAGAGAACACTAGCTTGTATGCTAAATTCTCGAGCGCGAACTAGACGTATTTAATTGAAACAAACGTAATAGAAAAAGTAAGAATGGCGCAAACACTGTGGCTCAGGCGAGATATAGACGACAAGTGAAGAAATTTTTATAGAAAGAGAACGGTTTAAGAGTGTGGGAAAATAAACGTAAGGCGCCAGGAGAGATAAAAGGCGCCGCCAATCCCACTACCAAGAGAGAGAGGTAAAAGGCGGGACGGCGTGGGAAATATGCGGGCGATGAAGTAACAATTTAGAAATAGCGAGCCAAGTTAATCTCTTAAAGGTGCCGCGACTAAGTGTTTATTCCAAAATGGGTACTACAGATGAAGCCATTTTCTAAAATTTGACACGATCATATACTTGCCTCTCACATTAATAAGAGATAAAATAAATAGAAACGACATAAAAATCACAGCTGATTCCCTAAAATGTTCAGCAGAGCGAGCTGTGCAAAGGATGAAATATATGAACAAACTAGAGAACTAACATAGACTGGGGTTAAGCTCAACTTCGGATTAAGTCCTGAGCATAATATACTAGTTTACACAGTCTGATTACTAATGAAAACCTGACGAATGTACAAACATATACAGACTCGTGTTGGCTGCAAAATGTACACTATAAATGCACCAATGGAAACTATGGCTGCTACTAAGGGAAAAGGTAAAACGTTCCAAAGCATGCACTTATCTAACTTACATACTATGCACCACCAGATGTATACTTGTAGAAGCGATCTTGCCTGCTATTCACTGTTAAGCTTCATTTATTTAACGGTACTTCATCAAACAATTTAGTGCTGAGCTAAATATAGTTATGTTTTGCCATAAGGCGCACCTGCTATTCCAGATTCTCTGCAGATATAGCTTTTGTACTTTCTCTTAGTCCTTATAAGAGGAAGTAATGGAATCGTGTCAAATTTTAGATATTCGAGTTTTCAGCAAAAATACATTATTTTAGGTGCCCTGAGTACGAAAAAAATGTTTTTAGCTGAGCATGAACAGAATATTTCAAAAATGAAAAATCGCTGGAACTACAAACCTGGTATTCTGTTTAGGTATTACTACCGCAAAGTTTCAGGCAAAATCCATTAAACGGAACGGTTTTTTTTGCCAGTTTTTTGCGATTTTTTCGAAAATTGTTTCTACGACTTTCTTTAAACTTGTTACACTATCTACACTTAAAATACCCTACACTTTTATTGGAAACATTTTCTCGGCAGAATTGATGTTTTCGAGGTGCCGGGTGAACATAGTGTTAAGCTTTCCTTTACAGTACAATGTACGGTTTTATCATCTATATTGGTTCTACCATCATACAGCATTGGTAAGATTCCAAATTTGAAAAAATCAGTTAACCGCAAGTGCGAGTTTACGCACTAGGTTTTTCGAAAACGATATTGATTTTCCTTAAATTTGGAATGATAAATGCAAAGATCTTTTATTTTAAGAATTTTTATGAAAAAATTGATTTGAGGTAATTTGTGACGTTTTTTTCTTTGTTATTTGTGACGTTAAATGTTAGATGTGAATGGTGCAATGTTATTAGCGCTTTCTTCTGGACGCTAGTCTCATCATTTTTATATTACCTACCTGGCTGGATAGGTGCTAGCCCCCCACCACCACTACGTTTATATTTATATTTAGGTAAACTTCTGAAGTTTAAAGAAAATGTTTCATTTGATATATAATTGTATTGACAGCAGTGAGAGAAAGTCGTGTGAGTGTTTCATACCAGGTTTTTTCCGCTTTATATTTAATGGGGTGCACAAAAAAAAAAATCACCGTTTTTCAATAAAAAATCAATTTTTTATTATCTTTAATGAATTTTTTTTTAACGTTTACAATAAAGTCAATTGTGATTGACTGATGTAACTCATGTTTCTGGCAGCAGAAGGTTCCTTGGTGTTTAGAATCAAAAAATTCCTGCACTCCACTTTCAATGTCGATGAAGTTATTAAATGTTCTCCCGCAAAGAAAGTGTGCCATGGACCGAAACAAATGATAGTTGGATGGAATTAAGACTGGACTATAGAGTGGATGTAAAAGAAACTTAATGCCATCAAGTTCCAACATTTTTTCTTTCGTTTGACGAGAGGTCTGTAAAGCATGAGGTGTGTAGGCCCAGCTTTATCTTGCTGGAACAAAACTTGTTTGCGATTGACCATAGTTGGATAACGCTGGCCATTTTTGAGTTTATTCTATCTAGTTGTTGACAATAAAGGTGGGAATTCATGCAAACTCTACCGGGACGAATTCGTGATGAATTGCGCCTTCATAGATCTAGAAAATGCAAAACACTGACTTTTTCTCAAATTGCCCTTTTGTTCCAACCGCAAATACATTATGACCGTAATCCAACCATTGGCTACTTGTCGCAGGATTTCTCTAGAAATCCTGGCAGCCCTGTTGAAGTGTAAGTTCATGCAGCACTATCCTACATCTCCTTTTTGCCTATCCCATAGTATGAGATGGCGGCGAACGGTGTCTTTAGACACTGCCCGTTCTGCTGCAAGTGCACGAGATTTATGGTTGGATTTGACTCGATAGCTTACAAAGCCTGATCAACGTCACTGGTGTTGTCTGCTTTGATCCTGTCTTCCTTTCTAAGGTCGTATCACCATTACAAGGATATCTTCCCCTTCGATTTCACATAGTGCACGCTCAGCTTAGTATCAGTACACTGTTTTATTCCAGTAGTGACGTAAAATTACTTACGTATGATAAGACACAGTCATGGTTTTCTAAAAAAGCTCACAATTATTTGACTATAGAAGGGGACACAATATGCATAGACACATTCTTCTAAAGATTAAAATAATATCGTGTTTATAAACGTAAGACATATGTGGATTGGGGTTTAAGGTCCATGCAACTTCTTTAGTTGGAAAAACGATCTTCTTTTTTTATACACCTCATTATTTAATAAAACTTCATCCCATATTACTAGTGAATTCACAAACGTGAAATTTGCAAGGTATATCGGACCATAATATTAACCGCCTGTAAATATTGATCATAATATGAACCTCCTGTTAATATCGATCATAATATTAATCTCCTGTGAATATCGAAGTTATGACACATCTATAGGAAAATTACCAGTGCTACGTCAGCAGCAGCCTACAGGATATAAATACCCCCACCGGCCAGCAGGCAGTCAGTCCTCAGCTCGCCACTGCACTGTTCGCATCTAAGTTCTTATATATATTCTGTGCATTATAGTAACTTGTGTATTGTGTTAAACTATTATTGTAACTTCATGCCAAATAAATCTTTTTAAAAAGGCTAGTCCGGGTTCTTGAAACATAACTGGCGCCCGCGAACAGGGACTGCGAAGGCTTAAGTCTCATAGTGCGACCATTTGTCTCACATCCAAAGAAGACTAGAAGCTCCCACATCAGTGGCTTGTTCGCAGTACTCAACCCACAGGAACCAGGACCATCCTCAGACGACTGAAGAACAGCAAGCTGGCGAGTCAACAAGCACGCTTAAAACCTGTAAGTAGCTCATCTGTCCTTAAACCTTCTAAATTAATCATTCCTAAAGAAACCATCCCCGAAATGGCCCAAATCAACTATAAAATATCCAAAGAGGACTACGACCACATTCCCTACTTCGACGGAAACCCTTCGGAGCTAGCTTTCTTTTGTGAAATTGTCGAGAGTGCATTCGCCACAGTCTGCTCGGAAAACATAATCGAAAGAGATTACAATCATAATATTCTTTTTATAAAAGTTAAAAGTAGATTACTAGGGCCCGCTAGGAACATACTTCTTTCGCATAACGTAGACCACCTACTAAATTTATTGAAGTACCTAAAAGAAAGTTTCGCTGACTCTAGATCTTATGAAATACTTAAGGATGAGATTTTACAAACCAAAATGCATGCTAGAGAGTCTCCCATTGACTTCGTCAATAGGATCCAGGAATTACGCAATTTAGTTTATATTAGACTTAAGTTAGACGGACTCACAGCGGACGCCCTGAAACAACTGATAACTCGGGTTGACAAGGAAATAATTTTCCACATCTATAAATGCCTGCCCCCTACACTAAGTAATCACATTATGATCTTCGATCCTAGCACCCTGGACGAAGTACGAAACATCATTTATAACAAATGTTCCTTCATCATAGCCTCCCTAAGCTCCTCTCACGGTCCTAAAAGACCCAACCAACCCTTTAGAAAACCAAATCAGTACAACCAATACCAACAGCCTTACAGACCGAATACCCAATACTCTTACAGACCGAATCCACAACACTTCGCACCACGCGTCCCCATGGCTCAAGCCCCTAACTACCAGTACCAACCAATTGAATATAATCCCAGGCCTATAGAACAGACACCTCAAACTTCTCTTTACCGACAAAGACCGCAGCCACAACTGCAACAACCTCAACGATCAAATTTTGAACAATCCTAATAATCCAAACAATCCGGATCACCCCTTTAATCGACCCAGACTACTGCCCGGTCACTTTTCCCAAAATACGGTGTCCATGCGAACCGCAGGCAGACTCCGTTTTAAAGATTACATTTCGCCACATGAACTGACCCACTGTCAACAGGACGAGCCATCCGAAAATTATTCGGAACTTGACAAAACATGTAACGACAGAATTACTCGCTTAGAAAACTCCCTCGAAAGAGTAGCAGAAAAATTTGATCATTTTTTAGACTTTGGCCACGGCAGCCAAGAAGGCCCCCCGAATTCAACTTAACCCTTGTGGACAAGTCTCTCCAGCACTTTGAGGACAAATACGGACTGAAATGGCTCATCGACACTGGATCCGCGGAAAATTACAGAAATCCAACGCTATCCCGACTGACATAACATTAACTAACGACCCATTCATAATAACTACACCCGCTGGAAAGAAGAATGGAGAACGATCCTGCACTCTCAACATACAAGACACATTTCACGTAAACTTAGAAACCGAATTCCATGTATTCCCCTTCTCAGACAAGTACGACATTCTCTTAGGACACAAAACTATGCAATCTCTAGGAATGAGCATAGACTTAAATAAGAATATCCTTTCTTACCCCCAGGGCACAATCCCCTTAAAATTCACTCTGGAGATCCCCGAAAATTCTAACGTAGTAAATTTAGACAAAGAGTTAACCTTATAGAATTACCAATTAAAAATAGGGAATTAAAACACGGGCTAATTAAAGAAAATATAAAAATAAACGATAAGGTCACGGTAAAGGAAGGCCTTTACAGCATTAATAATAATAAAATTCTATGCGAAGTCGAATCCAAAGAAGTAATGGCCATTTGCCCCGAACCAATGGAGGTTGACGAACCGCAGGAAATTTGTACAGACATCCCCGACATAGTAATGACCAATTGTCCCGAAATGTCCGAGGAGCCGGTCTTAAAGGAAATAAAAAGGGAAATCCCTACTCTAATCAGAACTGATCACATGAATGAAGAAGAAAAGAAAAAAATAACTGAAGTGCTCCAAGAATATCCCCAAATAATAAAAAGGGAAAATGATCGCCTAAGTTCCACCAATCTTTTAAAACATAAAATAAGAACCACCGACGTAAACCCGGTCTACCCCCGAAACTATAGGTACCCAGAGATTTACCGAAAAGATGTACGAGTTGAAATTGATAAACTGTTAGAAAACAAGATAATACAGCACTCCAACTCCCCCTACAATAGCCCAATTTGGGTAGTACAGAAGAAACCAGACGCATCCGGTAGGAAGAAAATAAGAATGGTTATAGACTACCGTAAACTCAACAACAAGACAGTAGAAGACAAATTCCCCCTTCCTAATATTGAAGACCTATTCGGCAAGATAGGACGTGCGACTTACTTCTCAGCCATCGACTTAGCTTCAGGATTCCATCAGATTGAAATGGACCCCGAGTCAATCCCCAAGACGGCATTCTCTACGGAAGACGGACATTACGAGTTCTTGCGCATGCCCTTCGGGCTTAAGAACGCGCCCCCCCCACTTTCCAAAGGGCCATGAATTCTATTTTTTCTAGGATTCCCAACGTACTGGTGTACATGGACGACATTATAATTTTCTCAGACAATCTAGACGAACACGTAAAACACCTTAAGACTGTTTTTGAGAAACTAAAACAACATAACCTAAAGATACAGCTGGACAAAACTGAATTCTGCAATAGAGAACTACTCTTCCTAGGACACATTATATCGGACAAAGGAATACAACCAAACCCGGCAAAACTAGAAGCCATTGCAAAATTCCCTCTCCCTAAAACCGAAAAACAAATCAAACAGTTCCTGGGACTTACGGGTTACTATCGTAAGATGATTAAAAATTACGCTAAAATAGCTAGACCACTGACTCTCGCACTCAGGAAAAACAGAACCCTAGTTATTGACGACGACTACAAAAAAGCTTTTGAAACCCTCAAATCCCTTCTACAGAACAGCCCTAGCCTACAACTACCGGACTTCGAAAAACCTTTTATCCTTACAACCGACGCCTCCAACTATGCTGTAGGAGCAGTCCTATCCCAGAACATCAACGGAAAGGACCTCCCTATCTCCTTTGCCTCTCGTACACTGAACAAACAAGAAGAAAACTATTCTACAGTAGAAAAAAAACTACTGGCCATAGTCTGGGCCTGGAAACACTTTAGATCATACATTTACGGACGCAAATTTATAATACAGACAGATCATAAACCGTTACAGTGGCTACACAATTTAAAAGAGCCCAACGCCAAATTAATCAGATGGAAATTACAGTTAGCCGATTTTGACTTCGACGTAAAGTACGTACAGGGGAAAACCAACTTTGTAGCAGACGCCCTATCAAGAAATCCACCGGAAGAACAGAGCGTACATGCAGTAGAGACCTCTTCCTTAAGTCCAAACCCAGACAAGTCATAGACGAATTCCTCTTAGCCCCTTCACCCGAGAATAACGACGACATCCTCGAAGACTTAACCAGAGCCCTAAACATAGACGATAACGAACACATTACCGCTGAAGACGACAACGAACCCGTTACCGCCAAAGCCGACAATGAAAGCCTACAAACCCAACATTCGCAAGAATCCTCTAACAGTTAAATTAAAATAATTGACGACAGAACTCGCTGCATCAACGTGGAAAAATTCCAAATTATCCTAACTCGAGGTAACCCAGAGACGAGAATTCCAGTCGACAGACCCTTTAACAAAACTCGCTATAACTGGCACACCAGGTACCCCTACTCCAATGACATAGAAGAACATTGCCTAGAATACTTGCAACCCAACCATGCGTACGGCGTCCTGTGCTCACCTCTTATTGACAATTCCATTGACGAACAAATATATGACCAAATCTTTGCCCACCTTTCTGACATAATAAAAGACAAATTTCCAACAGTAAAAATTAAACGCTACTATACCAAAAGACTAGACGTAACACACCCTCTGAGCAGGAAGAAATTATTCGAAACTATCACGTTGGCAAAACCGCACACCGTGGTATACATGAAGTATATAGAACCATAACTAAACGTTACTACTGGCCAAAAATGCTAGAACAGATAACCAAAGTAATTAACAACTGTTCCCTCTGTAAAGAAGTTAAGTACGAACGTAAACCAATTAAACAAGTCTACGAAATTACCCCCACACCTTCCAAACCATTTGAGAAACTCCAAGGTGACATATTGCATTACGACGGGAAACAAATTTTCACTATGACAGATTGTTTTTCAAGAAAACTATATGGCTACCTAATCAAAACAGCATCCGCAAATGAAATTGTCAACGCACTAGAAAACTACCTCAGCACATTCCATGCCCTAAAACGATTCAATTCGACAATGGTACAGAATTTAAAAACGGACTAGTAGAGAACTTCCTAAAATATAACAACATAGAAACCCACTTCACTACTCCAAACCACTCAGACTCTAACGGACTGATAAACCGAGCACACTCAACCCTCATAAAAATCATGAACATAGTAAACAGACAAAGGAACTGCCCTATATACAAAACACTAAGATTAGCGTTAATAGCATATAACAACTCTATAAGCTCGAACCTGACTATGACGCCGACCAATACATACGCAGAAGACCTAATTCTCGAACAACGAGTCAAAGAATACCATGACGGCAGGGAATTAATATCCCGCGTAATAAAATAAAAAATAGACAAAGAAAAGGAGACCCGTACTAACAAACTAAACAAAACTAGAGAGAAAATCGAAATACCGGAGGGAGAAATATTTATTCGGGATAAGCAATACGGAAAAGCTAAACCCAAATTCAAAAGGGGAAATTATTCTAGGGAAACTAAATTAGCCATAGTACAAAGAAAATCCTTTAAAATACACCCTAACTTACTAAAGCGACCCAGAAAATACACGAACACAACTCTTCCTGTTACAGATAAGAGCAATGACTCACATGCCGACATCAGAAAAGATAGCGGTCATACTCATACTGCAATCGTTGACAACGAGGAATTTAATCTCCAGCCTAGAGGTAACTGACTTGACACACGGACCTGGAACGCTACCAGTTGCACTTGACCCAGTTTACGTCATAGATAAATACTATACTTTTATACACAGCACCGACATACAATTATTAGATATTGAATTAGATAAGACTTATAACATCATCAACACGACTTATCATCACAGCCGGACCGCAAAATAAAGTCATTCTTTAAATATTATTATTATCTTCATAACAAATTAAACCATTAAACAATTAACAAATTAAACCATTTAACAATTAACAAATCTCGACCTAAACGTGGACTCATTAACGGCCTAGGTAAGGCCATATCCTGGCTAACCGGAAACATGGACAGTGACGACAAAGTACGGTACGACAAAATTATAAACACAATCGAGCGTAACAGCTTCCACCTCCAGAATAACCTAAAAAACCAAATGGCAATAAATAAGCGCGTAATTGAAGCCTTTAATCACGATATACAAATTATACGAACTAATAATGACAAGATGACAACCTTCTTCTCCAATCCTATAGTTAGCCAAATTGAGTTAAATCAACAATTTAGTTCTATCCTTTTTAACCTGATCCTTATCGCCAACAAGATTGACGACATGGAGAACTCTCTAGAATTCTGTAGAGTAAACACCATACATTCTAGTATCTTCTCTCTCAAAGATCTTGAGTCGCTGCAAAGATCCCACAACCTGACTTTCTTAACATCAGACAGCGAGGCACAGTGGCAGTTAAGCAGAGTACGCTGCTCCATAAAAACCTGGAACATCTATTACTTCATTAGCGTTCCCCTAAAAACCTCTTCCTTTGAAACATACTTCCTCTTATCCTACCCTATAGAAAAAGACAACCACCTTCTGACCATTCATGTCCATCCACCTTTGATCCTAAAAACCCAAGATGAGTTATTTACAGCCACCTGTGAAGACATCAACGGTGCTATGTATTGCCACAACAAGACCATCATCCAGGACGACTGTATTCGCCAAATCATAACCAACATCAACCTCTCAGCATGCAAGACAGTATACACGTCAAGCGCGCCATTCATCAAATACATCTCCCTTATAGACCACTTCCTAACTTTCAGGACCAACAGAATTGTAATAAACAAGAACAACCATAACAGCACCATATTTCTAACCAACACTAGCCTTATAAAAGTAAACAGAGATGAAACTTTACTAAACATCAAAGCCACACCTATATACAGGGATTCAAGGAGCATCGCAATCACCGCGCAAGTGTTCTCACACATCAACAGGAACATATCCTTCGAGGACCTCCACAGGATCAATTTAAAAATGGACCCACTGGAACTGCTAGAGGACGTACCCAGTGACACGACGCATCTCTATTATCTTGTTATCCTTCCAATACTTCTACTACTGTCGCTCCTCCTGTATGTTTTCTATGTCCTCAGAAAGAAGGCAAATTCAGGCTCAGCAGAAGGAGACCAGCTACAACCTACATCTCGACAGATCTACCCTGGACTTCCGTGCCAATTGTCGCCGGAGCTCCAAACTTAAGGAGGGAGGAGTTATGACACATCTATAGGAAAATTACTAGTGATACGTCAGCAGCAGCCTACAGGATATAAATACCCCCATCGGCCAGCAGGCAGTCAGTCCTCAGCTCGCCACTGTACTGTTCGCAACTAAGTTCTTATATATATTCTGTGCATTATAGTAACTTGTGTATTGTGTTAAACTATTATTGTAACTTCATGTCAAATAAATCTTTTTAAAAAGGCTAGTCCGGGTTCTTGAAACATAACTTCGATCATAATATTAATCGCTTGTAAATATGGATCATAATATTAACCTCCTATAAATATTTCCGTAAATAAGAGAAATTAACAAGGGTTTGAAATTGAAATCGGTGTTCCAGTTAATGTTCCTGATTTCTCATTTCACATTCATGTCAGTCAAGTTCACATTTCTAATTCTGTCAGGCACAATATTTCTATGCATCATTTATATTGATTTCCCGTCAATACAAATACTGAAACAGATCATGTTTATATTTTCACCAAACAAAAACAAAATAATCAAATTATTTGTAAAGTTTTTTTGTGGAGTGAAAAGCAGATAAACAAAAGTGGCGCTACTGACTGGAAACAAAAATTTCATTGCAAAAATCAACTATGAATTTTGATCTTCTGTATAAGTTCTTCATTTGATAAATCTTAAGTTTACTGAACCTCTGTGTGTTGAAGAGTAATCACTCTAATTCGACCAAACTTTATTACAACTACAACTCGGATAACGAAATATAGCCTTTCTTGCGTAATAAGTATATTAGATTTAACCAATTTTATGAGGCCACAAAACTAATAAAAGTAGAAGATTTACTTATAAACATTTTTTTATTTTGAAAGGAAAGTTAGAAAGTTCTGTATTATTGTTATTAATACATTGTACAGTACTGTTTGGCGGGTGAGGTTAGTAAGGAAAGTTTGTGCAGTCATTGTATAGTGTGCATGCCTACCAACCTAGTTGGAGCACAAACTTGTAGCTACAAAATTTGATGCAATTAAAAAAGGGGGGCGCTGATTTATTTGGTTGGAAGTTGTTCAGTTCAAGGATTTCTCTGGCTGTCCATGCACACCAAGTTGGGGCGTTAAAAATACTGTTTTAAATAACATTATTCAAGTAAAACTGATGGAATATTCGATATCTTCAATAACCGTCATTTATTATAAGAAATTATTTTGGAAAAATCATTAATTTATGTTAAAATTTAATTGTGGTTCACAGGATTTTTCTTGAACACATCTTTAAGATGTTCATCAAATGAAAACATTTTTCTGTCGAAATACAGTTAAAGGTTTCTGCACAATAATTGAATATAAATTTATAATTTACACCTAATATATTACTTTCTCTTACTCCTAGTAAGAGGAAGTATTGTAATCGTGTCAAATTTTCGATATCGAGTTTTCACCGGAAATATCCGTTTTGAGGTCCCCTGAGTCCAAAAAAGTGGTTTTTAGCAAATGGTCTGTGTGTGTGTGTGTGTGTGTGTGTGTGTGTGTGTGTGTGTGTGTGTGTATGTATGTGAACAGCATAGCTCAAAAACGAAAAATCGTAGAAAGTTCAACTTGATATTACGTTTAGGTATCACCATGGGATCTGACGGTGCGTTATGTGTCAATATTCCTCAACCGGAAGTACCACTTTACTAGTTGTTTTTTTTACGTTTTTGCAATTTTCTCAAAAATGCTCCGAAGATTTTCTTTAAACGTGGTATATCGCAACTACACATACAAAGAGCTACAACTTTTATTGAAACATTTCTCCAGGAAAATTCATTAAGGGCACTGGGGGAGGGGGTGGGGGTAGGTTTTCATCTTAACTGCGTTTCAGTATAGTAGACAATTCTGTCATCTAAATAATGTTAATTAGAATTAAATATGTTGTTGAAATTCGAGTTTGAAAAAAATAGATAACCGGAAGTGCGTTTTTACTGAAATATAATTTTCAGTTTTCTGGTATTTTCTCGAAAATGGCTCCAACGATTTTCTTTAAACCAGCGTTTTAACTATACATATAAAGAGCTACAACTTTTATTTGAAACTTTTCCCCTGATAAATTCATTTAAGGGGACTTTTGGGGAGGGGGGTTATGTTTTTCTTTAAAATGCTATCACAGTTGATTATACAATTCTGTCATCCAAATTGAAATAACTAGAAATTAATATATGACCCAAATTCCGAGTTTCAAGGAAATTAGTAAACCGGACAGTTTTACTGGACAGTGTTTTCACTTTTCGAACGAATTTCATTAAATTTGGTACACAACTATAACATTTGTCAATTATAATTTTGAGAACTGGAGTAAGAGAAAGTTGTGTGAGTGTTTCACACCAGATTTTTTTTATAGAGGCTCACTAAGCCCGTAATTATAGAGATAGAGATATAAAGAATTTAATGTGTGTGAGAGAGAGAGAGAGAGACATGGCGAGAGCCGTCGACTTCTTAAATTGGAAATTCTGAGGTGAGATAACGTGGCGGAACTTGTTCTCCGAGCATATGATAGCCCACAGCCACTTCCAGTCTGTGGAAGGGAACTACAGATATTTAGCAAGTGATAAGCCATCACATCTCCCTGCAATTCTCAATGTTCTAAATTACAAATTTTTCACAAAATCGGACTTTAACTAAATTTTTGATGGTCTTCAATACCTCTCAGATGCTGGAACTAGATAGCATGACGCTCGGCTAGGAATATAGGAAATAACTTCAGAAAAAAGTGATGGGTAATTTAGTATATAGTAGTTAGTAGACTATGTTTAAAGAAACCCGCAGGTGTTATAGAGAAAACTGAACAAACCGTTCAGGGAAGTTGTACATCCGGTCAACCGACTTCTTTTAGTCTTGGAGTTGCAGCAACATACTGCATCACATAACAATATGATGAAGCCTCTCAGCCACCCATTACCAGAATTTCTTAAATCATTCTTTCCAGAAAGAAATGTTTCAGTTTGTTGTAAGTGTTGAGAGGTGTACATGTGACTGGTGCATACCAAGATTTAAGAATACCATTGGAGACGTTTTCAAAAACGAGACAGGAGAATTGATTTTTGGAAAACTTGGAGCGGTATCTTTTCCTCCAAGCAAGCTAAACATGCAATGGTCACAACTGGCCACAATCAAAATAGGTTCATGTGTTTTCTGAGTTTACAGTGTCTGGTCAGTCGCCAACATTCGTAAAGTCTCAAAGCTCTGCTAAATTTCTGCGAGTACCCTCAATAACTTCTTCGACACATTTTCCAGCCATACTCGAAGTCTCTCATTTACTTAGGCCTTAAAACTGGTTACAGAACTGGTCTTGAATACGCCACAGTAACGTTCCGGATCCATAAAAGATCTTATTGAATCTTCTTGTACCAATTCGTCCGCTTTCTCAGGGTCTTTACATGCCTTACTATAAAGTGAGCTTGTTAGAACTGTCAATCTCGATGAAGAGAAACTGGTACAGAGATTTAACTAAAGTAATAGAGCACTAAGTGGAAGTAATAATTAGACGCCCTAATCTGTAAACACCTCCTTGCTTGCATGACCTTAATTAATTGTTATGTACACCTAATTGAGTACATATTGAGAATAGACCCTATAACCCTATCTTTCGGAAAGAAGCAGTACCATGTTTAAGTAATCAAGTTTCATCTCAACTGTAGGAAAAAACTGAACAAAATAAATTGAATCGGTAAAGTTGCAGTTTACATATACATACCTCTATACTGTATAATACTGTACACTATATACTGTATAATTTAACAACAGTTCTTGCAATAATGAGGTCGCCCAAATGAATATCTTTTGTGCCAATTTTTGTTTTGGATGCTTTCACTGAAATGCCAAATCAAAGTTCATGTGTGAGAGAGAGAAGTGAGTCTGAAGCCTGATGTCTCACAAGGTTCACTGTAGGTTAAAAAATGTAAAATATTTAGCTGGGGAGGCTATTGAAATTAATCAAAGCTCTTAAGCTTTCAAACTAGTGTTAAATGGTATTAATATTGTTGCATTCCACTAAATATCTTCCTTATAATAGTTTAGTTGTAAATAATAAGCTGAATTGATTAAAACGATGGATAACAAATACATCACACTGCCTGCTGCGTTGCGTGCTATGGTGGTTAGAGGGCACAGTGAAGCGAGGACTGAGCGTTCACCGGAAATACAAGTTTCAGCTCTTGAGAAAAAAAGACAACAGGACGAGACCTGACATGACTTTCTCTATTATTGCTTACTGACAATTTTCCTAAACTTGGAATTTTTAATCAATATTGAATAGACTTTAGTATTATTTAGTTGAGAAAACCAAAACCTTGAATAAAGTAACATTTCTGAGGAGAAGGGAGTCTCCCTTCCCGGGACCCCTCCTAAAGTCCATTTTTCCGGGAAGAAAAGGTTCAAACAAAAGTTATAATTCTGGAACCAATCCATATATTCATCAAAACTTGTAGGTCTTTCATGAACAGTTAATCAATATAGTATGAGTTGTAAAGAAACTCGCTGGGAACTAAAAAGAAGTCACACAAAAGAGCGTAAACTGATTTCGTTTAGTGGGAAGTGTATGACTGTTTGCCAAGACATGCTGAATGACGAGCGAACGCTCCAAACAGCGCAATGATTACTTAGTGAATCTCGGAAAAACAAAACCTGTGATGTTTTCCAGCATGACGACCCCAACCGAGAATTGTAATAATTGCCGTATGGGAGAATCATGTGATTGCATCAATAACGCATTTTTCTATGTGAGCTGTAGCACTGGCTGACTGCAACAACTAACTACTCACTTTCAACAAATAATAATAGTTGGATAAAAATGTGATGTGAAATACTCCAATTCAAAGGGATCTATTTTTCAAACTTTGGTTTTTTGCTAAATTGATATCATTTCAATATTAAACAGGTGGGACAATTATACATAAGAAAGAACTTACATTTTAATGTAATGGCACCTTGACAGGAAGCATGACGTTACCACTTCCCCATAATTCCTCTAAAATAAATTTCCTCAGAGAAAAGGTTTCAAATCAAAATGATAGTACTTCATGTGTGTTCTAGGCGTAATTTTAAGTAAATCATTGGACCCCGTTTTCGAAAAATTGCAAAACAATTGAAAAAAATCTACTCACTAAAGTGGTGCTACCGTTGAGTAATTTTAACAAATCATTTCCTGCCAGAATATCAAGTCTCCTATGATTTTTACGTTTTTGAACTGCGCTGTTCATGTACATAAATACTGACTAATTTCTTAAAAAAAAAAAAAAAAAAAACTTTAGCAGACATAAGAGGCCTCAAAACAAAATATTTCTGCTGAAAACTCATTTCGAAAATTTGACAGTACTTTCTCTTACAATAGTGGGAAAAGGAAAATTAGGAATGGTTTTGTCCTTATATTAAGGAATAGGCTTAAACTTCAATGTTTCAAAAATATTTTGCTAAGGACTATGTTTTTGTCTGCTGTGATGTTGATATGCTTAAGTCAATTTTGCAAAAATCTGTTACTGTTGCTTTTTACAGCGTTCGTATTTTGCGCCTTACTGGAATTCACCATTGTCAACTACATGTGGAGGAAGGTTGTGGAACCGCCGCCTGCCCCACCTGCCCCCCAGGTGCCGGACTTGAATGGCGACTTGAAACAAGACCAGCCCAGTTTGGTGCCCATTGCATCGGTATTTTATTAGATTATACTATCAGTTTACCATTCAAATATGACAGTGATTCTGTCACTGATAATATTTTGTTCTATTCTTTTTTCTTTTTTGTAAAAATTGAGTAGGTTTCTGTGCGGATTAAAAGATATGCAAAAGAAAAATCCGCAATTTTCAACAATATTGAATAAAAATGTTTCTGGAAAAATGAAATATTGAAATGTTTAAACCAACTGATTATTTATATCTATGTAATGTAATTATTTATTCCAAGTAGGCTATGTAGGTCGCAATGGATTTGACTTTTTACATCTTATAGTATTTATTCTATAGTATAGATTAAACCGGAAAAATTGTAATAATTATTATTTTATGAGTCCGTTCAATAAGTATTAAGTAATCAGTTTTAATGTGGATATTAGTAGATATGTTTTGGGCGAGCTGGACCACTTTTCTTCAAAATGGCCAATACAATCTATTATAGTAACCTTTATCCCCACTCCTATGACGTAATTGCTAGTTTGGGGCATGCGCATATCTGCCGCTGCCTTATTGATTAGAAATATCGATTTTATTATATTGTATAACAAAACCACTGCCTTTTCAATATATTATTCGTATGACGTCATACAGCAATAGTTTTGCCAGTGTCTTATTGATTAAATATAACATATTTATTACCACTGCCTTCTAGACAATTCCTGTTCAGATAACGTCACACAGCCTATAGTGTACCATTGCCAATCGCAATATATCGATTGCAAATATCGATTATCCATATTGATTAATATCGATTTTATGAATATAATTTATTAATAAAAAACAACACTATTTTCTTCTACCACAATAGGTTAGTTATTGCATCACTTTTGAAATTAAACTTTGTACTAATAAAAACAAAATATATATCTATTCTTACCTTAATCGCTTTGTATTCTTTTGTTTATTGAACTTTGTAACCAAAACAACAAATATCTTGCCTGTCCGAACATATTACATACCTTACTTATGAAGTATGTATGTATATACAATGAATCATCATGCACGTCTCAACAAAAGAACCTGCCACTCCTTCGAAAGGCTTATTAAATTTTTCTTCTAACAATGTTAAGTCTTAATCGTATTAAGAAAAATGCAAAGAAACTACAATGAGTCATCCAGGAAATTGTTTATTAATACTGAATCCTATTATGTTAAAATAAAACTTTGCACTCATTACCTTTCTTGCCTGTTCGGACCTGTTACCACAGGTCTTATTAACATGTTTAGTAATACTTAATCCTATTATGTTAAAATAAAACTTTGCACTCATTACCTTTCTTGCCTGCCCGGACATGTTACCACAAGTCTTCTTAGCATGTTTTGTAATACTTAATCCTATTATGAAAAATGTTTGTATATATACAATGAGTCACCATGCATGTCTCAACATGCACCAGTCTGCATTTATTTTTCATACTTTGTATTTCTTTATTACATATTATTTTGTTTACCCCTCTTCGTTCAGCATTCGATTTAAGATTTCTCACCACGTCAAGGTGGGGGTAATTGAGAAAATTTTTTATTAATTAAAATATCAAATTGTAGCAATTGTTGGCCGTTAGAAATGATCAGATGTATCTCTTAGTTGGCTGATCGGCCAGGGGGTATCATAAACTGATGTAAGTCATGTTTCTGGCAGCAGAAGGTTCCTTGGTGTTTAGAATCAAAAAATTCCTGCACTCCACTTTCAATGTCGATGAAGTTATTAAATGTTCTCCCGCAAAGAAAGTGTGCCATGGACCGAAACAAATGATAGTTGGATGGAATTAAGACTGGACTGTAGAGTGGATGTAAAAGAAACTTAATGCCATCAAGTTCCAACATTTTTTCTTTCGTTTGACGAGAGGTCTGTAAAGCATGAGGTGTGTAGGCCCAGCTTTATCTTGCTGGAACAAAACTTGTTTGCGATTGACCATAGTTGGATAACGCTGGCCATTTTTGAGTTTATTCTATCTAGTTGTTGACAATAAAGGTGGGAATTCATGCAAACTCTACCGGGACGAATTCGTGATGAATTGCGCCTTCATAGATCTAGAAAATGCAAAACACTGACTTTTTCTCAAATTGCCCTTTTGTTCCAACCGCAAATACATTATGACCGTAATCCAACCATTGGCTACTTGTCGCAGGATTTCTCTAGAAATCCTGGCAGCCCTGTTGAAGTGTAAGTTCATGCAGCACTATCCTACATCTCCTTTTTGCCTATCCCATAGTATGAGATGGCGGCGAACGGTGTCTTTAGACACTGCCCGTTCTGCTGCAAGTGCACGAGATTTATGGTTGGATTTGACTCGATAGCCTACAAAGCCTGATCAACGTCACTGGTGTTGTCTGCTTTGATCCTGTCTTCCTTTCTAAGGTCGTATCACCATTACAAGGACATCTTCCCCTTCGATTTCACATAGTGCACGCTCAGCTTAGTATCAGTACACTGTTTTATTCCAGTAGTGACGTAAAATTACTTACGTATGATAAGACACAGTCATGGTTTTCTAAAAAAGCTCACAATTATTTGACTATAGAAGGGGACACAATATGCATAGACACATTCTTCTAAAGATTAAAATAATATCGTGCTTATAAACGTAAGACATATGTGGATTGGGGTTTAAGGTCCATGCAACTTCTTTAGTTGGAAAAACGATCTTTTTTTTTTATACACCTCATTATTTAATAAAACTTCATCCCATATTACTAGTGAATTCACAAACGTGAAATTTGCAAGGTATATCGGACCATAATATTAACCGCCTGTAAATATTGATCATAATATGAACCTCCTGTTAATATCGATCATAATATTAATCTTCTGTGAATATCGAAGTTATGACACATCTATAGGAAAATTACCAGTGCTACGTCAGCAGCAGCCTACAGGATATAAATACCCCCACCGGCCAGCAGGCAGTCAGTCCTCAGCTCGCCACTGCACTGTTCGCATCTAAGTTCTTATATTTATTCTGTGCATTATAGTAACTTGTGTATTGTGTTAAACTATTATTGTAACTTCATGTCAAATAAATCTTTTTAAAAAGGCTAGTCCGGGTTCTTGAAACATAACTGGCGCCCGCGAACAGGGACTGTGAAGGCTTAAGTCTCATAGTGCGACCATTTGTCTCACATCCAAAGAAGACTAGAAGCTCCCACATCAGTGGCTTGTTCGCAGTACTCAACCCACAGGAACCAGGACCATCCTCAGACGACTGAAGAACAGCAAGCTGGCGAGTCAACAAGCACGCTTAAAACCTGTAAGTAGCTCATCTGTCCTTAAACCTTCTAAATTAATCATTCCTAAAGAAACCATCCCCGAAATGGCCCAAATCAACTATAAAATATCCAAAGAGGACTACGACCACTTTCCCTACTTCGACGGAAACCCTTCGGAGCTAGCTTTCTTTTGTGAAATTGTCGAGAGTGCATTCGCCACAGTCTGCTCGGAAAACATAATCGAAAGAGATTACAATCATAATATTCTTTTTATAAAAGTTAAAAGTAGATTACTAGGGCCCGCTAGGAACATACTTCTTTCGCATAACGTAGACCACCTACTAAATTTATTGAAGTACCTAAAAGAAAGTTTCGCTGACTCTAGATCTTATGAAATACTTAAGGATGAGATTTTACAAACCAAAATGCATGCTAGAGAGTCTCCCATTGACTTCGTCAATAGGATCCAGGAATTACGCAATTTAGTTTATATTAGACTTAAGTTAGACGGACTCACAGCGGACGCCCTGAAACAACTGATAACCCGAGTCGAAAAGGAAATAATTTTCCACATATACAAATGCTTGCCCTCAACACTAAGTAATCACATTATGATCTTCGATCCTAGCACCCTCGATGAAGTACGAAACATCATTTATAACAAATGTTCCTTCATTATAGCCTCCCTAAACTCCTCTCACGGTCCCAAAAGACCCAACCAACCCTTTCGAAATCCAAATCAGTACAATCAATACCAACAACCCTACAGATCGAATCCACAGTACGCCCCAGTGAATCAGACCCCTAGAATTAGAATTAGAATTAGAATGCTGCAGGGGGGGACTAAAACCCAGGCACCGCAGCCTCCCATTGAGGCTTATTGTGCCAACCCCTCAAACCTAGTAGCGGAAGCCTCCCCTCTTCATGAGGTCCAAAACCTTCCCCACCAGTCCCTCCTGAAGCACGATTTCCTCCGGTCTCAACGTGCCGAAGATCTCGTACCTCAGTCTGCCGATTGCAACGCAATCAAACAACAGGTGAGAGGCCGTCTCCTCCTCCTCCTGACACAGTCTGCACAAGGGCTCTACATCCACTAACCCCACCTTGTGTAGATGTTTTTTGAACCTGCCATGCCCAGTAAACAGGCCCGTTATCAGAGAGATCTGATACCTGCTTAGACCCAGGATGTATCTGGTCCTTCTTTCACACAGCTCTGGCATAACCATTTTGCCGTGTTTCGCTCCGGTACTCAGCCTCCAGTATCGGTTATGTTCCCTCCGAGTCCAGTCTCTCAGAGCCGCTCTTACCATACATTTGGCCACCCCTAGAGCAGGTTCCGGTCCGAGGACTGGCCAGTTGGTCGGCTATTTCTTTTCCTATGATCCCCTTATGCCCCGGCACCCATACTAGCCGAACTTTGTTGTGCCGGGCTAATGCCTCCAGGGAGTCTCTACACTCCCTGATCAAAGGGGAGGTGATTCTGAACGCCCGAAGAGCGTTCAGCGCAGCCTGGCTGTCCGAGAAGATGCATATCTCTCTATTTCTAGAGTCCATACGCAGGTTCTCCTAATCAGATCCCTAACTACCAGTACCAACCAATTGAATATAATCCCAGGCCTGTGGAACAAAGACCTCAAACTTCCCTTTACAAGCAACAACCGCAACCACCCCAACGACCAAACTTTGGACAATCTATGAGTCCAAACAATCCTAATCACCCGAATAATCCTAACCATCCTTTTAATCGACCCAGACTACCTCCCGGTCACTTTTCCCAGAATACGGTGTCCATGCGAACCGCAGGCAGACTCCGTTTTAAAGATTACATTTCGCCACATGAACTGACCCACTGTCAACAGGACGAGCCATCCGAAAATTATTCGGAACTTGACAAAACATGTAACGACAGAATTACTCGCTTAGAAAACTCCCTCGAAAGAGTAGCAGAAAAATTTGATCATTTTTTAGACTTTGGCCACGGCAGCCAAGAAGGCCCTCCGAATTCAACTTAAACCTAGTGGACAAGTCTCTCCCGCACTTTGAGGACAAATACGGACTGAAATGGCTCATCGACACTGGATCCGCGGAAAATTACAGAAATCCAACGCTATCCCGACTGACATAACATTAACTAACGACCCATTCATAATAACTACACCCGCTGGAAAGAAGAATGGAGAACGATCCTGCACTCTCAACATACAAGACACATTTCACGTAAACTTAGAAACCGAATTCCATGTATTCCCCTTCTCAGACAAGTACGACATTCTCTTAGGACACAAAACTATGCAATCTCTAGGAATGAGCATAGACTTAAATAAGAATATCATTTCTTACCCCCAGGGCACAATCCCCTTAAAATTCACTCTGGAGATCCCCGAAAATTCTAACGTAGTAAATTTAGAACAAGGAGTTAACCTTATAGAATTACCAATTAAAAATAGGGAATTAAAACACGGGCTAATTAAAGAAAATATAAAAATAAACGATAAGGTCACGGTAAAGGAAGGCCTTTACAGCATTAATAATAATAAAATTCTATGCGAAGTCGAATCCAAAGAAGTAATGGCCATTTGCCCCGAACCAATGGAGGTTGACGAACCGCAGGAAATTTGTACAGACATCCCCGACATAGTAATGACCAATTGTCCCGAAATGTCCGAGGAGCCGGTCTTAAAGGAAATAAAAAGGGAAATCCCTACTCTAATCAGAACTGATCACATGAATGAAGAAGAAAAGAAAAAAATAACTGAAGTGCTCCAAGAATATCCCCAAATAATAAAAAGGGAAAATGATCGCCTAAGTTCCACCAATCTTTTAAAACATAAAATAAGAACCACCGACGTAAACCCGGTCTACCCCCGAAACTATAGGTACCCAGAGATTTACCGAAAAGATGTACGAGTTGAAATTGATAAACTGTTAGAAAACAAGATAATACAGCACTCCAACTCCCCCTACAATAGCCCAATTTGGGTAGTACAGAAGAAACCAGACGCATCCGGTAGGAAGAAAATAAGAATGGTTATAGACTACCGTAAACTCAACAACAAGACAGTAGAAGACAAATTCCCCCTTCCTAATATTGAAGACCTATTCGGCAAGATAGGACGTGCGACTTACTTCTCAGCCATCGACTTAGCTTCAGGATTCCATCAGATTGAAATGGACCCCGAGTCAATCCCCAAGACGGCATTCCCTACGGAAGACGGACATTACGAGTTCTTGCGCATGCCCTTCGGGCTTAAGAACGCGCCCCCCCCACTTTCCAAAGGGCCATGAATTCTATTTTTTCTAGGATTCCCAACGTACTGGTGTACATGGACGACATTATAATTTTCTCAGACAATCTAGACGAACACGTAAAACACCTTAAGACTGTTTTTGAGAAACTAAAACAACATAACCTAAAGATACAGCTGGACAAAACTGAATTCTGCAATAGAGAACTACTCTTCCTAGGACACATTATATCGGACAAAGGAATACAACCAAACCTGGCAAAACTAGAAGCCATTGCAAAATTCCCTCTCCCTAAAACCGAAAAACAAATCAAAGAGTTTCTTGGACTTACTGGCTACTACCGGAACATGATTAAAAACTACGCTAAAATAGCTAGACCACTGACTCTCGCACTCAGGAAAAACAGAACCCTACTTATTGACGACGATTACAAAAAAGCTTTTGAAACCCTTAAATCCCTTCTACAGAACAGCCCTATATTACAACTACCTGACTTTGAAAAACCCTTATCCTTACAACAGACGCTTCCAATTATGCTATCGGAGCAGTCCTATCCCAGAACAGCAACGGAAAGGACCTCCCTTTTCATTTGCCTCTCGTACGCTAAACAAACAAGAAGAAACTATTCCACTATAGAGAAAGAATTACGGCCATGTTTGTGCCTGCAAACACTTTAGACCATACATTTAAGGGCGCAAATTTACAATACAAACAGACCATAAACCATTACAATGGCTGCACATTTGAAAGAGCCCAACGCCAAACTAATCAGATGGAAATTACAATTAGCTGATTTTGACTTCGACGTTAAATACGTACAGGGAAAAACCAACTTTGTAGCAGACGCCCTATCAAGAAATCCATCGGAAGAACAGAAGTAAATGCAATAGAAACCTCTCCCCTAAGTCTAGATCAAGACGACGTTATAGACGAGTTCCTCTTAGCCCCTTCACCGGAGAATAGTGACGACCTCCTAGAAGACTTAACCAGAGCCCTAAACATTACCGCCGAAGACAACAACGAACCCGTTACCGCCGAAGACGACAATGAAAGCCTACAAACCCAACACTCCCAAGAATCCTCTAACAGTCAAATTAAAATAATTGACGACAGAACCCGCTGCATCAACGTGGAAAAATTCCAAATTTTCCTAACCCGAGGCAACCCAGAGACGAAAATTCCGATAGACAAACCTTTTAACAAAACTCGTTACAACTGGTACACCAGATACCCATACTCCAACGACTTAGAGGAATACTGCTTAGAATACCTGCAACCCAACCATACGTACGGCGTCCTGTGCCCACCTGTCCAACATAATAAAAGACAAATTCCCAACAGTAAAAATTAAACGCTACTATACCAAAAGACTAGACATAACAGACCCCTCTGAACAGGAGGAAACTATTCAGAGCTACCACGTTGGCAAAACCGCACACCGTGGCACACACGAAGTATACAGAACCCTAACTAAACGCTACTTTTGGCCAAAAATGCTAGAATAAATAACCAAGGTAATCAACAACTGTTCCCTTTGCAAGGAAGTTAAATACGAACGAAAACCAATTAGACAAGTCTACGAAATTACCCCTACACCTTCTAAACCATTCGAAAAACTCCAAGGCGACATATTGCATTACGACGGAAAGCAAATTTTCACTATGATAGACTGTTTTTCAAGAAAGCTATATGGTTATCTAATTAAAACGGCATCAGCAAATGAAATTGTCAATGCACTAGAAAACTACCTCAGCATATTCCCGTATCCCAAAACAATTCAATTCGAAAATGGCACAGAATTTAAAAATGGACTAGTAGAAAATTTTCTAAAATATAACAACATAGAAACACACTTCACTACCCCAAACCACTCAGACTCTAACGGATTGATAAACCGAGCACACTCAACCCTCATAGAAATCATGAACATAGTAAACAGACAAAAGAATTGCCCTATGCACAAAACCTTAAGATTAGCGCTAATCGCATACAACAACTCTATAAGCTCTAACTTGACTATGACGCCTAATGAAATTACTTTCGGGATACAGACCAATACACATGCAGAAGACCTAATTCTAGAACAACGAGTCAAAGAATATCATGACGACAGGGAATTAATATCTTGAGTAATAAAAGAAAAAATAGACAAAGAAAAAGAGACCCGTACAAACAAACTAAATAAAACTAGAGAAAGAATCGATACCAGAGGGAGAAATATTTATTCGGGATAAACAATATGGAAAAGCCAAATCCAAATTTAAAAGAGGGAATTATTCCAAAGAAACAAAACTAGCCACAGTACAAAGAAAATCATTTAAGATACATCCTAACCTACTAAAACGACCCAGAAAATACACGAACGCCACTCTTCCTGTTACAGATAAGAGCACTGACTCACACATCCCACATGCCGACAGGAGGAAAGATAGCAGTCATATAGATACTACAATTGCTGACAACGGGAATTTAATCACCAGCCTAGAGATAACTGATCTGACTCATGGACCTGGAATTCTACCCGTTGCACTTGACCGAGTTTACGTCATAGACAGATATTATACTTTTATACACAGTACAGACATACAATTATTAGACATTGAATTTGATAAAACTTATAACATCATCAGCACTACCTATCAGCACAACCAGACAGCACAGATAAAGTCACTCTTCAAATACTATTATTATCTTCGTAACAAATTAGACATTTAACAATTAACAGATCTTGACCGAAACGTGGACTAATTAACGGCCTAGGTAAAGCCATATCCTGGCTAACGGGAAATATGGATAGTGATGACAAAGAACGATATGACAGAATAATAAACACTATAGAGCGGAACAGTTTTCATCTCGAAAACAATCTCAAAAACCAAATGGCAATAAACAAGCGCGTAATTGAAGAATTCAATCACGACATACAAATTATACGAACTAACAATGACAAAATGACAACCTTCTTCTCCAACCCTATAGTTAGCCAAATTGAGCTAAATCAGCAATTTAATTCGATCCTCTTTAACCTGGTCCTTATCGCCAACCAGATTGACGACACGGAAAACTCTCTGGAATTCTGTAGATTAAACACCATACATTCTAGTATCTTCTCTCTCAAAGATCTTGAGTCACTACAAAGATCCCATAATATAACTTTCGTAACATCAGACATCGAGGCACTTTGGCAATTAAGCAAAGTACACTGCTCAATAAAAAACTGGAACATTTACTACTTCATTAGCGTTCCCCTAGAAACCTCTTCCTTTGAGACGTACTTCCTCTTATCCTACCCTATAGAAAAAGGCAACTACCTTCTGACAATTCACGTCAATCCACCTTTAATCCTAAAAGCCCAGGATGAGTTATTTACAGCCACCTGTGAAGACATCAACAGTGCCATGTACTGCCACAACAAGACCAGCATCCAGGACGACTGTATTCACCAAATCATAACCAACATCAACCTCGCAGCATGCAAGACAGTATATACGTCAAGCGCACCATTTATCAAATATATCTCTCTTATAGACCACTTCTTAACTTTCAGGACCAACAGGATCGTGATAAACAAGGACAAACATAACAACACCATATTCTTGACCAACACTAGCCTTATAAAAGTAAACAAAGACGAAACTTTACTAGACAGCAAAGCCATACCTATCTACAAGGATTCAAGGAGCATCGCAATCACTACGCAAGTGTTCTCACACATCAACAGGAACATATCCTTCGAGGACGTCCACAGAATCAATTTAAAAATGGACCCACTGGAACTGCTAGAGGACGTACCCAGTGACTCAACGTATCTCTACTATCTCATTATCCTTCCAACACTTCTACTACTGTTGCTCCTCCTGTATGTTTTCTATGTCCTCAGAAAGAAGGCAAATTCGGGCTCAACAGAAGGAGACCAGCTACAACCCACACCTCGACGACAGATCTACCCTGGACTTCCGTGCCAATTGTCGCAGGAGCTCCAAACTTAAGGAGGGAGAAGTTATGACACTATCTCTATGAAAACTACCACTGCTACGTCAGCTGGAGCTGACAGGATATAAATACCCTCCTCCCCGGCCCGCAGGCAGTCAGTCCTCAGCTCACCACCGTACAGTTCACTTCTAAGTTTTATCTAATCATTCTGTGCATAGTGTCAACCAGTATATTGTCTTTAACTATTATTGTAATTTAATATTAAATATATCTTTTTAAAAAGGCTAGTCCGGGTTCTTGAAACATAACTTTGATATAATTGAACATGTAGCAATTAATAGAGCATACAAATTTTCCGATTCTAAGATAGCCCCTGAAGAAGACAAACAATGTTTGTCGAAACGTCGGGCCATTAATAAAAAACACTTCAAATTTTTTTTTAGTGTTTTTCTTATGATACCCCCTGGCCGATCAGCCAACTAAGAGATACATCTGATTAATTAAAATATAAGGAAATTAATAAAAACAAAATTAAAAATTTTTTACTTATTTATTGAAACAATGCAAAATATTTACAGAACACTAACTTCAACTTTAAAATAAAATTAACTTCTTCTTAATACAAAATACAATTTAGGAAAAAAACAAGTGGCAGAGAAATGTCACAATCGGATTTAATTTTTCTAGGTTGATCATTTGCTTTAATACACATTCAAACATTGTACAATTCATTCAAGGTTTACGGGTTTTTTAGAACCTCGCCAATGACCACCAGTCAGGTTTACGGATATTTCTACCACGCCAGTGACCAACATTCAAGGTTTGCGTGCATTTTAATGCATCGCCAGTGACCAAATTCATAAACACACATCAAGGCAAAAATATTTCTGTATCATTCCAACCAAACTTAATATTTAGCCAATTGTTGATGGCTTGAATTCGATATTGCGTACATTTCTCTCTATATGTGTTATGTTTAATACAGTGGTTGCCGTTTACTACTGCTTGAAGTGAATCAATTTTCGGACAACCATACTCTTCCAAGTTGATTATACAACAATTGTACAAATTTTGCAAGAGAAATCTTTTATCATAACCCTTAACAAATACAAATTTATAATAATCACAATCAATACATTTGAAAATATCTCTAATTACTTCATATTCAACTTCCCCATCATTCCATCTAATTTTATGATAATAATTTTCTAACCAATAATTAGTTCTTCTACTTTTATCTGTTTGTTTATGTTGTATTGGCGCTTTAAATATCCAGTGACGAACAGTTTGATAGTTATAATCAAAAAGTGAAAGCTCTTTAACAATATAACCTCCTACACTATCCACAAAGCACTGGAAGTCAGCAATCAGTACGCCTGTCTGAGCCATACTGAACACTGAGCCAACAATTCACATCTTTTTATACCATACGCTTTACAATGCCAGTTAGAGGGTTATATTCTACCACCCTATCATGTATAATAAGACAGTATGCCGTTGTGTTGGGCGGGAACGGATTTTTTGATTCAAATTCTAATCTCACATCAACTGGACCCGTTTTGATAGATTCAGACTGTTTAAAACAATCTATTACAATTAAGGGTATTTTCTCTTTAAAATTTCGCCAAGAAGTTAGAGGTTTCATTTGTTCCCCATAATATGACATTTGAAAAGAAGCGTACATATGATACAATAGTGCATAACGATTAGCTGAGAAATCTATGTTCAAATCATCGTATGGAAAAGCTTTACAATTTAAATAAAGTTTTACATTTGACACATTGCAATGGTCAAAATGGCTAGAATGCTATGGAAAGCAATGGCTTTCCACATTCTTTCCTCGTTCAGTTTGAAAAGCTAAAATGAGGTAGCGCGGCTTTTCCAGCTGACTTGATGTTTTCATCGACCAGATTTGTCTTTGAGTTGCCGGCAATAGTGGGTAATCATATAGTCCCCAGCTTCTAAAACTTAGTGAAAATACCTTTTCAGATTTGAGATGACGCATAAGAGCTAATCTCTGATGTTCGTTGACGGTGATGTAGGGCAGCTTCCAGCATAGTTTCACCAATTCTATTTTACAGTTTTCCACCGCATCTTCAGCTCTCTGTCGGTTGATTTGTAAGCGTTTCCATCTTGTCTGCTTCTAACGAATATCAATTCTGTTTAACATTGATCACAATCTTCTGATAGTCTTCACAAAATCCCAGTAGTGATGACAGAGGAATGCATAGATTAAAGTATCCCTATTTAAAGAGATGTTCAGCGTATCACTCTGAGGATAACACCAGCCCCAGTTTTCTATGTATTGACAGCCGTCCTTAAGTGAAACCAAGCCTTTAAGTGTGCAAGCAATTCCTGGATTTCTTACGCGATCTATTTCAACTCCACTCAGTTCATATCTTATTTCATCAAATAGAAATGCGAATGCATTATTGGTTAATTTTGATGAAGTTGGTCTTTTTTTAATAACCTGCCCTCCAAATAGAGTAAACTTTGACTGGGCAGCGTCAAACCAATCGCTGTCTGGCGACCAAATGAATACACTCAGCTGTAATCAATCCTTCGTTTTATAGCAGATCAGGCAAGTAAAGTAAACACAGCTGTCCACAATTGTTGCTACCCAATTTTTAATATTGCTTCCTGTTCGAGGAAATACGGCAACCTTTTAGATAGCGTACTAGTTCAGAAGGTGGATTGACGCCACTGCTATCGAAGAATTGAACATAATCGCCTCTCTTCTTATAGCAAACCCAGTGAGTTCCTCTCCCATAACTACTATCTAAATTGAAAATGACTCGCTCATTTTTCCAAGGTTTCACTGGAAATTCATCAATCATGAATACCCCTCTGAAATGGGGAATTTTCTTCGATTTAGCTAATCTGAGCAGATCAAAATTACTCAGCCGCAGGCGAGGTAATCCATCCAACATTCATTTAACTTTACCACTCAATTTAGAAGAATTCCCGCCAATCCGTTTAGGGGTAGGAATGACTCCTTTCTTCTTCTCTATTTATAATTATATTTTATTTTATTATATTTTATATTTATAATTATATTATAATCTTAAGATTATAAAGGACAAATAATTGCCTGAGGTTTTTATCAAGAGGAGCTACAGCTCCTCTAGCTCCTAGCCATTTCACTAAAGCTTTATCACCTTTTCCCTTCATAATCTTCTCCACATGGTAGATGTCGGGATATTTCACTAGCTGTAGCTCCTCTTGATAAAAACCTCAGGCAATTATTTGTCCTTTATAATCTTAAGATTATAATATAATTATAAATATAAAATATAATAAAATAAAATATAATTATAAATAGAGAAGAAGAAACGAGTCATTCCTACCCCTAAACGGATTGGCGGGAATTATTCTAAATTGAGTGGTAAAGCTAAACGAATGTTGGATGGATTACCTCGCCTGCGGCTGAGTAATTTTGATCTACTCAGATTAGCTAAATCGAAGAAAATTCCCCATTTCAGAGGGGTATTCATGATTGATGAATTTCCAGTGAAACCTTGGAAAAATGAGCGAGTCATTTTCAATTTAGATAGTAGTTATGGGAGAGGAACTCACTGGGTTTGCTATAAGAAGAAATATATTCAATATATTTTCATGATTTTTCGCCCCTGATTAAAGTCAGTCTTAAATTAGAGTTAAGACGAACCGAGGAAGTAGATGATTGACTACAATTTGAGATGTGCAATTAAAAAAGAGATTTGTAATTAGAAAAAAAAGAAATTCTCTCCTGTGAATTTTATTTTGTTTGCCACCTGAGTAAATACGTGTGAAAGAGTGATATAAACGAGTTATACTGTTCAAGTTGAGCAATAACTTGAAGCATATTATTGACACTGGTAAAAATACAAAAAAATTGCAGTTTAATTAGTAAATAAACTTAGCATATGAAAATATACTCAACATTTAGGAAGGTTACATTAGGTTTTCTACAGCAAGCAGTTTACTTTTTAGTTGCCAACTGATGTGAGATTAATAGAGGAAAGCATTAGTTGCTGTTCTCGCCATACCCCTCCCGGAACGTTCCAAAAATACTTTTCCTAGTAAAATGTTCCAAATAAAAGTGATAGGTGTGTGTGTAGTTAGTATGAGAAGTTAAAAAAAAAATCGATGCAATGAAAAACCGGAAAAACTTTCAATAAATTTAAATTTCCGTTTGTGTGACTTTGACAGGAATTTTCGTGCCGAATCTGTGGTCACACCTAAACGAATCAAGTAAGCTTACTGCAATTTTTTTTTTTTTTTTAAGATATTTTATTAATACAAATATTTATAGAACAATCTATCTAATTAAAATAACCCATGCTAGCTGTGATACCTTGAATTTTAGCATCCTAGCCTTCTACCTAGATTAGATTAGAAACGGGGAGGACGGGCCTCATTCCACTGCGACCAACAATAAGAGGTCTATTGTGGATCTGCCTTCTACCTAGTGGTGGCTACTGTTTCTAGGTCGCAGTGGTTTTGACTTAGTAGTCATTTCCTCAACACATCAACATCTAAAGAATATATACTACAAAATATACACATGCTATTCTGTGATATTGTTTTTATTCTTATGCAATGTGAGTTCCCTCCAGTGGCGGCCCGTAAGAAGTGGTGATGCTGCACGAGTAAAACGGTACATGTCTAAATTCAACTCAATTTAATTAAAAATAAATTCACATGGACAATGTTCAAGATATTTTCTGTTATACAAAAACATGATTTCTCAAATAACTCTTGTATAAAAAAAAAATTATTTGAAAATAAAATGCATTCTTCGAGTTTTAGCTTCACAAAATTCATTAAAATTAGTTATTTGAGAAATCAGTACTAACTGCTATTTGATGAATTATAATGTTAGGAATGAACGACCTTTGTTTTTGTTTAATTTTTTTCGGGTAATGTCAATTGAGAAAATTTAATTTTTTTTTAACTCATTATCGCCCATCTTGATAAACCTATAAAATAATATTTATTTTATGGTATATTTTTATTCTATTAAAAAAACATTTTATTGATTAAAAAAAAAATTCCGTTAAGCGTTTAACGAACACAATAAAAATATTTTTCTTTTCTTTTGTAATATAACATCTAATCCAAATCATTGCAATTAACGCTGCCTGGCGAGCAGCGCAAATAACACTAGTTGGGTCACATTTTTAAGGCAAACGAAGCTTCGGTAATAACCGAATATGACCATTTTTTGACACTGCGAATTGGCCGCGCAGCATCAAGCAACGCTTGATGAAATAATCCTTTTTTAAAAACGGATTTGTTCCTGGTATTTACTAAATAATAATTATGCAAAGACTTTTATGTTATTATTATTTATTATTATAATATGAAAAAATAATTTTTGAGTTATTTTCCAGGGTGCTGTAGTGACGCTGTGCGTATGCACCAGCCGCCACTGGTTCCCTCCCCAAAATTAGGACTTTAAGGCAGACATGCTCATTGGGCAACTTACGTATACTCGCGATTTTATTCTTCGCTAAATAATTGAGGATTGAGGATATACTCATATTTATTTATGTAACTTGTTAAAGTGAACCAGTTGTTAATAACCTATTTTGCTGTGTTTCAGAGAGCGGACGTGTTGCGAGGCCCGACACCCTACATGATCAGAGCCAGAAAGATTGATGAATACTCCAGACTGTGTTTTCCATTGATTTTTGCATTGTTCAATGTTCTATATTGGTCGTATTATCTACGTTAAATAATGCCCCATAATCTTTATTACTATTTTATTTTTATTATTATTGAATTCATACGGTAAATATATTTGTTGAAATAATAATTATAAATTCATAAACTATTCAATAAAAGGGTTTATGGGCACCAAAATAGAAAAGAGGTTAGCTTGTATTGGCTGTTGTTCGACTAATTATTAGATGTCAAACTGCACTTTTGATTGCTGTTATTCACATATAATGTTATATTATCATCATCACCACAACATAAATATTAACACGATTTTCTTTGTTGCAACATTACCGAGAGAGTTTGAACAGCGTGACCTATTGTAGACTGTTGTGACTACACTCTTGTTCTGTAAGTTGTACACAAGCGATTTTATAAATACCGGCCAAATGAAGACTATAATTATTGAAGGGAAGGAAGTCATATTGCCTTTCAGTTCTTCTTTGAATGTAGTTGCTTGTTTAGTCTATAATTTATTCATAAATTGTCAAACTTGGCAAATTGTTGAATGTGCCCCCTCTCCGTCAAATAAACAGCGAGAAAAACCATCACTCAAGTGGAGTTCAAAGTTACAGTGTAAGTCAACACCCCCAGTTTTTATAACATAAAAAATACACCAACTAAAATTAGCTATGGTCGCCCGATATGCCAGTAGGGGTGCGAAATGATTACGAGGTATTGGCAAGTAATTAAAAAGCATAAAATACATTTGAGAATTAAGTTGAATTCAAATTTAAAGCTGAATTAGTATTGTTTTCCGTAAACTGTATTTTTAAAAATGCTTCTTTGTACGTGTTTCATTTCAATTTAATAAATCACTCTGAATTAAAGAAAATCAAGTATACGAAGGATGCCAATACCAGATTGATATATTAGTGTTTTTGATCAGAAATGCACAAAAATGTGTTGGTATCGTTTTATGGATACCGGAAGTCGAAGTGAGGAGTAAGTGTTGATAGTTAGAGAGATTAGAGAATTGGTATTCGAAATACGAACTACTGATTTATGAAAATAAACTATATTTTAACAATTAATTTAAAGTGTATTGAAACAAAAAACTAAGATGCACAATTGTAAATGAATATAAGAATTATGAAATGAATATAAAATATTAAAGAAGCAGTGTTAAAACCTTAAATAGGGACGCGCTCGCGATGTGTGATGGTGCTTCTGATCTGGAACTGATGCGATCTTCTTTCGTACTGGCACTTAACTGATTGATAACTCGAACTTAACTGATTGATGACTCGCACTTAACTGATCTATAACTCCAGTGGAGCGACGTTTATATTTGCATCACTCACACATCGGCTGATGTTAAGTACGTGCCACACTAAGACATCTCTCGTAGTATATTGACCCTAGGGGAGGCCGGTAGTTAATAAAGGCTGTTTTGGCCAGGGTGGCGACGCTTTGTTAACAGATGGTGGCCAGGTGGCCTCTTGAATATACATTAACCCTTGTATGAATGAAATACAAAAAGGGTTTTGCGGCGGTTCTCTTGACTGTATATTGACCCCTGATTGAAAGGGTGGTTTTGCGGCGGTTCTCTTGACTGTATATTGACCCCTGTTTGAAAGGGTTTTGCCGCAGTTCTTTTGACTGTATATTGACCCCTGTTTGAAAGGGTTTTGCCGCGGTTCTTGACCTGCAGATAGCGGCTGGCTGGACCCTTTTCCAAATTCCAACCACTAGTTATAATTTTTAGATTTATTTAAAAATTATACCTTCTTTCTTCTTCTTGCCATCCCATCACAAAAACCTTAGGTAGAATGTCTCAACTTTTATTTTAAGATATAAACGTGGTCGGGAAGTTATAGACTGGTTTGCGGCCGAAAGAAAGTGCCTAATATATGGTAGAGGAACCCAGTGGAACCGCCTTCATGTTTGTAATATTTCAATTTTATATTTTAATTATAAAAGTTAGTTTAGGAAGAAAAAATTAAATCTATACAGAACAGTATCAAGAGCGTTTACAAGTGGGATCGAGCGAGGTATAATTTTTTATTTATTTTCCATACATACCCAGTGAAGGCACTGCAGTGAGGTAATACCCCGGAAAAGTAGGGCATAGAAGCAAAAGGGGTACGGGGGGGTAAAGTCCACGATAAATAAATAATTATTTCAAAATATGCTTTTTATTTTTAACGCGGAAATAGGCTTTGAAAGAGACAGGTACAGTTTCTAAAAATCGCCTGTAGAATACGCTAGCGAATGCGTATGTGGACCATTAGATCCACACTTTTATCCAAATCTAAATTTGAAACTGAAATTAGTATGGAGAGCCGGATTCATTAATGAAGTTGGCTCCTGCGAGTGTATAATTTTTCATCCCCAGATCCTCAGCAATCCAGTCTTCCGCTCTGACACAATTTAATGCCATTTTTCTCCTGTAGAACCTGCTTGGTGTTTCACTTACCACACTCCTGCACCTCTCCAACCTTATAAATAGGCTGGGTAGAGAAATTCATGAACCTCAGTTACAGCCTGTTAATTAGTGTATTTATTACTTGATTTTACAAATACATATTACTCCCAACGTTTCAACACATTGCGTGTCATTGGCTAGGGATTTGTTATTTTTTCTATACCATTACACAACTGAAAATAAAATTAAAAATATAAACTAATTTTATAATATATACATTGTTTTATTAATGATATATTTGTCCGACAATTAGAATTACCAACCATTACACCACAACAACTTTACAATTTATTTGATGTAATTTGATGATTCTGATTAAAAACCAGTTTTAAGACATTTCTCAATATTAAGTATATTCTTCAATAGTAACATTAAATTGATACAGTCACTTTATTATTATTTAATTTATGTAGTCAATTTATTAAAACTTTATGCCTTATTATTGGTAGTTATAGTAAAACTTTTTTATTGCAGTGTGACCACGTGGTTTTTATTATCTTTATACATTTGTTTGCAGGTTACTTATTACATTGGTGCTCACTACAAAAAAATTTAATAAGTAACCTGCAAACAAATGTATAAAGATAATAAAAGCCACATGGTCACACTGCAATAAAAAAATTTACCACAAATACCAATAATAAGGCATAAAGTTTTAATAAATTGACTACATAAATTAAATAATAATAAAGTGACTGTATCCAATGTTACTAATTAAGAATATACTTAATATTGAGAAATGCCTTAAAACTGGTTTTTAATCAGAATCATCAAATTACATCAAATAAATTGTAAAGGTTGGTAATTCTAATCGTCGGACAAGTATATCATTAATAAGTACAACAATGTATAATTATATTATAAAATCACTTCATATTTTTAATTTTATTTCAGTTGTGTAATGGTATAAAAAATAAAAAATCCCTAGATAATGACAAGCAAAGTGTTGAAACGTTGGGAGTAAAATGTATTTATAAAATCAAGTAATAAATACACTAATTAACAGGCTGTAGCTGAGGTTCATGAATTTCACTACCCAGCTTATAAATAAGAATAACTAACAGCCAAAAATTCACCTACAATTTATAAATAGGGTTACTATCACTATATTAGCTTTCCAGCTATGTTAGAGTCTTAGAGTAGTTCTGCTGCAAATCTACCCTAGGATTTCCAGCCAGCTGTCCTGAGATTTGTGGCACATCCCTGCTATAATGACCACACTTATGATAGATAGCATTTTATAATTTTGCAAAACACAAATGGCGATATATTTTGAATATAATCCTAATTGTGAATATTTCTAATTTGTATTAATTTATTTCTGTTTTCCATTTCTTATTAAATAATATACCACGCTGTCAGAAATATATACAAATTGCTATCTCCAAACTTTTTATACAAGCTTAAAATTTAAAGTTTGTTCACTAGTATAAAGTTGATCATTGTGTTGTAGAGAGGGCGTTCAAGTCGTTCAGGGTTACGCCCAAAATTTAAAATTTTAGTGTTTATAAACTTTAGTGTGTTTTAGTGTTTATAACAATTATACCTTCTGTATATCTATTAATTAGAAAAGTTAGCTACTACTGATAGGATTCCTTTCACATATTGGGGAGGAGGGAAAGAACGCCCAACTTGACCCGCCACTGATGATTACATCCTCTTCTTTATTTATTTTGAGAAGGAAGGAATGTCTGACTAACCTAAATTATTCCCTAACAGAGGGGGCCCCTTTTTCATCATATTTCAACTTTCTAAAATGTTTCATTAAATCTTTTCCAGAGAATTTGGATTGATTTGTATTTACCTCTCTGCGATTTTTCAGAGGTAATGCTAATGATAAACAACCATGTACAACTCACATTATTAAAGTGCCATTAACACTTGAACGCATTAGGGAAAATTGTGCAATTTACCAAGTTCATATTCATAAAAACAAATTCTCTTGTTTAGAAAGAATTTAGGACATGGTAGGAATAATGTTTATTTATGTGTTCAGGTATAATTATAGATTGAAATTCAGGTAAACTGGTTGAAATTATTATATCAGCTCAATCTATGTTTTCGATTTGTATCTAGTATACGTATAGATAGTTACCTTTTCAATGATAATATTGTATTCTGCATATAACTTTATTCTACACTTGATAATGTTTGCCATTTTCTTTGGTGAAATCAAGTAATTAAGTTCTATTACTGCAACATACTTGTTTTGATTTCTATGTTTCTCATTATTATAATTCTATAAGATTTTTGCATTTACCACTGTTCAAAAGTAGATGGTTGGTGTTAAGTTAAAATGCCATCTTTTTTTTTCGTTGTTTTATTTTGAAAATAGAATGAGTCAATTTTCTGTCATTGCGAATTTTTTTTTTCAAATAATCTTTTATCAATATCATATTACCAGAATTTTCTTCGACAATAAATTGATAATTTTGAATTATATTAACTTTTTTTCCTACGCCATGACTTTGGCTATTCTACCAATCCATGTCGCGCGACCCACTATGAAATCGCTGGCGATGATGAAAGTGAATATGTGCCTTAATTAAGGTGTAACGACCCTGAAGAGGTTCATTGCAACATGGGCGAAACGTCGGTTTCTAGCTAACCATGACGCGATCTCAACCCAAAAACTCAAGTGTTTTTCTTGGAAATGGCCGCGGAAACCTAGAAGATGATGACGTTGTTCATTTAGTAGGTTATCCAGAGGGCACGTGAGAACAATCTCGGTGGCGAACAACTTCACTCCCCCGAGTTATATTAACTATGATTGCTGTTTTCAAAAATAGACTTGGACCTCTTTCAAAGTAATAAGCTCATTTAATAGTTTCCTTGCTTATAGATATGAAAATGTTTTAAGAATTTTTTTCAAGACAACTTGTTGGATGACTTGCTAATCGAAAAACGATAAAATCTGTATCCATGATAATCAAAGCTTGCAGCCATATTCGATCTGGTGATAATACTTGACATCAAAAGTCAAATTAAATAATTAAAATACAGTTTGCCAAATGAATATTTTAAAACAAACTTAACCATTGTTTTCTGCTTTTACTTTTTCGCAGTTACAAGTAAGACACTATGTATTTCTCTTTGAAATAAAACCACAAACAGCTATTATTCCACAAAATCTAAAATTAGGATTCCAGATGGGTTTACTTGACTTGCAAAGTTTTTAATATATTATTTTGAATATTAACAAAATCAATGTTAATGATATTAATATTTGCTTCTAAAAACTTTTATAATAACGAAAACCAATAATCAATGTGAAAACATGGAAACTAAAAAAGATTCTGTACAAAATAAATTAAAATATCTGGACTCATCATTTATTTATTTTTTAAATAATAAATAATTCATAAAATTATATGCATGCCCAAGATTAATTTTTTAAATGTTGAAAACTCTTTACTTAATAGAGATATTTCTAATATTTACTGATGTCTTTCCGTTGTAAATATACAATTTTTAAATGTAATGCTAAATAACTAATAATAATAGTTTTATTTCATTTTATTGTAGGGATTATTTTCATATGTAAAGTTATCCAAGAGAGGAGATGCGGGTCCAACATTTAACTTGGTTTCATTGTTCAATTTATACTATACATATATCAATATAGTAAAATATTATTATATTATTATTATATATATATATTTTATGTAATATATATTTTCTATAGAATTATAAATATTTAAAAGAAAAAATATGAAGCTGTGAACCCATAACCTAACCTTCTATATATGTGTTAATAACTATACGAGCGTGAAGTATCATTTGCTGAAAATAACTTTTTCTCTTTCATTTTTAAATGGCTAGATTAAATAATAATTTTTGATGTTATTAGTATTCAAAATATTTATCGCAAATTCACCTTAAACCTACCTTCAAACACACCTGGTTCAGTTATATCCAGGCGTGAATTGCGCAGGTTTACTTGTGCAGTGTTACCATCTTATTAAGTCTACCTTATATAATATGTGAGTTAAAATATAATATAAAAAACACAAATAAATGTTACCATTCTTATTAAATAATAATTAACAATAAAAAATAAAATAAAATAAATATTCATAAATTGAAATGTTATTTTATGCTAAGTGATTGTTGCAAGTTTTAGAAAAGGGAAAATTTGTTTAATCATTATGCAATTTTTTTGTAATACAGTTGTTTATGTTGTTCATTATTATTATGTATATTTGTCAGTGATATGAGATGCTTGATCACTTTATTTTTCTCTATAAAACTCATGCTAATACTTTTTTTACCTTTTCTATTTATTCATCTGAAAAATTGGTAATTTTTTTCCAATGCCATAAATACTCTTGAATCATAGAAGCGACAACATTAGTGTTATTTCAAGCGTACGGTTTCTGTTAGCTTAGAGCTACATTTTTTTTCCAGTCCCAGAATGAAATGAACTTTAATCATCCATGATTTTATCCGTCATAGCATGCTTCAGTTTTTTGGTTCTTACCGGTTTCGGATTTTCATCCATCGTCGCAGTAAGGTTTTTGATAGTTCGTGTTGAGGGATATAAACTATATGTTTATATCACAAACGACACTGGTTGATTGTTTTGTGGGAGGTTATAAGATTATATAAGTAAAAATATAACTATTAGTATATAATATAATAAGTAATGTCTATTAAAAGGAAATTTAAAATTGTCTTTTAGTAAAGGTGTTATATAGTGTAAGTTACAATGTGTTTTGTCATGGTATTTTAATGCGGGGGGCGTTAGGAAATTTAAAAAGTACTTTATACAAATAACTATATACTTCATAACCTCCCCACAAACAAGCAACCAGTGTCGTTTGTGATGTAAACACAAAGTTTAAGTCATCTCTCTACAATTGATTAAAAACCTTACTCTGACGATGGTGAAAATCCGAAACCGGTCAGAACCCACAAAAAGAAGCATGCTATGACGGATAAAATCGCAGATGTTATCATGCTTCAATTTTTGTGTCACTTTTTGGGGAAAGAAAATAACTATCCATTCCCTTGCCAATAAATAGTTCTGGTTTGTTGTTGGTTTTAGTCACTTGTATATTGACTCATACATACCCCTAATTATGCATACAAATTGTAGAATATCATTGCTGAATAGTAATTGCCATTATTTCATCTATATATTATCAATAATTTTCAATTACTTAAGGTGATATCTATAAAATCTACTTACCAGTTTCAATATCAGGCCATTGTATGAAATACAGATTGGTTAAGGACCTCTGAGAAGACTGAGGGCCGGAGTGTTTGGGACAATGTCCAGATACTCGGGAGCCTATGGGCAAGTTTCCCAGCATCTTCCAAGCGGAAATTTACGCAGTTTGAAGGTGTGTTCAGTTTAACCTCGATAGGAAATATCGAAATTAGGTAATCGTAATTCTATCCGATGGCCACGCCGTCATTGAAGCACTGAGATCATGTGTCATCGGCTCAAAAATGGTATGCCAACCCCCATTTTGAGAACCAGGGCATGTAGGCGTGGAAGGAAATGAAATGATTGATACCCTGGCAAGGAAAGGCGCTGCACTCCCTTTTTAGGGCCTCACCCTTCTTTGGAATAAGGCTCTTCAGGAAGAACATAGAAGCCAACTCTGGAAAACCCTCCAGAACTGAAGCCTGCATATGTCAAAGTAGGCTTCCTCCCAGGGCATTGTAGACTCACTTGATGAAGCTAGGCCTAGAACACGAGAGCACCTGTAGATTCTGTGAGATTATGGATGGGCTCCAATAAAACTCCTTACGGAGTGCGATGCTATCATCCAGAGAATTTGGAAGCCTGGGTAGTTACTAGGTGTTGAAGGAAGATATATACTCTTCCTAGAACCTTCCCAGATCCTGAGATCCCTCACTAACCCCTCCCCCCACACACAACATATCAGTTCAATATAACAATAAATTGATTTATTGTTGTGAAATGCCCTTGTTTGTTGAAGCTATGATAGTTAGTCAACAATAAGTTGTCAATAATTTCTTCAGTTAGTTGGGCGTATAAATTTAGATTTGTGATCCTCAGTAAAGTAAGCATACAATCCGTTTGAACTGTGTTACTTTTGTTGGCACCCATTGTCTGATGGCCATCTGTTCTGCTAGATTGTTTGAAAAGATTTGTCCTAATTTATATTTCCCTGTCAAAAACTGTTGAGTTTATAAATAAAGACAACTTAATATTGATTCTATGAGATTTATTTATTTTAGTTTTTGAAAAGAATCTAATAACATTGGTAAACATAATAATAATAATGTATTATTAATTTTATTTATAACATCTTCATAATTACTGCTAATGACGAACAAATATATAAAGGCAATTATATTTTGTCTTCTTTCGTTATTTATTTATTTTAAACGATTGGAAATCAATTATACTTAAAATAAATAAAGCATTAGGAAATTTAATTAAAATTACTATATAATTAAATTTAAGTAAACAACAGAATGATGCGTGATAAAAGTGGGAGAACTGATGTAAAAGAAAAGAGAGGTTGTTATTTTTATAAAATATTGAGAGAGGAAAGAGACCTGTCCAAAAAAATTATTTAATTAAGACAAAATATAATTTTTATGTTTTTATTTCAATCAAATAGCCAACATGTCTATCTATCTGTTCAACCCGACATTTTCTGATATACACTTACTTACTCAGCAGTAAAACAATTTGTTCCTGTAGGAGTCCTTACCCTGTCAGCGGACATCCAAAATAACAGCTACTCACTAGCCTAGTTGCTTTCATATTGAACAACTAGTTTTGCTCATCTCTACACATCAAATAGCCCTGTGCAAAATACTGATCTAGCAAATAAAACATGTTCGTTCATTAATTACAAATAAAATGTGTAACTTTTATTTTGGTTTAAATAGAAATGTTTGTTTTTCAGAAAAATCACAAAATTAAATATACTGGAAGCTACATTTCTTCTTTCATTTACTTTACAGTACTTAATTTTTAAAGTAATGCCAATAATTGTGATTGTAATCACTGTATAAATACATGTAAATATATATATATATATATATACATATAAATATATTTACTTTACAATTATTACAAGTAAGATATTTACATTAAATTTTTGAGGTAAAATAACAATTTTTCACAAAATCTTGGATATCCTTATAACTAAAAAAACAAAAAATATTACAATGAGATGTTTGTACGGTAATGGCCAGACGATTTGAATACCATTTCAAAAAAATTAGATTATTTCGTTAATTTCAATATAATATTAAAACAATAAATAAAACGGATTAACAATAAAATTTAAGATTTGTACGGATGTAATTTAAGAATAAATAAGTAATAATACGAACATTAATAACCATTAAATTAACATAAATATAATTCTAAAGGAAAAACATTTTACTAATTTAAATTATATTAAAATTTAAAAAAATAAAATTCTTATGTCAAAATGGTGTTTTATTTTTGTTTTCAAAGTATTTTCATCAAATTTCTGATAGATCACATTTTTTAAGATAGAGGAATTAATGGAAAAGCTAATGAAGGTTAAATCTCTTCTGAAGATAAGGGTCTTACACATAATATATATTTTAGTCAGCTGATCTATTGCTGTTGTAATACAGTACTGCCAACCATTCTCTATTTTAGAAGAATAAAATCCCCAAATAGCAAAACTCTCTATTAATAATGGCCTGAGAGTCTTATTGTCTAAAAATTTAAACAAATATACCAGGAGATGTGCGAGTTAGCGTTAGCAAGTCGGTGAGCTCAAGTTTGCCTGGTTAAGCTAGTAGTAAGTTATGTGCTGCCATATAATATAACTAGTGTGAGGAAAGCAAGTTAGGTAGGCATAAGTTAGGTTACAATTCTTTATAACACATTGTATTTTGTAGTATTCTGGGGAGACGATATAACATTTTAATAAATAAATTCAATTTTGTTTATAATTTAAGTTTTAAAATTCGGCCTAGCCCCCATACCTGTAGGTATGTTAAACCAAAGCTATCTCTGGAGGCCACATGTTCGGTAAGTGTTGTTGGGCCATGCTTGAGGAAGAAGTGGCTAGTACACTTCCCCGTATAGAAGATTGATACAGATAGCAATTATCGTGGCAACAAGGCCACTGGAAAAATGACTACCACTACAGATGCACCGCTGTACAGTTTTACCTACATAACCTACAGAAAAAGTGCAAAACAGGGGTTTAAATGATTTTTTGAAAGATCTAAGATCTATTTGGTTAATATAGTGTAAGTTCTATTACATTATAATAAGTCTATTTTATAAGTAAATTTATAAGGACAACCTATTTACATATTTATAAATGTTACAATATAAAATAAATAATCTGAATCAGAAGATTTTATGATAAATCAAGAAACACCATTGGGCAGACTCTTATGGAACATTTATAAATAATCTTGTACAGCACATTTTTATATTACTCAATAATGTAACAATATTTTGTTTTTTTTAATAATATGTTACAAATCACTCCACAGGACCATCCAGGTCATTGGATACCTGCACACGATGTCCTTTAATTAATTTTACAGACAACAAAATTATAGGCAGAATACATTTTGTATTGGAACTGTATGTAAACAGTGTTTACTCCATTATAGCTAACGAAAGCTACAAAGGAGCTTCCTGCCTAAGCAGTCCCTAGGGAGTTCATGTGCTTCATATAGTTTCACAGTCCAAATTTCTGTACCGTAGGTATATGAATATGGTTTGGATTCTGATATATCCCCCCCCCCATTAAAATTGCTGAATCTTCTTCTTTTCCTTAGTTTCTGTCTCGCACTTACTTGTCCATAGACCGCAGCACTCCGATCTTGTATATTGTAGTAATAACATAGCAATCCTTAAATTATATAGTTTTGCAGTAGTAATAAACGAACTAGATGTTCATGCGCTTGAATCAAATTGAAATAATTTACTAAATCCAATTAGACCCCATAAGAAGATGAAATTGCGATCATGCATTTTAAGTTTTATTTGTCTAAACTTAACAATTGATCAGACTCATATTAACAGATACTTTTTTGCCCCTTAATTGAACAGGTAAATAAGTTCTTTTTATTCGAATAAGAAGCTGATAGAAATAAATCAAGAAAGTAGCTCCACTTTCATACAGGTGTCTGAAAACAGCTATTACTTCTAACAAACTAAACAACAACTATTTACTTGGTTAACAGTCTGAAAAATCAAACCCATTTTACATTCTGAAGGTATCATGGCGATTTCTATGTAAAACAGTCATATGTATATTTACATTAAATTCTACTCTTTGTTTAATCATTCCTTACAGAGCGGTATCTTATATCTTCCTTCAAAATACTTATTATACAAAAAAACTATAAATTACAATTTTCAACTTAGCATCATTTTTCTCTTGCCGAAAATCGAAATAACCTTATTTTCAGATATAAAGAATTTTCTTAAGAAAAAAGAAACTGGGAAAACAAACTATTAATAAAAATATAATACATTTTAAAATAAGTCAAACAGATGACTTTTTTTAAAGGAAGGAATAACGACTTTCGTTTACAAATAAGATTAAATTGTAACCTTTCTGTGAACAAAAATAGTCCGGTATTGCTTGACAACTTGATTGTGGAACTGTGGCGGAGCTAATTGACGATACTGCTGTGTAGGTTATGGCAATGGGCGGAGCTAGCAACCGTTGAGATTCCACAATTAAGTTCTCAAGCTATACTTAAGCTGGCCACTCTATATTTTGAATATTATTGATCAAAATGTAATATTAAACTACAAAATTATATATATGCTGCTGTGGTGATTTGTTCCGCAGAGCTGGAAAGCATCAGAGACATTTCCGTGATAACCTGCTTGTGGTCATCGACCGGTTTCGGGCGTTTGCCCATCATCAGGATGTTTTTGTCAAACAGTGTAATAACATAGACTTGCACAGAGCAAATAACAACAGAGTGTATCAACTGTAATTGCTCTGTGCAAGTCTATGTTATTACACTGTTTGACAAAACCATTCTGATGATGGACGAACGCCCGAAACCGGTCGATTACCACAAAAAGAAGCAGGCTATGGAAAATGTCCCTGATGTTCATATATATGTACTTGAATTGGTGGTAAATACCCACCAATCGTCGAGCAGCATGTATGCAAGATGGCCAGTTATGTTAGTTCGACCAACATTCACATACAGCATTCTAACCGTGCAATTTTGCTGCTGAATAGTCTTGCTGGTCATGTTTGTGGATGTAGATCAAGCGCAGTTTGTTAGTAGTTTGTTCAGATCCTGAAGGTGACACAGTTGTATTAAATGCGTGTATATGATGAGGTGTGTCATGTTCCGCTAGTGCTGATACTACATTCCGTCTTAATACAACATGCGTGTGTCACTGCATGATGTGAGCCAGTTTGTCCTGTGTAAATGTTTGATTGTTCAATGCATAGATCTGTAAACGTTGCTATTAATGATGTTTGGTCTATTGGGGCAGACACTGCAGCTAATCTATACATAGACATTTTGGTAAGTTTGTAAGACTTAAAATCTTACTTCTTATTCTACATTTGTCATCTTCTTGTTCTCGAGCGCTGGATTTTCATGTGCGATTTGAACCAAACCCATCAAGTATGCAAAGCATGAATGTCGAGGAAAAATCGGTCAAGATTATGAAATCTTTTAGGTCATGATACAAAAGGAAATCTTTTAATTTTGACTAAGCATGATGTTCTGAAATTGTTTTTCCAAAAATTAAAAAACCATTCCCCAGAAAGTAGGAATCTATGAAACTTGAAGGAAGAAGGAAGTAGAAATTTATTCGGAAACAATGATGAAATAAATCTAATTTGAAGAAAACCTCATCTTCACATTGATGACATCACATTGATCCAGTCATCATGATTGCAGATTATACATAAAAAAAGTTAGTGAATATCGCACATAATAACATATCATCTCAAAAATATGCAGAAAATATACAAACACATACAATAGTATCAGAGACATTTTCCGTGATGGCCTGCTTCTTTTTGTGATAATCGACCGGTTTCGGGCGTTCGACCAACATCAGAATGTTTTTATCAAACAGTGTAATAACATAGACTTGCACAGAGCAAATACAGTTGATACACTCTGTTGTTATTTGCTCTGTGCAAGTCTATATTATTACACTGTTTGACAAAAAGATCCTGATGATGGGAGAACGCCCGAAACCGGTCGATGAGCACAAAAAGAAGCAGGCTATCACGGAAAATATCTCTGATGTTTATATATATGTACTCACAATTGGTGGCAAATACCCACCAACTCACAGAGATACTTAAATTATAATTCCCATCATCCTTTCCATCAGAAAATAAATATGGCAAAGACTTTACTTTCCAAAGCCTCGCATCTGAGCTCTCCACAATTCCATCAAAAAACTTTAAAAAAGTTATGAAAATTCTTACAGCCAACAACTTCCCAAAATATCTAGTAAATAACTTAGTAAACCAAAATAACTCCATTAGCACGCAGGATGAAAATAAGCATACACCAACACAATTTTACTCTTTTCCTAATATTCAATGTCTTTCAGAAAAATTGAACAAAATTCTGAAGCAGCCAGCCAAAAAGCTACAAACTATACAAATTCTTCACAGATCTAAAAGTCAAGTCTCTCTTATGGAAAAGTGCAATGTTGCCTACAGTATTCCTTGCAAGGGATGTGACAAAGTATGTATTGGGTAAATATCTCAATATGAGAATTTATATCAACACGAATATGACCAAAAAGCAAAAAAAAGATTCCATTAATTGCAGCTCCTTGGTAAACCACCATTTAGAACTTACAACCCAAATGTAATTTTGAAAATACAAAATCCTTACACATCAAAATAATTATTGCAAGCGCAATATTATGGAAATAATACGAATTTTAAAAAACATAAGAATTCTATCTAAAACAGAATCCCAGACACTGAGCAATAGCTACGCAACCTGATTAACAGGTTTTAAAATGGAAATAGATAATTTAACAATAATATTGTAAAAATATATTGTTTATAGTTATTGTCTTTATTTTTATATCTTCACTTTGTTATATCTGATCTAGAAAATATGCAACCTCAATAATTGTAGTTTGTAACCTTATTTTTATGTCAGCAAGTATGACCTGAATAGTTTAAACTAGTAGTCCATTATGTTGGGTGCTACAAGCATATGATAAGTCCTGTATACAATTGTGCAGTCTAGTTAATTACAAATGCAGGGTTCACATGCAACCAACTTATATGTCGCATATTAGATAAACATCCAAACTGAGGTAATAATTTCCATATCAATATATACGTAGGCCATAATCTCTACTCATATCTTTATACCTTGCCTGTAGATTGGTATACTTTCTGTATTGTACATAAGTCTTGATGAAGATGTTAAATACATCGAAACGATGACTAGATAGTTGTTTTTTTTGTTTGTTTTTTTTACGACCTATTCCTGATAGTTACCTCCAAATTATATATACATCTGTAACAACTTAATCTTAGTGATTGAGAAATGATCTGTAAAATTTTATAAATTATATTTTCTTTTGAAACTTTATCTGTAAAAGTAAATAAATAAATGAAAATTTAATAAATTCTTTTTAGAACTTGGGTTTTTGATTACTGGATCAGGCTGACTGGCCTTTGTAGTTGTTGGACAGCCAAATTGTAATGCGCGGGCTCCACATCAGCTATATAAGACGGTTTGGCCGGCCAAACTCAGCCTCAAGAAATATTTTCAGCAGCTCCAGCCAGCTCAGAAGAACAAAAGCCGAACCAGCAAAAAAAATGAAACAGCAAGAAAAATCTACTGATTACGAAACCAGCTAAAGAAGACAAGAAGACCGGTTAGAAAACTTGTAAAAAAATAGCGGCAGATAAGGAAGAATTAATCTGAAAAGGATGCGTTCAGCCAACGGTGTTAGCCTCATCTAAGGAAATTCTCAAGACTTCATTTGGCAAACTATCTAGAACAGGCCGGCTTTAATACTGGTTATCTGTGCACCAATGGTCCTTTTCAGTAATGCTACACTTCTCTTTGTGCTAATGCAGCGCAGTGCTTGTTGACGGTCCTCTCCTACAGCTCACTTCGTCCTATATTAAAGGTCGTTTTCAGGCGATCTCTAGAGTTTTTCTTATCTCTATGAACTGATACGCGGTTTGCCGTAGTGCTTAAATACAAAGACCAGTGTTATTTCTCTCAAAGAATATTATAATCAAGAAATCATAAAGAATGACGAAAATCAATTTACGAGTATGTAGCTAACAAGAGAAGCGATTTAAAGTCCACGGAAATATGGCAGGCAAAATTTTAAAAAACATTTACTTGACTAAATTTATAAACTAATCTAAACTAACTAAACCCAAACTAAAATAAATTTACAAAAACATTTACTTAGTGTTATTTATTTACAAAACTAAAATTAGTGTTTTTTTTTTGTCAGTCCTTTATTTTTCGATAGATGTCTCTTCCGGATGAAATCAGCTAAAAATGGTTCAGAATCTGCGGCCATTTCGAACGATTTTTTCCGCGTCATCTATTCGCTCATTTTTGTTTTTCTTACAAATAAATAACAGTGGTATTGTTTCTGTTTCTCCCGGTGATTCCCATTTAAAATCTCCAAACATCAGTGAATTGCCATAAGGGTTATTGCAGTTGATCGTATTTGGTCACCATAAATAGACAGAAAAATGGTAATGGTTATAGGATAGAAAATAGGGCGGACGAACTTTAAATTCTAAAGAGTTGATTAAAAATACACACAGTACATACGAACAACGGAATGCGCAAACATTTTACTAATTTTTTTTTATTGTTACAAAGTTGCCATTTCACTTCGTTTCGCCATTCTTGTCACATTTGGTCAAACATATTTTCTATATCTTGAGGCCAGTAATATTTGGTCCATTTGTTCGTGCCCCAGTTTTTCAAAACATTTTATTCATTCAAAAGGCAAGTTTCACCGCTATTATTTAAAACAAGTAAACCTCTGCGATATTCCAGTTCATTATTAACAACCTCTAAGGATATGTTTTACTAAATTTGTTGAATCTAAAAACATTTATCGATAAGATATTAATGTTTTCAAGTTTTTAAATTTTATATAGAAACAGGGACACCATGCTACCATCCAATAGTGGAGGGGATAGAATGTTTAATCACACTTAGGGCTAAAGAGCATGGTATCATTTACAAGACTAGAAGTAACGAATGTAATTACAACATTGGAGATTATTACAAGGTGAATTTTCATGGGCGCCAGACAGTGGAGAAGGAAAGCCAGGGACAGAGATGGTTGGGACAGTCTGCTAAAGGAGGCCAAAGCCCTGCAAGGGCTGTAAAGGAAGAAGAAGAAGAAGATCCTTAAATACACATTTCTATACTTAATCAAAAATTTCATTTGGTTTTATTTTATTTTCCAGTAATTAGGTATCGAAATGATATATTTTAGCGGCGTTCCTTATGGTCACTATTTCAACTACCGGTGGCAGCGACTAAATCTGACCGATGATACATTGCATAATATATGCTCCACCCCAACCACCCAACCAACCTACAACTATTATGTTAACAACTACTTTAACTGTCATTAATTATTAAACAATTAAGAGTATATATAACAAGAATAGTACATAACAAGAAGATCCGTTATATTTAAAGTTCGAAAACAAAAAGCCATTTATTTTATAAGAGCCGAATTATAGCCTCGGAAAAGAAATAAAATAGGGTCCGACGGGACGAAAGTCAGAAAAGCTGAACTCAAATGTTCTATAAGCAACCGTATTAAAGCGCCAGTAACGCGCTCCAAGAGCACGTCAACTACATATTACTCCCTCTGTCACGCACCACACACTTTGTTGGCGAATGGGCTTCGACAGCAAATCTCACCTAGAAGCTGTCTTTAGCTGCAGAAGAAATTGAATATAAATCCGACCATCTGAGTACTAAAAGTCTGTCACAACTTTACTTAAAAGAATACGAAGAACATCTCATTAATGTTAACATTGAAAAGTTGCCCTCGCTAGCAACACTAGCTCGCCCCTTCAAACAGGCAGGAATTCTAACTAGACACATCACTCTTTAGGCGATTCGCAACAGCAACGGTTACATCTTCTACATTCACCACCCTACAATACAATAAATATCTTTGTTCTACGCTCGGTCACTTTACCCTCATTAGCTCTCTCTCCTTCTTATATAAGCTAATCTGAAACTCAGCCTCCTTAGGGAAGTTCAGCACTTAGGCCACCAATGTCTCATCCCCCCCCCCCCATAAGACAGTTAACATCAGCCCTGTCTCATGAAAAAACGCCAGGGCTGGTAAGAGAAATTTCTGATCCCTGCCTCAAGTTACAAACGCCAAATTTCTGGCATCATCTGCGAGCAATGTACTCACACTCTCCAAGAAGAAGAATCGGTGTTTTATCCTTCTGGCCACATTTCGTACAGAGTGAATCCGCAGAGAGGTCCATACTATGTACATATTTCCTTAAAAGGCAAAGCTCTATATCTAGGGCAGTGATTCTTTTTGGCTCGTTTGTTTTGCCAAAGTCCTCTAAATAATCTTGAAATGCCTGGTTACTGCCGCAATGTTTTTCCAGTGAAATGTGTGTTTCCGAGTTAGCCACTTCTATCGCCCCGCAGGCGGTTTTGTACTAGATGCCGCTGGAAGGCTCAGGAACAACCAATGGGCGTTCGGAGGCGGCCTCCTTTGCCAACCTGTCGGCCTGTTCGTTTCCTTGAATGCCGTTGCAGCTCGGCACCCAACCTAGCCACTTTTCTTCTGACTCAGTAAACTTAAAAATATAATTATGAGCAATAGAATTATGCCAGTTCATGTCATTTTCACATTTACCATACTCAATCAACATTTCTTACCACAATGGAAATGTAGAATTAATTTATAAGTTGAAATAAAATTATTTAAAACAAAAAACTACTATATATAAAAACATAAAGAAAGGCTGGTTTATAAATTCGGCATCTGACAGTATATCGTAGATATAAATATTAACAATCCGGAAACGTTTCCGAACACTCAAAGTACAGAAAGACATTGGAGATCTTGAAAATGTGCAATAAAAAACCGCCGAGGAACAGCTCGAAACTTGCTCTGTCCTTATATCTCACTGAATTTATCTGGAAGACGCAGTTAGGAAAAGCAAATTCCTTTCTTTCTCTTTTAAAATAAATACATATTTTTAGATTAAGTTAAAAATTTTATTTGAAATAATGATTAATTACATCTGGCATTTTATCCGTCGTAGCATTGCGGATCCATCCACATATTCAACAATGATTAATTAATTAAATAAGCAAATATGTTGTTCTTTTTTACAAAAAAAGTTTTTTAAATGCTACGATAAAACCAACAAAAACGGAATTAAATCAGAGGCGTAAACTATTGATCATTCCAGAAAAGAGAAGAGTTGGCAGGTCTTTTAGATCTAAAACTAACTAACCTAATTCCTGCTACAGACAATGGTGTAGAAGTGTCTCACACACACACACACACACACTTACAAGCAATTATTTACAGCAATGGTTCTAAAAACCAATTGCTTCCGATTGCAATACCAGAATTTTCTGATGATTATTTTGAATGGTGCTCTTTCAAAGGCTTATTTCTAAATCTTGTTACAGACAATAATAATAATTTAACTTTTCCTCAAACACATTATCTAGCAGCTACACTTAAAGGTGAAGTTGAACAACTATTAGTTAAGCAGATTTTCTCTTCGCAACTGGGTGAATGACCAGCAGTGTGGAACCGGAAAGTCAAACACTTCCTTGGAATTAAGAGTAAGACAATGCTGTTACCACAATTGAAATAATTAACAATGTTAATATCTCCTTACCAACATGGCTTTCACTTCAAAAGATCGACAGTGACTAACTTATTGATTTTTCAAGAATTCAAACTGAATTCTTTCCCTGAACAATTGCAAGTTGACTGCAACTATACAGATTTTTCTAAGATTTGCGACAGTGTTGATAATTCTATCTTACTATAGAAACTATTACAGGTAGGCATCCATTGCAATCTGCTTGATTGGTACGTAATTATTTATACAGTAAAGTTAAAATCTATTACATTCTAGATATTATGGAGATTGCACTCCTGAATCGACCTATAATTATAAAAGACTATCAATTATAGATAAAATAGATAATTATCAAATTATAGATAATTTATAGACAAATTATAGATAATTACAGATAAATTATCTATCAATTTTAGAACAGACACCAACAAACTATCCCTCAGTTATAACTGTAGTGCGAACATTTGAATTTATTATATTTTAAACTACTTAATAAGAGAAGAGAACAGTTATTATACGAATGGGCCAGTGCAGTGGTGGTTTGCCGCGTCAGCGTTTTGCTCCTACTATTTCTCTCTGTGTGAGAGAATTGTTTTAAAAAGAAGAGTCAGTCTAGCTCAGAGAGCGTTAGTGAATGGAGGCGTAGATAGAACTACTTTTCGGTGAGTACCCATGGCATTTTTCTAGCTTCTGGCGCCGAGGCGGCACATTGGATTGCACTGACCCAGTCTGAATTAGGGTGTGGGGTTAACGTAAGAAATTATGGGGTTAATTTATTACTGGTGATGTTCAGGATATTATTTACCAGTAATTTAGCTAGTTTAAGCCTTACATTTTGTATTTCACAAATAATTTTATTGATAAGGGTTCTGGCTAGGATACAATAAATTATTGTTTAGAGTAGAGTAATAGTAAAAAGGAACATATAGTATCGGGGTTGAATGTTAGCCAGTGTTCATGTTTAGCTTAGTAGTCATCTAATGTTCAATATATCTGCCGGCAGTTGTGTTATTAACTATTAGATGAGTAGAATTCACCGGCTTAACACCTTCCATTATTTTATGTAAACTCTCAATAGCAAATATTATATCCTATAGCATTACAATTTTTGTTTGAGCTGTATTTTTCCAGGTATGTTCTAATAAATAATAAATCTACTAGCGCAGTATAGCTTAATACTTCCCTTATCCACTAACCTCCCATATCCCGTTACATTTGGTGTCAGAAGTGGGATCCGAGGCTCCTAACCATAAAATTAAGCCGAAAGAGGCTAAGGAGGAAGAATTGCGGAGGGAGGCGGAGGAGTTGCGACGACTTAATGCCGAATTAGCCGTACGGGACAGGGAGAGGGAGGAGCTTACTAAGCGATTGGAGACAATGGAGCTACTAGGGCGCAACCGAGTGGTCAAGAGAACCCGGGCGGAGTTGATGTGGGCGCCAGCTATGTCTGCGGCCAACCCCGTGATTGCACGAAGCGTGTGAGAAGAGCGGCTGCAGTCGCCATGGACGACCGGTGCACCGGCCATTTCCCCAAATGGTTGCCCACCGCTGCCAGCCCCAGCAGCGGAGGGTCAGGAACTATAAGGGTTACCGAGAGGGTTACCAACGCTCAGGGACCGCAGCCATCCTTCTTGTCTATCCCGTTGTGTCTTCCAGGAGAGACACGGGTGTTGTTAGTGGATACGGGTGCGGGCATCTCTATCCTCAGGGAACCGATTGGGGGAATCAGGATGGAACCATGCGACATTAAGGCTGAATTAAGGCAGCGGATATGCATATCCTGCGGATCCAAGCGCAGGTTACAAGAGTTTGTAATTGCAGAGGCAGATGTGAAGGCGGACGGTGTTCTGGGGCTAAGCGCGCTTTCGGCGTTGAATCTCGTTGTAGATGCGGGGCACATTTTTTTTTTTTTTTGTTGATATCACCCTGGAGAGAAGATGTCAAAATTTACGTTCGGGACTGTCAAGCTGCAATGAGCGCAAGACCCCATTTAAAGTCCCAAGTTAAAAGCCCCATTGGGAGACGTGCCAACCTTAATCCCCGTTTGAACTAGTACGCTGGATATTGTGAGTCCCCTTCCTTCCAGCCGGATGCGCCAAACCAGTACTGTTAACAATCGTAGATCACTTCTCACGATATGTGGAGGAATACCTTACAGACCAACAGCGGATAGCGTTGCTCAGCTGCCTTCGTCCAGCGGGTGCTTGTCCGTCAGGCTATTCCTTCCCATATCCTTACGGATCAGGGGACAAACTTTTGCTCCGCTTAATGAAGGGAATCTGCGACACGCTGGGGTCACGAAGCTCAAGCTACAAGACAACACCCTCCCACCCGTTGTGTCTACCACAGATTAAGAACAATTTAGACTCATATTTTGGTATTTAAGTTTTGCAGAAAATAATTTTTTTTGTAGGGTCCTTTGGGGGGAAGTCACTTTAGCATATATGTATATCACCTTTGTTTGGAACTTGATAGGAAAAGATTTTAGTCGTTAGATTGGCTTTCGGAGAGTTTGGAAGGTTTTAAGAGAACTATAACTATGTAATTCTACACACACACGCATTCTACATTTTATCCCCCCCCAAATCCCTTTTAATATAAAATAGTACTTTAAGCCAAAAAACGAAAGAAAACAAACAAAAAATGATGTGAGGTGATGTCAAGAGGTCTGCAAAGTGGCTTTCCAAATTTTTTTTTTTTTTTTTTATTATTATTTTTTTCTTACTTTATAATGATAATTAAATTCCAACTAAATGAAATGGGATCGGGATTTTTCCGGATTGAGGAGGAGGCTGAGGTATCAGTAAAGAGTAGTAAAGAGGGTTTTTAGTATATGTCATGTGTGTTGTACCGGCCGGTGATATAGACCAGTGTGTTGACAGTATCTCACTATCTTCTGGACACAAATTAGAGCTGCCAACTCAAGCCAGCCATTCCTTAAAGCCCATGTGATTCTGAGACCTCTAGACCATCTCATTTTTGTCCCTCTTCCCTGTCCCTATTACTGTCCACACAAACACTAACCAACCAACCCACTAACTTCTCACTCTTTGGCACCTAATACAAACACTCGCTCCTCACACTAGATACACTTTTTTTGCCTTTTCCTTTTTGACTGATGTATTATAGTTGTACCGTATGTGTACAGAAGACAGCTATCTACCTTCCACCCTTTTCCTTAGTTCCCACTCGTTCATATATCACTACTTCCAAAAACCGCCGCTGCTTTCAACATTCCGGGCTGCGCCCGGGCGAGTGGCAAACCATCCGTCTCAATAGATTGAAACCGTTTAGAGGAGAGGTTACAATAGAACAGCCGAGGCCAGAGCCGCCCTCTGAAGGCCGATCGGAAGAAGCCAGCTCCAAGGAACCGGTACCCATCCCCCCGTGGGTATTGGCCCCCAACTCCGATGACGAAGAGGAAGAGGGTATGGAAGGGATACACCCGGAGGAAGAAGCCCTCCCCGACTATTGTAGCAGTGGGACCCAGGATTATTCTTACCTCTATCCCCGCCCGAAGGGGATGATCCACGAGATTCCACCTACTACCCTGACGACAGTAACCCGCCTCGTCCCAGATCCCCGTACCCATTGAGAAATCGCGAACCTGCAAGTACACAGAGAGAGGGAAGTAGTGACCCCATTGCAAGTATCTTCAGAGTCTCTTTTAACCCAGTTACCGGATGTTACAGTGTGGCAAGCTTTGGGGATGGTCGCGGGCCAACTGCGATAGGCGGCGCTGTTCACCAAGGAGGCGGATACGCTACTAGTAGGGGATCGCTGGAGAATAGTGATCCAGCTCAATGCCAGTGCTATCCACTCGGATGTTGCCCGGCTTCGGACACTGACGCTGGAGGCCAGGACTCACTTGCGGGAGGCTACCGCCCGGGCACCGCCCCTCGGAATCCATGAGGAAGAGATAGAGCGTATATTAGCCCTTGAAGAGGACTTGTTGGAAGCGAGTCAAACTATGCTGGATATGTTACCCCATCGGCGACAAAGGAGAGGCTTCTTAAACATCGGAGGGAGGGTTCTGAAGGTACTTTTCGGTACCCCAGATGAAGATGATCTGCGCGAGACGCAAGCCCACCTGCAGCATTTAGACCGGGTCGAGGCGGAGTTAGTCCATTTCGAGAAAAAACAATCTAACCGTGACTAAACGACTAAACAACGACATAGCGCAGGCAAACCAACGGCTCAATGGCGTGGCCGAGCAACTGTCCCTCCACGTATCTCAATATAACCGCCGAATCTCCCACCTCGAATCCCAGGTACATAACGTCACCCTTCTCTTACATTTATACTTTAACTCTTCCACCCTTATTAGAAACCTAGAACTATCTGCGTTGGAGTCGCTAACTACGATAAGAACTATCCATGGGGCACTAGAGAGGCTCGTGTCCGGGAGGGCTAATATCTTGCTGGTCAGTCCAATGGAATTGAGTGCGATGGTAAGAAGTGTGGCGCCCGGGCTGCCGAGGGGGCTGGAGTTTGCGGCGGGTACCTCGCCTGCCGACATATATTTCTACTATGACACGGCGGAAGCGCACGCCATTTCTACAGGAGATGTCATCAGCATACTGTTGGATCTGCCCTTGTCGGCGCCAGGAAGACAATATGAGATGTACCGAGTGAAATCGATTCCCATACCCACTGGCTCGTCCGGGCTGACCATGATACTACAGCCAGAAGCTGACTACTTCCTTATCAGCAGAGATCGAGACTTCCATACGTCCATTAGCGAGTTGCAGCGACGCAAGTTCCGGGGGACGCATCTCCTTGTGTGCCCTGTCGAGTTCCCTATATTCTCTTAGGGAAGACCAGTAATGAGAAAAAGGAGCGACTTGGGAGTCGCCCCTTTTTTTTTTTGAGGTTGGCATTGTAATGGTGCGAACATTTGAATTTATTATATTTTAAACTAGTTAATAAGAGAAGAGAACAGTTATCTATACGAATGGGCCAGTGCAGTGGTGGGTTGCCGCGTCAGCGTTTTGCTCCTACTATTTCTCTCTGTGTGAGAGAATTGTTTTAAAAAGAAGAGTCAGTCTAGCTCGGAGAGCGTTAGTGAATGGAGGCGTAGATAGGACTACTTTTCGGTGAGTACCCATGGCATTTTTCTAGCTTCTGGCGCCGAGGCGGCACATTGGATTGCACTGACCCAGTCTGAATTAGGGTGTGGGGTTAACGTAAGAAATTTACTGATGTTAAGGATATTATTTACCAGTAATTTAGCTAGTTTAAGCCTTACATTTTGTATTTCACAAATAATTTTATTGATAAGGGTTCTGGCTAGGATACAATTAATAGGAGATTAATCTATTATGCAAAGTAGAGTAAAATTATTGTTTAGAGTAGAGTAATAGTAAAAAGGAACATATAGTATCGGGGTTGAATGTTAGCCAGTGTTCATGTTTAGCTTAATAGTCATCTAATGTTCAATATATCTGCCGGCAGTTGTGTTATTAACTATTAGATGAGTAGAATTCACCGGCTTAACACCTTCCATTATTAAGCCGGTATGGTTCTAATAAATAATAAATCTACCAGCGCAGCTATACTTCCCTTATCCATATCCCGTTACATAACAATCTCCTGGAATTTCCAAAACAATATATAGATTAAGACATGGTTTTCCCATCCACTCTCCTAGCCCCTTATAAACCTTGACCCATCCAATGTCCGCAACACTTGGTGATGGTATATCATAAGTTAGACTGTAGTTTTTAAGAAATTGTAACAAGAAATTTTTATGTATTTCCATATTTTTACTCTCATATATGTCAATATTGTCAAAGTTTCAATAGTTGTGATGCAGTTTATTATTGATCTGTCCTGCAGCAATAGTCAAAATAAATTTAAAATTGCTATATATATATATATATACTCTTTATTTAGTTTATTTTAAAACATTTTTATTTGAAAATTTTATTTAAATTTATATTTTGTTTTGTTATTTGTATTAAAACCTTTGTACAGACCCTGAAGAAGGCAATTAATTTACCGAAACGTCGGTGAAAATTTAAAACCGAATTTTTTTTATGACCGAACCTCAACATCTATTTTACAACATTGAATACAGCGGTCGCAACTAACACCAAAACATTATAAAAGACCTTGGCGTCTTTATTGACAATGAGTTAATCTTCGATTCTTATTTCAGGACAGTAATTACAAAATCTTATTAAGATTTTTGGATTCATTTCTCGAATACTAAACACTTCCATGACAATGACACATTATCGTTAGATCACTTCTCGATTATTGTTCACCTGTCTGGGCTCTATTCCAATCAACACATATCAGCCGAATAGAAAGGGTTATGCGTTTGATACATTTCAGAAATACAGGACAATACAAAGATACTCCTTACACAAAACAGCTACATAACTACAACTGTACTTCTCTATAGACGAAATATCTCAGAACTGTTACACTTGTTCAAATAATTCCACTCCTTCCTTAGTTAATAGGAATTTGACAAAATAAAATTTCATATTCCATCTTACCATTCCAGACTACAAATCCCATTTTCCATCGAAAGTCATAAAACCAATTATTTGAAATACAGATTTGTACCCCGAACCACAAATTTGATAAATAGTCTTACAAATATTGAAAATTTTTATATTTCATTCAGTGCATTTAAAAATACAATTTCCAAAAAAAAAGCAAATTTAATTTTCTTAATCCTTGGAGAAGTTAGTTAGTTTCTATAACAAATTTAATTTAACTTTACATCTATTTATTATCACTCAAATATATGGTTATAATTATTGGTTTAATCATTACTTAGAATCAACAATACAGGGTGACCAGAGTTATATTCTCCACCAACTTTTTTTTTAAACGGCGGGAAATTTCGAAAAAATAGAAAACACGTATTTAATCATTTTTAGTCTAGTTTATTTTCAGTGATTGGTCTATTTTTAAACTCCAATATCCCGAGGGATACAGCATCCACCTTTTTTTTTCAAATGGAACATTATATTTTTTTTTATAGTACTTGAGCTCCTAAAAAAAAAAAAAAATTTAAATCGGTTAGGTTTTTCAAAAGTTATGGTCAAAATCATTACATTATTTTTTGTTAAATAACTTATAAATTTTTGCAATTTAATAGTAATACATACATAAGGGCTCGCCGACTTAAGTAATTAGAAATTATTACCTACTAAAATTTAAGCTCGGCATGTCTTTTTATTAATTAATTTTGATCAATCTTACGGAAACAACATTAAATACGTACTTATTTCAAATATTAGCACAAATAATACATGTTTATTTTTTGTCTAATACCTAGACATAGAGAGTAAACATGGAATTTGTAATTTTTACTGATAATTTAATGAAACTGAAATCATAGTTAATACTAACTGTGCCCTTAAATGTTCTCGTTGTTCTGTGTTTTTTTAAAGTTTTGTCGGCTCCTTTTCTTAATTTTTCCGTTTTTGTTTTGTTTTTTGTATTTTATTACGAAAATACCCAGAAATGCTTTTTCTACGGTAGAAAGAGTGAATATTTTTAACACTTTCATATCATGTGGCAGAAAAGCTCGCGAAGCAGAACGGCAGTATGCTGAACAATATCTGAATACGCAGCATCCGAGTCGATTTGCAATTGTGTGAATTGTTAGACAATTTCAACATACTGGTTCTGTACAATGTAGCCGTCGAAGAGCGACGAGGAGAGGTTTAAGGGCTTATGATCTGGAATTGGATGTTTTACTTCATGTTCGGGAGCATCCACAATCATCCGTCCGTCAAATCATCACAGTGCTTAATGTAGCTCGAGAAACCGTAAGGTTAATTTTAAAAACATACGGGATCCGAAATTTTAGAGCGACCTTAGTTCAGGGATTACGCGCTGTAGATCTGGAGCGTCGATTAAATTTTCTGATAAACATATCTCTTTTACTCGATGATCAACCAGATCTGTTGAACAATATTTTATGGACTGATGAATCAAAGTTTACCAATAATGGCCTTCTTAATCGGTGGAACTTGAGAATATGGGCAGAAGAAAATCCACAAGTTACCTTCGCCACACGCCATCAGGTTGTTTTTTCTACAAACATTTGGTGTGGAGTTTTAGGAAACCAACTAATCGGCCCATATTCTACAGAAAGAACTTAACTGGTGAAAGGTATCTAACTTTTTTAAGAGACATTTTGCCAGTTCTGCTTGAAGATGTTCTTCTACAACGTCGGCTAGATATGTATTTTCAACAAGCTGGTTGCCCGGCACATAATGCGAAAATTATTCGACGTTACCTGGACAGAAATTTCCATGAAAAGTGGTTAGGAACTCATGGTCCGATCCAATGGCCACCTCGATCTCCGGACTTAACCCCAATGGACTATTTTTTGTGGGCTTATCAAAAAAATAAAGTGTGCAGTAACCTTAATCCCGTGGCTTCAGTCGAAGATCTGGAACGTCGAATAACTCTAGCCTGCCTAGATCTTGACTTTGCCACCATAAGTGCTGCTACAAACAGAGCGTGGGAGTCCAGAGCTTGCATATCCGTTGATGGTGCCCAGTTTGAAATGCTTCTTTAAAAAAAAAATAAGGTAATTTTGACATTAAACTGAAATTTGTTTTTCATATTACCATAACTTTTGAAAAACCTAACCGATTTAAATTTTTTTTTTTTTTTAGGAGCTCAAGTACTATAAAAAAAAATATGTTCCATAAAAAAAAAAAGTTGGATGCTTTATCTCTCGGGATATTGGAGTTTAAAAATGGACCAATCACTGAAAATAAACTAGACTAAAAATGATTAAATACGTGTTTTCTATATTTTCGAAATTTCTCGCCGTTTAAAAAAAAAAGTGGGTGGAGCATATAACTCTGGTCACCCTGTATAATATCTTTACAAATTTGTTACTCACATGATCTTGTAGTTGTTTAATATTTGTTTTGTTTAATTTGAACATTAATTAAGGAACTGAATTATTGTATTTATGGTACTTACTGTAATTAGGCAACCGTTTCATAAATAAATAACTCTATTTTGTACTAACCATATTTAGTTCAATTGAAAGGGACTATTCCAAACAAATAAAACTGCTGCGACAAACTGTAATGTCTTCATGGCATTTTGAATGCTATGGACTAGGACTAGCTCATGGTGCGTGTAATTACGTGAGATCATTGATGAAAGTTGTTACATAATTGTTATGTTTATCGATCTACCGAAATCTAAGACAATTCATGTAGGGAAGGTGCAAAGTGGTTTATAAGGTTTACTGTTTATTGCCGGTATATATATACACCGTATTTTCTGTTTTATTTTATTTTTCTATTGTTTTGTACTGAACCGATTAAAAAAAAGAGTTTTCTGTACTCTAAAGAATTTATTTTCATGTATATTGTGTGCTGTATTTGCTGCAATATAATAAATTGTAACTGTGAGAACTGTGATCAGCTTTTGTACCTATAACATTGTTGTGGATTAGTTACAACACACACACACACACACACACACATACATATATATATATGTAATTATAATTTTCAAGAGTTATATGATGATGCAATCATTTGAATCTTTTCATGTATGGTATAATTACTATTTTGAATAATGGTATTTAATAAATTTTAACTTGTAAATTGGTCGTTATTATTTTTATAGATCTTTTGTAATAATTGATTTATTGTTTTAAATTGGTTAACACAGATTTTTTGTTGTTTCTTATATAATTATTTAATCTCTTATTGAATCATTATGTCACAATTGATCAAGAAAAGAGCGGCATACTATAGAATGTTAGTCCTTGAAAATGGCACGTACAGTGCACGAAACGTTGGACAATAAGTAAATAAAATATTTGATGGCTGTTGTAAATGCTTCAATACACAAAAACCAGTTATCTAGTGCGGCATATTGTTCGACATTTAAAAAAAAATTAAATCAACTGTCAGATTTAATTGTAAGAAATTGATCTCGATCAAATAAAGGCTACTTTCCAGTTGTTATAAAACAAATATTATCAACTGGTGGAATTTGATAAGGAGGTGATAGAGAGGAGGACGCCGAGATGATATGGAAAGGGCAGATAAGTAGAAATTCAATTTTTAATTAAGTCTAACATTCAAAATGTATTGAAAGACAAGAAGCTAACCAATTCTTCTTCTTCTCAAAGCGTTTCTTTATGTTTGCCCAAACTCGTCAGCTAAATATGATAGTGATATTGCCAATTGGGCCAGTTTTTGGTCTCAGTTCAAACATATTGATAAAACTTTTGAATTAAAACCTGAAGAAAATGTTCAGTATTTAATTGAGGCCACCAAACCTGGCTTCAAGGCTCCTAGTTTAATTGAAAGTTTTTGTTGGCTGGAGGTCTTAGCTCAAATGTGAGGGTTAAGTTCTTTAATTGTTTTTATTATTAAGTTTATTTATACATTGTTAAAAGACATACATACTCAACAACTGAACCATTTTATAATGGGGGACAAGAGTGAACATTAATATTAGAATATGTTTACTATGCAATCTACAGTTGGTTTTGTTCACTCAAAGGACGAATTATTTTTTGTTTATGTTTTCTGTTGAAAATCAGTGGTTCTTTGGCATCATTCTGCATGGAAATTAACACCATCAGCTGCAGAATTACATTCTATGTTCATTCATGACTTTTATTTTCTATTTACGTAAAATTCTACGCTAAAATTATTAGAAATGTGCTCAAAACAAACATTAATAAAAAGCAGTTTATATAATTTAGTTCATCTAAAAAGTGAACTTCGTTCTAGTAGTGGGGCATACAAATGACCCTAGAAGCCAGGCCCACCTTGTCATTCGACTTGGTTCAACTGTACGTATCATTTCTACTCTTGCAAGAAAGTTCTACTCTAATATCGTTATATTGAGGATTAAATTACACTCTTTTGATTTTGTTTTTGCATTGTATTCGAACTGGGGCTGGTCCATGGAGAATAAATTAGACAAACTTTTAAAAATTCAGAAGCTTTGCAACAAGAAATTAAGAAAATAAAGGCGGAGCAGTTAAATTATCACTTTTTATGGAAATGTACTCTCATTAATAAATAAATTCGAGGGTGAAATTAAATCATTAAACAAAGTGAACAAATTACTTCATAAGAAAATGGACAGCCTGCAGATGAAACTTGACGCAAATGAACAAAAGAAACTAAGAATTTCGTAGTACATATTTAGTCATTTCTCAAAAAGAAGGCGAAAATCTAGTTGATATTTTTCACAGGGTATGTTTTTACTTAGAAATACACTTTGAAGAAGGAATGCTCGACAATTTCTACAGGATAAAACTAAAAAATAGAGTAACAAATATCATTGTTTATATGTTTGTGAGATTTGTTGATAAATTGAATTTCATCAAACTAAGTAAACCTAAGAAAAAGACATTAACTTAGAAACTCTGAATCTTAATATTCACACAGAAAATTAAGAGACGAAAATTTTCATCAACGAACCGATGTCCTTTGCCAACAGACAGGTATTCAGAAAAGCTAAGTTATTGTAAATAAAAGGAGTCTTGAGTTATGTTTGGTTTAGTAGAGGTAAGATTTTCGTCAAAAGAGAAGTTGACCCCATTCCTAGTGTATTAAGAGATGAATCAGATCTTCCAAAAGTAACATATAGCACAGACTCATCTGAGTTCGATACGGAAAAAAAGAAAAAGGCTGGAGAGACGAAGAGGGTGTAAAGGGAGCAATCAATTGATGGACTTCAGGCTGCGAGTTCGGAACTGAATTTTATGAACAGCCCTCAACCCTTTATCGTAAGTGATAGTACTCTCAATAATCATGGCACTTGTATTAACAAAATTAGTAACTCAAATACATTGTATGGTTCAAATAATTTCTCAGTAGGTTACTGGAATATTCACGGCTTTAATACACTATTTAATAGTGATTTCGGAAGCAACAGAGCTCCTTACTCAAATAGATGTACTGTGCTTATAGGGAACTTGGTTTTGGGCTGATTAAGTCAATGTTTCTAACCACTCACCACTCTTCCAACTATAAAATGGTTATAACTAAAGCAATTAAAAGTACTCTAAAGATAGGGCAAGGGGCAGTCTGTTGATTTTAATTTAAAAAACTATAATTTCTCAGTTTACAGACTTATAAGTAATCTAGGCCCCTGCGAACACTATATTTTATTCAAAGAAATTTCAGTTTAATACAGATCGCATCGCAGCTGAGGGTAGCCTGTGAAAAGGTTTGAGCTATTTCGATAAGCGGCTTGACATTAAATTTAATTTAGACCAACAACCCTGCCCAACTTGTAACAGTCGCAATAATTGCGACGATATTTTGCATTTTCTTATCCGTTGCCCTACCCTCGATCCGATCAGAGATCAATTTTTTGGTAAATATATTGCTTCCTCAGACTTAAACTCTAACGTCGGAAGTTTATTAAAAATAAAAACTTGGGCACAACGAAAATATATTTTTCTGAGATATTTTTTTTTAATTAGAAATTTTATTTCCTACATCATAGAGATAATATTAACATTTAAACTCTTTTCATCTTTTTTATCATTTTTGTTTTGCAGTAAACTGCAGATTGTACTAATTTTATCTAGTTCATAGCTAGTATTACTTGAGTTAATTGGTTATTTATCAGAGCTACTATATCTAATTGTTATATTGTATATTTAATCAATTTAAAGTTAATTATTATTTTATTTTAGTTATTCCATTAGTATTTAATTTTATTGATAATATTAACTTGTCTTCTTTTTTTTTTTTAATTTTTTAATTTTGTATACACTTTGTTCTTTTTATTCCTTAAGTTTTGTTTTTTTTTCTTTCTTTCTTTCATATGTTTATACGGACATATAGTGTATATATCATTATGTGTATGATATCTGGTTTGTACCATTACTGTACTTACAGTACCAACTGTTGCTTAGAAAATGTATATTTTTATGGGCAATAAAACAAATAATAATAATAATGTTATAAATTGGATGTTGAGGTTCGGTCATACAAAAGAACTCTTTTTTTAAATTTCTACCGACGTTTTGGCAAATTTATTGCCTTCTTCAAGGTTTTAATACAAATCAGAAAATAGAAACAACATAAAATATGTCCCCGTAGGGGGAAGTGGACTAGCCACTTCTTCAGGGATCTAGGCGTCCCTGCGGGTTTCCCAGCCTAACAACACTACATATACACTCATACTGACACCCTTGACAGTGCACACTACACATAGGACCTGCAGAGGTAGTTGATGTGTGCAACTACTTGGGTACAGCGCACCCACAGGTAAACTTGAGCTCCCCACCACACACACTCACTTACACCTGAACACTCGACACTTTACAGACGAACACACCCACTGCATGAACAAGGACACGCACTCGTTGAGAGCTCGGAGTATAAATATCTCTCCCTCGTGCTTGCCGGCACGAGGCTTTGGGGCTAGGGTGGAAAAGGGGATCCTGGGCATTGAGGGAGACGACGACCTGCGGGCGTCCGATCCCAACACATGTCATGTCTTTGGCCTCGGCTTCACCCGAGAGCTCTACCTGGAGGATAGCCCGACTCCAGGAAGGCTAGGGAATTCCGCCTCAGGTGGGTTCCTAGGGTTAGGAGGCGGGCCGCGGGGGCACGGGTCAATACTTCGGTGTCGGAACGTTGTCTTCCGCGGCACCTGACTATATTGGGGTGTGATGGTCCATCCGGAGAGTAACCGGATCCAATTGAGCGTCCGTGGAGGCGGGACCACATGCCCTGACGAACTTTTATTGATTACTATGGAGAATCAATACAATTTTTTAGGGCCTAGCCCACCAATTCTTCCTTCCCAATCCTCCAATCCTATTCCTTCACCTAACAACCCTCCTCCCATCCCTCTTCCAAATCCCAACCAGAAAATTTCCGTAAATACTTCCCATGTATCCCAATCCTCTAACTCCCAAATAAGATTACCCAAAATTGGAGAACGACAAGGCATGGACCTGGACAGTACTGCTGGATTAACGGAATCTGGTTTGCAGTTTACTCTGCAACCATATAGCCCTTCTTCCCCGCCAAGGAAGAAAGCCAAGGGCGGCAACAAGAAAGATAGTGATTTGTTTAAATTTATTGACTTTGAAGAAGACAACTGGGGAAGATTTTTTGTATTAAAGAAGAAAGAAGGATCATTTTCCAACGAATGCTCCTTCAAACTTCACAAGTTCTTGAAGAGCACATTGGGCAAAACTAAAAGCATAAGAAAGCTGAATGATGGCTCTGTATGCGTTGAAGCGGATAACCGTTCCCAAGTAAGAGCCATCCTTAATTTACAGAAATACATGGATGCTGAGCTAGAAGCTGGTCCCCACAAGCGACTAAATATATCTCAGGGAGTGATCACTTGTCGGGACTTTCTTAATAGTAACATAGAAGATATTAAGGAGGGTCTGGCCGATCAGGGTGTAATCGAGGTTAGGCGAATAAAGCGGAGGCAGGATGGTTCCTTAGTGGACACTGCTTCCCTTGTGCTGACCTTTGACCGCCCTAGGCCGCCACAGATGATAGATGCCGCATTTTATAAACTCAAAGTGCGCCCGTATATTCCATCTCCAATGAGATGCTTCAATTGTCAAAGGTTCGGGCACACTTCATTGAAATGCAAAGCGCCAGAGGCGGTGTGCATATGCGGTAAACCTAAACATGAAAGCGAATGCACACCCCCAATAACATGCGTGAACTGTGGCGGGCAGCATAACGCCAGATCCTCGGGGTGCCCAATTTTGTTAAAAGAAAAAGAAATACAAAAAGTGAAAACACTTCAACAATTGCCCTACCATGAGGCAAAGGCAATTGTTGAAAGTAAAGCCTATGTAACGAAAGAAGCAACTTTTGCAGATAAGATGAAGGCACCCCTGTCAGTGGCACATTTTCTTCCAGGCCCTGCAGAAAACCAGGGGCAAACTATAAATGGCCCATCCCCAGCCTTTAGGGGAACTTTTGTAAAAGTGGGAGAAATCCCAACACCCAGTACCTCCCCAGCCCTAAGGGGAACCATTTTAAAGGTGGGAGAGATCCCACCACCTCAACAAAATGCCCCTAAAAGGGCACCGGTAGCCGAAAAGCTACCAATAACCACTCCCACTACCAGTGGGAGTAAAATGAAGGTGGGACTAACCCCACCTAAGGAAACAACTTCCTCCGAAGGGGAGTGGAAGGTGGTTAACCCACCAAAACGATCCCCCAGGAGGAAAAGAAATAGTAGGATGATGATGCCGCCCCCTTCCGCAGTAAGTGTTAGGGGGGGAACAATCAAACCTACCACAGAACAAATGTCCCGTTCCCCGAAGCAGCAATGGCAGCTGCTGGGGACGGACATCGAAGCATCTGAATCGGAAGGTGGGAGTATTTCCGACCACCTTCCCAGAATTAAGAAAAGAGGCTGGCCTAAAGGCAAGCCTCGGAAGAACTGTGCCACTGATTAGTGATTAGTGATGGTTATAAAAATTATTAGATCAGCATCCATGTTCCAAAGTCATTATACACATATTATGAAAAGTCATATAAATATTTGTAAAACTATGAATAAGATCAATGTTTATGTAAATAGCTCATATTCTCTAAGTTTTAGACAGATATTGCCAGGTACGGTCATTTCTAAATATCATCATGTGTGAGTCCATTCTTCAATGGAATATGCGGGGCTACGTGTGTAACGTGGAAGGGTTACGCCGTATAGTGACGGAACACCGTCCATTTGGGTTGTGCCTCCAAGAAACGAAGATTCGCCCAGGGCAACTGATTCGTATCCCTGGGTATGTCACATATAGCAAAGAGGTGCAACCTGCCCCAGGTGGAAGGGCGCACGGTGGTGTGGCCGTCTGTGTACGAGACAATATCTCCAGCAGGCGGTTACCCCTTCAAACAAATTTACAAGCCGTTGCTGTGCGTCTAGCTACTCCACTGCAGGTCACATTAGTTAGTATTTACCTACCAGATATATCCTGGCGGAGAGGTGACCTGGAGAATCTGCTTTTGCAACTCCCTGCCCCGGTGTTGTTGATGGGAGACTTCAACTGTCACAACACCTGGTGGGGGTCAGTCAGAACTGATGCGCGAGGCAGAACTCTTGAGGAGATTATGGACAATGCTAACATGATGCTCCTCAACAGTGGTGAAGCAACTCACTTTAATGCACACTCAGGAAGTTTCAGTGCGATTGACCTGAGTGTTGCAACACCCACCATTGCAGTTCGCTTAGAATGGACCACATTAAACGAACTTTATCACAGTGACCATTACCCTATCTTAGTATCGAGCTCCATCTCCAAGTCAGAATTCGTACTACCCAGGAGATACGACATCAAAAGGGCAAACTGGCCTGCTTACGCCGACAGAGTGGTGGCACCAACCCTTACAGGGGATGTCACCCTCGATACAAATTCGTTCACGAAGGCGTAAATGCTTGCAGCTGGTGATACTATACCGCGGGTAGGCGGTAGAGTTCTAAGATCACCCGTCCCCTGGTGGACTCCAGAATGCAGAGCAGCCAATGGTGCAAAAAAGCAGGCTCTAAATAGATTTAAACGGTACCCGACGGAGGAAAATTTAATTCATTTTAAAAAACTGAGAGCCAGGGAGAGGCGAATAATTAAAGAAGCAAAAAAGGCAACCCTCACCTCCTACGTGTCAAAGATTTCTACGTCATCGACGCTAAAGGAGGTGTGGAATAAGATAAGAGCCCTCTCTGGTGGGCGCAAAACCCCGTCGATACCAGCTCTACAAATTAATGATGTCGTCGTTACCGAGCCGAGAGAAGTGGCTGAGGCCTTTGCCAGACACTATGAGCGAGTGTCCAGCTCACAAGGCTACTCGGCCGAATTCCTCCGGCGAAAAGGTAACGTGGAACAACAGCCACTCGATTTTGATAATGCCATCGATGAAGCCTATAACGAACCGCTGACCATGCAGGAATTAGAAAATGCTCTAAAGAAATGCAATGATTCTTCGCCAGGGGTGGATGGGATCCCATATGCTATGATAAGAAATATAAATGCAAATGGGAAGGAAGGACTTCTCAGATTATACAATAGCATATGGGAGACCGGCCAATACCCAGATGGTTGGCGGGAGGCGATTATTATACGATCCCTAAAGAAGGAAAAGACTCCAGTGATCCCTCCAGTTACAGACCCATCTCGTTGACCACTTGCTTGAGTAAGGTCCTCGAATCTATAATCAATTATAGATTAGTATATGTATTAGAAAGTAGAGCACTTTACAGCCAGTATCAAGCGGGATTTCGCAGATATCGTTCCACGTTGGATCAAGTTGGCCACCTCGAGGTCTATGTGCAAAACGCATTCATGCGTAGGGAGCACGTGCTGGCCGTGTTCGTTGACCTTGAGAAGGCTTATGATACGACGTGGAGAAATGCGATTCTGCGGAAGTGTCACGAGTGGGGGTTGGGTGGTAATTTGCTGAGGTTCCTCCGTGGCTTTCTAGAGTCACGAAGGTTCCGAGTGCGCCTGGGGTCGGTCTTTTCGGACCCACATATTCTGGAAAATGGAATACCACAGGGGTCGGTACTGAGTGTGACACTGTTCACGATGGCGGTCAATTGCTTAGCCGAAGTTATAGGTGACCCCCTAAAAGTATCTGTATACGTAGACGACCTCGCCATTTACTTATCAGGAAGCGACTTAGGCGAGGTGGGGGAAACCCTTCAGCGGGCAATAGATAGCGTGGCTGTGGAGGCCGCAAGGAACGGTTTTAAATTTTCTGAAACTAAAACGGTGTGCCTACATTTTTGTAGAATTGCGATATGAACACATACCACCAACATTATATTTAAATGACATACCAATCCAATACAAGGAAAGTGTCCGTTTCCTAGGCCTCATATTCGATACTAAGTTAACCTGGTAAGATCACATAGATTATATCTGTAAAAAAGCAAGGAGAACCCTCGACATCTTGAAATTCCTTGGAATTTATAAATGGGGGGCAGAGCGGGAAATCTTAAAACGAATTTTTATCACACTTACCCGCTCGAAACTAGAATATGGAGCCCCAATCTATAGTTCTGCGCGTAAGTCACGCCTGAGATTATTGGACAGAATTTATAATGAAGGAATTAGACTGTTCACAGGCGCCTTCCGAACCAGTCCTTTAGAGAGCCTCTATGTAGAGTCGGGGATGTTGCCTCCTCAGTTAAGAAGAGAACAGCTCACCCTGACCTACAGCGCCGGAATATGGGGGAAGCGGTTTCATACCTTATTTCCCATCATATTCGAGAGCCCACATGATGAAGAGTTCCGTCAACAACGCTCGCGGACGCGACCCCTCGGGGTCCGAGCTAAGGAATTATTAGAAGCGGAGGGAATAGAATTTGGCCGGGTGGTGAGTTGGGGCTTTGCACCTTCTCCTCCTTGGTCTCTACCCTCCGTAAGCGTTCGCATGGACCTGGCAGTATACAAAAAAGAACAAACACCACCTGTCGTCTATAGACAAAAATTATTAGAACTTTTAAACTTCTATTACGATTTCCGGCCTGTCTTCACAGACGGGTCGAAGATAGACGACGGCGTAGGCTGTGCTGTGTACACGGAGGGAGTTACCCTTACTTGGACACTCCCTCGATATGCATCTGTGTACACAGCAGAGGTATATGCGATTTTCCAGGCCCTAAAGTTAATTCTAGATAGGAACTATCAAAAGGCATTAGTATTAACGGACTCCTTAAGTGCAATAACGGCTCTCCGGGATAAATTCTCGACAGATCCAATGGTCATAAAGATTTACAATTCATTGCTTCAGCTAAGCGCACATGGTCAAAGGGTGACGTTTGCCTGGGTGCCGGGCCACATTGGTGTGTCCGGTAACGAAAAGGCGGACGAGGCGGCCAAACGAGCTGCCTCTACATGTACTGATGATGTCACACCTGTGCGCCCCACTGATTTACAAATTTATATGAAAAATCTCATAAATAAAAAATGGCAAATTCAGTGGGACCAAACAAACGAAAAATTGAAAGAAATTAAGCCATGTGTGCGAAACGCTGCAGTCGAGAATTACCCGCGGCATCAATCAGGATATTGACGAGGTTAAGGATTGGTCATTCACGTGTGACACACGGACACCTCCTTGCTGGTGAAGGAAGACCGAGGTGCCCTCGTTGCCGAGAAAGGTTAACGGTGGCGCACATATTGGAAGAGTGTCAGGCTCTGCGTACTCAGAGAGAAAGAGCAGGCCTGCCTCATGACAAACGCGCTATTCTTCAAGAGGGTTCTCCTTATATAAGGAGGCTATTTTTATATTTGAAAGAAATAAATCTATATAGCAAAACTTAGGAAAGTAGTTAGGTTAAGTACACTGGGTAAAGGAATATCGAGTACTTCACCCGATTAGGTTAGTTTATTATTTTAAAGGGGAAAGGAATATTGAGTACTTTCCCCTTGTGAGAATGTTCAGTCTGAATGTATTTATTGGCGTGAATGTATTTATTAGTTTGAATGTATTTATTAGCTTGAATGTACTTATCAGCATGAATGTATTTATTGGCGTGAATATATTTATTAGTTTGAATGTATTTATTAGCTTGAATGTATTTATTAGCATGAATATATGTATAGAGTGTATGTATTTATTGGCGAGAATGTAAGTATGAATGTTTAGATTAGGCTTTTATCTAGGGGTTGAAAGAAATTTTTATAAAAGTATTTCAACCCCATTAGGTTTAGTTCATTTTAGGATTAGTCCATTAGAGAGGTGCAGGAAAATTTGTTAAAAATACTGCACCACTCAATTAGTTTGTGTTAAAAATAGCCTCCTTAGGATCGGTTACATAATAAATTTATTATTTATGTTATAATATGTGTATAATGCAATTCATAGTTTAAAAGTGCTTTGGTTTTGCCCAAATCTATAAATCTAGTTTTAGTAGTCTAAGGGATGGCACAAACAATATTCCACACTCCCCCTCGTCGACTAGCTTGATGATATAAGAGGGGATGTGTGGAAAAGCATTCGAAAATCTAGAGCTCCACCCTACCTTGCTAGACAAGGTGTAGTGTGTGGAAGCCACATAGATTAATATGTGCCATCCCGGCTTGAGTGGCCACAGATCGTGAAGGAAGACAATTAAGATGGCGCTAATGACCATGGCAGTCGATGCGCAAAAAAAAAAAAAAACATAAAATATGAGCTTAAAATAAATATATTCAAAATAAAAATTTTTTAAAATGAACTATATAAATAAACTAAATAAAAAGTATGATATATATGTAAAAGTAAGTCCATCGCATTTCTTTTAATTGAATTTAAATGCACTGAAATGGTAGCTGAGGATAACCAGCGTGGAGAGATATAACGAATAGGTTATGTTAAAGTGGTTACAGTGAATTGTGATTGCTGAAAAATAGTGAATTAATAGCTTTTAATGTCGTTTCTTTTTCTTACAGGTAAGATTGTATAATAAATCAAGCCTGTAATGTAATTTGATCAAAAGATTGTGTTATTAATAAAAATAAACTTTTTCTTACAGAGAAACTCAGTATAGCTGTTATTTCATAAAAAATTCGTTTTTAACAAATCACATTTTATATATATATAGCACATTTAAATTTATTTTAAACTATTGTTGTAGAACAGATCAATATTAAACTATTGAAACTTTAAATTTATTGAAACAATAAATTTGCCGAAACGTCGGTAGAAATTTAAAAATAGTTCTTTTGTATGACCGAACCTCAACATCCAATTTACAACATTGAATACAGCGGTTGTAACGAACACCAAAACAATAATAATAATTACTATGCAATTTAGTGGGAAATATTGGAGTTAGTAAAATTACTCTCTCAACAGTTTTCGTCCCTCGGGTGATAATTAGGGTAAAGCAATTAAATCGCTTAAGGAGAGAACAAAAGATCTTTCAATTTTATATTAGAGAATTAATTCAGTTGGTAACATCAGGATAAAAACTTAGATTTGACAGTCTTAATGATAATTTGAACCACTCCTAGGGGAGTGGAAGGTGGTCAGTCCACCAAAACGCTCCCCTAGGAGGAAAACTCCTAAATTAATGCTGCCTCCCTCTGACCCAATAAGGGCTAGGGGGATAACGCGAACAAGTTCACGTAACGGACATTGAGGCCTCAGAATCGGAAGGTGGGAAAACTTCTGACCACCCTCCTAGGCGAAGAAAAAAGGGTTGGCCCAAAGGCAAACCCAGGAATAAGAATAAGTAATCAATAATCTTCATTTCAGCATCCATCTGAACCATTATATACTTATTATGAATCAAAACATCCTTTATTGTGAAATTATAAATAATGATAGAACTTTTGTAAATATTTTAAATACATTAAGTATCAGCAAGATCCTGCCAGGTGTGGTCGCTTCACAATGTTACCATGTGTGAGTCCATTCTTCAATGGAATATGCGGGGCTTCATAAGCAATATGGAAGGGTTACGTCGGATGGTGGCGGAACACCGTCGGCTTGGGTTGTACCTCCAGGAAACGAAGATTAGTCCAGGGCAACTCATTCGAATCCCATTTATAGCAAAGAGGTACATCCTGCCCTAGGTGGAAGGGAGCATCGCGGAGTGGATGTTTGTATACGGGATAGCATCCTCAGCAGACGGCTACCCGCAATCTAATCTATAAGTTGTCGTGCGCCTAGCTGCGCCACTGCGAATCATTTTAGTTAGTATTTATGTATCGAATATCTTCTGGCGGAGAGGTGATCTGGAGAATCTGCTCTCGCAGCTCCCTGCCCCGGTGTTGTTGATTGGAGACTTCAACTGTCACAACACCTGGTGGTGGGGGTCAGTTAGAACTGATGCTCGAGGCAGAACTCTTGAGGAGATTATAGATAATGCCAACATGATGCTCCTCAACAGCGGTGCAGTAACACACTTTAATGCATACTCAGGAGGATTTAGTTCAATTGACCGGAGTCTGGCAACACTCACCGTTGCAGTTCGTTTGGAATGGAACACACTGGATGAACTATACCATAGTGACCACTTTCCAATTTTGGTATCGAGCTCCATCTCCAGGTCAGATTTCGTCATGCCCTGCAGATAAGACATCAAAAGAGCAAACTGTCCGCATACGCCTCTAGGGTGGTGACATCTTCCCCTAACTGGAGATGTTACCCTCGATAATAAAAATTTTTCAGAGGCACTTGTGCGGGCAGCCGGTGGTACCATACCGAGGATAGGCGGGGGAATCACAAGACCCCCGTCCCCTGGTGGTTCTCGGAAGCAGAAAAGCCAAAGTGCCAAAAAAAGAAGGCCCTAAATAGGTTTAAAAGGTATCCGACGGTGGGAAACTTAATCAATTTTAAAATACTGACAGCCAGGGAGAGTCGTATAATTAAAGCATCAAAAAAGAAAACCCTCACCTCCTATGTGTCAAAGATCTCTACATCGTCGACGCTAAAGGAGGTTTGGGATAAGATATAAACCCTCTCTGGTGGATACAGAATCCCGTCGATACCAATCCTAAAATAAATGATGTCATGGCTAAGGCCTTCGCCAGACACTTTGCTCAAGTGTCCAGCTTACAAAGTTACTCGGCCGAATTCTTCCGGCGAAAAGATGACATGGACAACAGCCACTCGATTTTGACACCGTTATCAATAAAGCTTACAACAAACCGCTGACCATCCATGAGCTAGAAAATGCACTAAAAAAAAATGTAAAGATTCTGCTCTAGGGGTAGATGGGATCCCATATGCTATGATAAGTAACTTGAATGCAGTCAGGAAGGTAGCCCCTTTCCAGTTTTACAACAGCATATGGAAGACCGGCCGATACCCCGATGGTTGGCGGGAAGCAATTATTATTCCGATCCCGAAAGAAAGAAAAGACCCCAGTGAACCCTCTAGTTACAGACCTATTTCTCTGACCACCTGCTTGACTAAAGTCCTTGAATCGATAATCAATTTCAGATTAACATACGTGCTAGAAAGTAGAGAGCTTTACAGCCAGCACCAAGATTTCACAGGTATCGTTCCTCGTTGGATCAGATGAGCACTTTGACGCCTATGTGCAAAACGCATTTATGCGTAGGGAGAATATGCTGGCCGTGTTCTTTGACCTCGAGAAGGCTTATGATAGACGTGGAGATATGCGATACTGCGGAAGTGTCATGATTGGGGATTAAGACGGAATCTGCCAAGGCTTTTTAGAGTCACGAAGGTTCCGAGTATGACTGGGGTCGGTCCTTTCAGACCCACATGTCTCTGACAACGGTATACCGCAGGGATTGGTATTGAGTGTGACAAGGGTGACTCTTTACGATGGCGGTGAATTGTCTAGCCGAAGTTGTAGGAGATCCGCAGAAAATCTCTCTGTACATTGACACCTTGCTATCTATTTGTAGGTAGTGCCCTCAGCAAGGTAGGAGAAACCCTACAACAGGCAACAGACAGAGGGGCTAATGAGGCTTCCAGGAACGGGTTCAAATTCTCTAAAACCCAAACGGTGAGCCTATATTTTTGCAGATTAAGACATGAAAATAGTTCTCCCACTTTGTTATTAGATGTCACACCGATCCAATATAAAGAAAATGTCCGTTTCCTGGGCCTCATTTTCGATACGAAACTAGCCTGGCAGGATTACATAGATTACACTTATAAAAAAGTAAGGAGGACCCTCGACATCTTGAAATTTCTTGGAAATTACAGATGGGGTACGGAGCGGGAAATCTTGAAACGTATTTTTGTCACACTTACCTGCTCCAAACTAGAATCTGGAGCCCCAAATTATAATTCTGCGCACAAGTCACGCCTGAAATTATTGGACAGAATTTATAATTCCGGACGCCTTCCGGACCAGTCCTTTGCAAAGCCTCTATGTAGAGTCAGGGATGCTGCCTCCACAGCTCAGGAAGGAACAGCTCACTCTGATCTATACAGCCGGAATATGGGGAAAGGGTTTCATACCTTATTCTCAGGCGGGAATAAGGTAATTTGAGAGCTCATATATTGAAGAGTTCCGTCAGCAACGCTCGCGGATGCGACCCCTCGGGGTCAGAGCTAAGGAACTAGAACTTGGGAATAGAATGTATAGGGAACTTATATAGGGAATAGAATTTGGCCAAGTCTTGGTTGGGGTTTTGCGCCTCATCCTTCATGGTCTTTACCCTCTGCAAGCGTCCGCATGGCCTGGCAATACATAAAAAAGAGGAAACAAAACCCTCTTTGTCTACAGACAAAAATTAGTAGAACTTTTAAAATTTTATTTTGATTTCCAACCTGTCTTTACAGACGGGTCGAAGATAGACGACGGCGTTGGCAGTGCTGTGTACTCGGAGGGAGTTACCCTGAGTTGGACACTCCCTCAATATGCAACCGCGTATATAGCTGACATGTATGCCATTTGTCAGCCATGATGCTAGCTAAAGAAAAGAATTATAATAAATCACTAACATTAACGGACTCACTAAGTGCATTTACGGCTCTTCGGGATAAATTTTCGACCGACCCTATGGTAATGAATATCTAGAATTTATTACTTCAACTAAGCGCACGTGGGCAACGAATGGCGCTCGCCTGGGTCCGGCCCACATTGGTGTGTCCAACGAACGGGCGGACGAGGCAGCCAAACTTGCTGCCTCTACACAAGCAAATGATGCCACTCCTGTTCGTCCTATACATACAGATATATGTAAAAAATGCTATTACTAGAAAATGGCAACGCCAGTGAGACGTTAAAAATGAAAAGCTTAATGACTATAAACCACGTGTGCGATGTACTTTAGTCGAGAATTACCCGCGGCATGATTCAGTAATACTGGCGAGGCTAAGGATTGGTCATATGTGTGTGACACATGGGCACCTCCTTATTGGTGAAAGAAGCCCGAGGTGTCCTCGATGCATGGAAAGATTAACGGTATTAGAAGCACGTATTAGAAGGGTGTCCGTACGTATTAGAAGGGTGCACGTATTAGAAGGCACTGCGTACTCAGAGGGAGAGAGCAGGTCTACCACATGACAAGCGGGTTCTCCTTACATTGGGAGGTTATTTACTTTTTTGAAAGAAATAAATGTCTATACAAAAATCTAAGTTAATTGGTAGGTTAAGCAAACGTGGGTGAAGGAATATCATGTATTTCACCCACTTAGGTTAGTCGACTTAAAAGGGGAAAGAAATATCGAGTACTTTCCCCTTGTGTGAATGTTTAGTGAATGTATCTATTGGCGCAAATGTATTTATTAGCGTGAATGTATTTATTGGCGTGAATATATTTATTGGCTACTGGCGTGAATGTATTTGTTAGAGTAAATGTATTTATTATGGAGAATGTTAGAATATATGTTAAGTTTAGGTTTTTAATAGGGGTTGAATGAAATTTTATAAAAGTATTTCAACCCCATTAGGTTTAGATCATTTTAGGATTAATTCATTTAGGGTGTGGAACATATGTTAAAAGTACTGCACGCTCCAGATATTTTGTATAGTAAAATAGCCTCCTTAGAATAAATCATAAAATCAGAAGCTACTAATATAAGTAAAATGTAGTAAGAAATAAGTCAATAACATTTATAGTGTAGTACATAGAGCAAATGACACTTTTAGTTTTGCCACTTAATAGTTAAATAAAGTTCTAGTAGGATAAGCGATGAACATTCCACACTCCTCCTCAATGACTAGATCAATTAAGAGGGGATGTGTGGAAAGATATTTGACAAACTGTGGCTCCACACTACCTTGCTGGACTAGGTTTTCTGAGTGGACGCCATCTAGAATAACATGTGCCATCCCGGCTCGTGTGGACTCGTGTGGACCAATAATGATGATGAAATTATGAACAATAAAAAACAAAACAAAAAATTAAATACAGTAATTAAGAGTACAAAACCAGTGCATTTAATTTGTCGATTTTTTTTATAGATTTGATATGATATAGCTCTCTTAATAGTGTGCGCACTCGAAACAATATACAATAGATTGCTTTTACAGGGTACCCTGGAAATATACAATTACACAAATAATTTTATGTATAAAAAAAAAAAATGATATGATTTGATGAACACTCTTACGCACATTCACTCGATAAAGACTGAACAACTGGTGGGCAACGTCAGAGAACAGAGTACAGAGTTTAGAACTCTCTTGTTCCTCCCCAAAGTGGCCTCTCTTGTTTAGAACTGTTTGTCAATTGTAAATAACGCTCTCTTTTCAAATTTTATAAAAAATTGTATTTGGAATAAATCTGCTTAATATAATACAATATATAATATAATAATTATATGCGAGCATTCAATATTGCCAGCATTCTTGACATGTATACACTTATTCCTAACGAACAAATAAAACTCAACGTTCAACGAGGTTATCATGAGATTTAAATAATAAAGAACATGTAACAATAACAACACGTACATATTTAATGTCGAATTGCCCATCAGATCCACGTGTACCATTAAGTTAGAGTCATAAAATATATATATATATATATATATAATTTCCAAATTCACTGGCAATGGTCTGTTGTGCCTATATAGGCACTTTGCTTATCACGATCAATGTTCAACCAAATATTCTCAGAGTAGACCACCAGTCGCAAAGACAGTGCTACACTCTACCACTACAGTCAGTCCTGTTATTCTCGTATCTGTACGAGGTGCAGATTGCCAGAGTGTGGTATGACGTAATGTGGTCGAGCAGCATGTATGCAAGAAGGCCAGTTATGTTAGTTCGACCAACATTCACCAGATAGCCTTCTAACCGTGCTATTTTGCTGCTGAATAGTCTTGCCGGTCATGTTTGTGGATGTAGATCAAGCACGTACGTTAGTTTGTTCAGATCCTGCAGGTGACACAGTTGTATTAAATGCGTGTATATGATGAGGTGTGTCATGTTCCGCTAGTGCTGATACTACATTCCGTCTTAATACAACATGCGTGTGTCACTGCATGATGTGAGCCAGTTTGTCCTGTGTAAATGTTTGATTGTTCAATGCATAGATCTGTAAACGTTGCTATTGTTGATGTTTGGTCTATTGGGGCAGACACTGCAGCTAATCTATACATAGACATTTTGGTAAGTTTGTAAGACTTAAAATCTTACTTCTTATTCTACATTTGTCATCTTCTTGTTCTCGAGTGCTGGATTTTCATGTGCGATTTGAACCAAACCCATCAAGTATGCAAAGCATGAATGTCGAGGAAAAATCGGTCAAGATTATGAAATCTTTTAGGTCATGATACAAAAGGAAATCTTTTAATTTTGACTAAGCATGATGTTCTGAAATTGTTTTTCCAAAAATTAAAAAACCATTCCCCAGAAAGTAGGAATCTATGAAACTTGAAGGAAGAAGGAAGTAGAAATTTATTCGGAAACAATGATGAAATAAATCTAATTTTTGAAGAAAACCTCATCTTCACATTGATGACATCACATTGATCGAGTCATCATGATTGCAGATTATACATAAAAAAAGTTAGTGAATATCGCACATAAAAACATATCATCTCAAAAACATGCAGAAAATATACAAACACATACAATAGTATCAGAGACATTTTCCTTGATAGCCTGCTTCTTTTTGTGATCATCGACCGGTTTCGGGCGTTCGACCATCATCAGAATGTTTTTGTCAAACAGTGTAATAACATAGACTTGCACAGAGCAAATACAGTTGATACACTATGTTGTTATTTGCTCTGTGCAAGTCTATATTATTACACTGTTTGACAAAAAGATCCTGATGATGGGAGAACGCCCGAAACCGGTCGATGAGCACAAAAAGAAGCAGGCTATCACGGAAAATGTCTCTGATGCTTTCCAACTCTGCGGAACCAACCCCAACAGCATACAATAGTAACTTGCAGAAAACAGCAATCCCACACACAAACTCGTATCAGCAACATAACAACTCGTACAAACTCACCAAGAAATCTATGTATAACTAACCATAGTCACTGCACCAATGGGACAAACTTCAATGGTAATGTTCACACAGCCGTGCATTAAACAACTAAACGATCTACACAGGACAAACTGGCCGGTCTCATGCACTCACACTAATATCACTCGCAAGTCGTGTCTTAGCAACTAAAAGTGAGGTCAGCATTCGCAGAACATGAACAACTTCCTGATCATATGCACACATCCAATCTGTGTTAGCTAAAGAACCTGAGCAGTTACACACTGACAAAACTACTGATATACAATAACAAATACGTATATAACAATATCTCATCTACAACAACAGTAGACTAGACGTCTCCAAGTGATATCCATCTAAATGTCACATCTGCACACTTACAGAACAATATTTGCTCGTCTACACAAATTGACAACACTGAACACACCAATGTAGTGGAAGGACAAAATCGAAGTTTAAAGTTTCTGAATATTTTATAGTATCCAAAATTGTATTTTTGTTAATATTTTATAATTATTTTAGTGCTGTGAATTTACCTTCAAAAAGTATGTATTTTAGAACCAGGTATATTAAATCTGGTCATTACTAAATAGAAAAACAAAGGCACAAAATCCCGTTAGGGCAAACCTTGGTAAGAAAATTCCCCCGCGAGAGAGAGAGCAATTCCAAAGAAGAGAGCCATCAGCTTTAAAAGAGTAAAGAGTAGAGAGTCTTAACCTAGCCTTCAAACAGGACGCTTCAGGAATCGCCCTCTCTAAATATCTGTGCCAGTTATAAATTAAATAAGTTTATAAACCAAATAAGTTGTTAGTATTTTAACAGAATATATTTATTTATAAAACAGTAGTGTGTACTTAATTACTCTTAATTCTTATAATCTATCTCAAGCAAACATACAAGCCCCTTTCGCTAAAACGCTACGCCACAAGCTACCTATACACACATCAAACAATAACATTACATTGGTGGCAGCGGTGGGATATTTTCAACAAGAATCCACAAATTTACAAGTACGTAAAATTTCCAATTTAATAATTAAACTAATTATCCATCAGATAATTTTATTAACTTTTAAATTAGTTTCTCAGCGGAAGTATCTAAATATTTCCCATAATTGAATTTTTATTGAATTTCATTTTTGTAATTTGAAAAATTTTAGTTTTTAAAATTTTGTATTTGCATTATCCCTTGTGAATTTTGATTTCCAAAATGTATAAAATTAACGGACAAAACATGAAAATCGACGCCGCTGTAGAATATTTGCTTGCTCAGCAACAATTAGCCAATCCTCCTCCCACCCCCATCAATCAACCAGCTAGTTCTTTAAGAAATTTACAATTAATTAATAGCTTACCCACCTTCGATGGCGAAAATTCAGCCAAAGTGTCCGATTTCCTAGACCAAATTAGCAATTGTGCTAGTCTTTCTGGCTGGGACGACGCTGCCAAATTAGAAATATTAGCACTTAGACTCTCAGGGTCTGCAAAAATCTTTTACGACACCCAGAAAGCGGAATTACAACGCCAGGGTACAAATATAACGTATCCTCTAATTTCTGAGCGACTTCTAGCCCGATTTCGTAAGGAAAAAACACCCTTAGTCCTCTTACAACAGATGACTAATATTCAGTCCTTGCCCACTGAGGCTCCTGAAACATTCGCGGATAGGATTAGACATATCCAATCCGCCATTCATTTAAAAGCTCAAGCTAACCCACTCGAGGCCTTACAAACAATATTAGATAAACTGGCCACTGATGCATTCTTGAAGTCACTTCCTCAACCGCTTTGTAATGAGGTGCGAACGAAGCTTCCTCAAAAATTAGATGAAGCACTTTCCTATGCCAATGCCCTAAAAGAAGTTCAGGCTTCTGAAACAAACCCCACAGTTTTCGCTGTTACTTCGAAAACTTATAATCGTACACCCCCATCTCCTTGTCGTTACTGTGGACAAATGCATTTCCACAGAGAATGCCCGCATCGTAATAAAAGTCAAAAGCCACAATTAAAACCAACTAGAGTTTTTAATGTAATAAAGAACAGACCTTGTCGCCATTGTTCCGGTCCACATTTTGACGCGGACTGCACCAACAAATTCAGACCAAAACCTCGTACTAACTTTGGCAAAATGCCTAACAATTTTAATATACCAAAAAATTTCAATCGCAGGGTATATAATAATAATCGTTATAACAATAATAATAGTAGTCAATATTATAGTAACTATCATAATCCTCGAGTTAATTCAAATAATTCACGATTTAACTCTTATTCAGATAGACCCCAGTATAGTCATAATAATAATGGTTACGAAACTAGCAATCACCTCCAAAATAGGCCCACTTGCCAATATTGTTCAACATTTGGACATACGGCTCGTAATTGTTTCCAAATACAGCCCAAAACGAGTTAGCCCTCAGTCGCTTTCTCGAAAATCTGATATGACCAAGGCAATCATACCTGCTTCCATCAGTCCTGACTAACCAAATAATACCTAATTATGGCATCACGTCCCTTCATTTGCATGCGGACAATGTCAAAAAGTTCAAATTTTTCTGGCGAATCTATACCTTCGCAATTAAAAGGCAATTTGCCTTTCCGTAATTATCAATTTGCGCACACGTACACTAACACTCAATAAATTCAACATTCTATTTTCAAATAGTGCTCAAACGCACCAATTTAGTACTAATCGCTAAGTTCACTAAAATCCCTAGTAACTAGCCACAAAATTTCTGTGCCACCTCGCGCACACAATGCATAACACTTGAAATAAAATATTTGACATAATCTCTTGAAATAATTCTCAATATATCACACTTCTTAACTTTACATACTACACCACATGTAAATGTTATATGTAAGAATTTGTTAGTCTTAAGAATAAAAATTGTAAAATGTATTGAAATATTTACTTTGGTTGTATAATCGACATATTATTTTTGTTTCAGCATTGAAAACTATCGTACTTGGAGTCATAAAATTATTCCGGCTTTAATATTTGTAATTATTGCATTGTATATTTTAAATAATAATTGTAATTTATTTTATGTTTCAGAAATCAAGATGACCACGTGAATTTTGTTTAATATTTTTATATATTAATATTGATTTTTTTTATTGTATTAAACTAATTAACTTATTTTTTTCAGTTCGCCTTAAAAGGCTTAGCTTTAATAATTTTTATACTATTTGTTGAAATTATTGCATACATATCCATTATATTTTTATGCTGTAACAACTTAAAAATTTTAAATCTCTCTTTTGCAGCAGATCAACCCTCTTCGTCGTCTGCACGATTGCATGAGTATGAATGTTATTGCATGCGCATGAATTTGATTGCATGAAAACTGCATGATTAACTTTAAGAAATTGAAATTAACAATAATGTATTTATGTATAACTCTGTATGATTATTTTCAGATACACAAGATTTTACCAAAGGAATTGACACTAAACTTCGGATTCCTCATGATCCTATAATCCTTCCGCATCCCGCTCGCTTATTAAATATATATATTTTTTTTATTTGTGTATTTTGTTTATTTATTAATTATTTTTGAAATACTTAAGAGTTTTTTTTTGTCCATATAGAGTTCATTCAAGAAACTACATACACACCTACAGTACCGACTTGTCTACACTGATCACCTTGTCTACCCATTGCCAGTCACATCTTCATCAGCAACACTCTCACTCGCCAAGCAGTGTTCGCTGTTCGCCTATCAGCCTACCACCACAGCAACGTTCACCCACTCACGCAGCGTTCGCTCGAATAGAATACATTCAAACACCACAGCAACGCTCACACCTTCAAGCATCGTTTGCTCCAGAAGAAGATGACTGCGCCCTACAACACACGGCCACCTTGTAGAGGTTACACACACGCCTCTCGATAACTTCCAAGCCTCTACAACTCCAGATTATCTCCCAAATTTTTCGTGCCAAAAAATTTCTCCAGGAGGGGGGATAATGTAGTGGAAGAACAAAATCGAAAAATAATAGTTTAAAGTTTCTGAATATTTTATAGTATCCAAAATTGTATTTTTGTTAATATTTTATAATTATTTTAGTGCTGTGAATTTACCTTCAAAAAGTGTGTATTTTAGAACCAGGTATATTAAATCTGGTCATTGCTATTAAGAAAACAAAGACACTAAATTCCGTTAGGGTAACTTCTTTGTATAAGTGAATTCCCCCGCGAGAGAGAGAGCAATTCCAAAGAAGAGAGCCATCAGCTTTAAAAGAGTAAAGAGTAGAGAAGCCATAGCTTTAAAGAGTAAAGAGTAGGAGTCTAAAAACTCAACCTCAAAACAGGACACTCCAGAATGCTCTCTCAAATTCAGTGCAGTATCAATTTTTAAGAGACTGTTCTAGCTACCAAAGTGGGGGAAAACATCCGAGCAGTATCAAGTTTTAAGAGTTATTCCAATTAATTTATAAGCATATTGTTGTTAACTTAATTTCTCTTAGAGAATATATCTTTTGAAAAACAGTGTGTGACTTCCTTATTATTACTAGACTTCATTCTTTTTTAAAATTACAAACTTATAAGCCCTTTTCACTAAAACGCTCACGACACAACCAACAACTACAAACATCACCCATTACATTACATTGGTTTGAGAATGGGTAGGAATGTCGGCAGTGTATATTGTGTAAAGAACAGGTCCCAGGATGCTTCCCTGAGGTACTCCTGCCTCTATTGGATGGAAGAAGAAAGTGGTAGAACCTATCAGAAAGGTAGGATTTAAGGATAAGATAGTAAGTGAATGGAAGTATTCCCTTGAGCTTCCAGAGCAAGCCTTGATGCCAAACCCGATCAAAAGCTTGTTTGACATCTAGAAAGACGCCGGAACAGCACTCTTTCCGCTCAAGAGAGGAAGTGATGGTGTCTATAACGCGATGGCCCTGTTGAATAGTTGAGTGGTGGCGTCTAAAGCCAAACTGGTGATCTAGGATAAGATTAGAGGAATCAAGTTAGGTAGGATGTGTTTGAGTAGGAATTTTTCTAGTATTTCGCCGATTATAGATAGCAGACTTATCGGACGGTAGGAAGTTGGGAGATGTTTAAGTTTCTTTGGTTTAGGGATCATAGGAATATTGGAAAGTTTCCACTGTTTTGGAAAGTAAGTGGTCCTTAATACGGAGTTATAAGTGAGAAAAATGATAGCTTTTTTGGGAAGGTTGCGAAGGATTTGTGCGGTGAATATATCGAGGCCAGGAGCTTTTTTCAGTGATAGATGACGTATAATGTAATTACATCAGAAGGGTTAAATGACTTTGGGGGTAAGGAGAGAGGTAGGGGAGACTCGAGTTCTTCTTCGAGTAGGTGGGTTATTTCCGCATTATGTAAACCGGAAGATGTGTGAATACTTGGGAAAAGTAGGATGCAAACAAGGAGCCTTTTTCAACCAAAAAATTTTGGAATCAAAGTAACAAAAAATATAGGCAAAAAAAATATTTTCATTTTAGTTCTTTGTTAATCAAAACATAATTACCATAATCAAAACTGAAAATGTTTAATTTATTGAAAAACAAAATATTTATTATTATTAGCAGCAAGAGTGCTGTGCCAGCTTTCATACTGTGTGCATCGTGTCGAAATTTTTTTTCTAATTAGATGGTTGTAAACAGTTGTTATTTAATACTGTGAAATTTCAATAATTTCTATCGAGCCGTTTTCCCAAAATTAGCGAATTAATGTATTAGAATTTTACAACTCTTGTGATAGTTTTTAATAATTTAAGTTAGTGCAGTGAGTAGTGGGGAGAGCACTAGTTACGAGGTAAAGTTTGTTTATGTTTATCAACAAAGCTCGGACTCTTTATAACTGACATCTATTGAAGCTTTCTCTATTATAATATTTTTTTCTCAAATTCTTGATTTAAAAATTACCTATTGGAGATAATTTGCCTTGAATTGTATCGAATTTATTTGGAAGTTGTTTAACGAATAAGAAAATGTCAACCGAAATAAAACTAGAAGACATTGCAGCTTTAATAAGAGAACTTCAGGCTGATATTAAAAAAGGTAATGAGCAATTTGAAGTATATAGGGAGCAATTAGAACGTACGAAAAATAGAGTTGTCCAACTTGAAAATGCACAAACAGATATTATTAACCAATTGCATCGCAACGATGTTGAAATTAAAAAAATTAATAACATGCAAAGAAAAAACAATTTAATAATATTTAACATAGAAGAACAACCTAACGAAACTACAGCTGGTCTGATCCAATTAGTAATAGATTTATTTTGTACGAGACTAAATGTCACAATACTACCAAGTGATGTGGACTACTTATTCCGTATGGGCAAAATAAAAGGTAAAAGGCCCATTCTGTTGAAATTGCACTCATTCTGGCAAAAAATCGAAATTCTTAGAGGGTCTAAAAATCTCAGAGGTTCTAACATTGGCATCACAAATGATTACCCAGAAGAAATAAGAGCAACAAGAAGGGAATTAATGCCTTTTTTAAGAAAAGCTCGAGAAGGGAACGATGTGGCATACATGAAGTATGATAAGCTAATAATTAATGGAAAATCTTTTACTTTGCAAAATTGTGGAGAGAGTTTAACACTACAGTCCGCAGTCCGGCCACTGGAGCATCCAAATACAGAAGGTGAAAATAGTGAAATTAAGAAAAACGAAAATAGCAAAAATATTAACTCAAATAACGAAAATATTAAGAAAGCTACGCCTGTAAGAAGTGTACCCCGGCATTCGAAGAAAAGGAAAGCCGCTCAAAAGATTTCACCTTTAAGAAAGTTCAACTCCATAGAAACCTTCGTAAGGAGATTTGAATCTAAATCAGATTTGGAGGCGATTTCTAGAGAGAAGGCAGATTCCTCATAGCAAAAAAAGCACATTGTAGATACTGATACCCATCAATTAAAAAGTAGAGGTAATTCTAAAATATGTACAAAAAAATTAGATAAGTTAAAAATAGGTTTTTGGAATTTGGATGGTTACAATAATCTCAACAATTTAGATTTTAAAGAACAAGAAACAATGAAAAGTTTTAAAATCATTTGTTTTGTAGAAACTTGGTTAACAGTAAGTGAAATTAATATGCCAAATTATTTAAGAGATTATAATTCGTTCCATTCTGCAGCCGTAAAAGAAAAGTCAAAAGGCCGTGCGAGTGGAGGCTTATTAATTTTAATTCATAATTCAATAAATAATGCAGAGTTACTTGAATTTAATAATTTGTATATCATTGTAAAATTTAGTATTGAACATGAAACGTTTATTGTAGGTAACTTTTATTGGCCGCCAACCGCAGATATTGAATTTTGTATAGAAACATTAGATTACTTATTACATAATCTAGAAGTAAACACTGTTAGTAATGCACATAAAATCATATGTGGAGATTTTAACTGTAGAATCGGAAATTTAAATAGCTTTGAGGACGAGTTTTTTGAAGGCTTAAATTTGAGTGGTGAGAGGTGTGTTTTAGATGAGAAAATTAACAACAGGGGGAAGTTACTTGTAGAAACAATGGAGTCGCGCAATATGTTTGTATGTAACGGAAGGAGCCCTTCTGATACGCCTGGTAACTTTACTTATGTTTCTAAGAACGGTAGTAGTAGTATCGATTTAGTATGGGTTGATATGTTAACATTAAGTGATATTTATGACTTAGAAATTATTAACATTTCGGAATATTCAAATCATCTTTTAGGTGCTCTGTCGTTAAATTTTACCGATACTATTAACGAAAGGGTCTCAGACAAATCAGCTGAACTTAGTGAATTAATTAAATGGGATTGTAATAAGGTGGAACTGTTTCAACAACACTTACATTGTAATAATATCTATTTTAATAGTAAAAATGTAGAAGATTTAAATTCTAACTTTCTATTAGCCATTTATAAATGTGTAGTAAATTGCGGAATGTTATAGACACGACAAAGTAGTTGTAGCGGAAATAATGCACGGAATAAAAACAAACAAGTCTGGTTTAATGCTGATCTTAAAAACATGAAAAAGCAGGTGAAATCCAAATATAAATTATACAAAAAAGATGTACATAACCTTGATTTACTTCAAGATTATTTACAGCACAAAAATTATTATAAGAAATGTCTTAAGAATGAGAAAAATAAATATACAAATGATTTAATTTCTAAATTATCAAATATTAAAAACGGTAAATAGTTCTGGTATACTGTTAAATGCTTTAGTATGAAATTTTTTCAACCAGATAACATTGATATAAATACATGGATACATTTTTTTAATGCAATCTATCCGCCAAGAGTTGCGTCACTTTACACTTTTCACTCTGTTTCTGATCCCTTTTTAGACCGCAACTTTGATCTAGGTGAACTACAGCTGGTAATAAAAAATTGCAAAAATAATAAATCTGCGGGGCAAGACAAAGTTCCCAATGAAGTATTCAAGAATTTAACTCCAGAATGGGAATATTATTTACTTAATTTATTTAATACAATCCTAGAATATGAAACTGTTCCCCAAAACTGGTCCAAAATAATACTAACCCTTTTATATAAAAAAGGAGATAGGGATAACCCTGAGAACTATAGAGGTATAGCCCTAATTAAATGTATCTGTAAATTATTCACCGGTATGTTAGCAAATAGAATATCGCAGTGGACAGAAGAGAATAACGTCATACCAGAAGAGCAGGCGGGCTTTAGGAAAAATCGAGGCTGCCAAGACCATCTTTTTACGCTCAATGCCATGTTGGCCATGCACACGCGTTTGAAAAAAAGCTATTTTCTGGGCGTTTTCATTGATTTTAAAAGAGCATTCGATTCTATCGACCAAGACAAATTGTGGAACAGATTATACCAGGTAGGAATCAGTGGAAAATTAATAAGGATAATTAAAAAATTATATGATAGTGCTGGTATGTTTTTAAAAAATAAAACCCACAAAGCTGAAATTGATATTACTAAGGGGGTGTTACAAGGGGACTGCTTAAGTCCACTTTTGTTTATATTGTACATTAGTAATATAATTATTTTTTTTGAAGAAAATAACTCTAAGGGTTTAAGTGTAAATGACAAAAAAGAACTAATTATGTTACTATTTGCCGACGATGTGGTTCTATTCGGGCAGTCTTGGAGTGATACCGTAAATAAATTGAGAATATTAGATAAATATTGTAGCAATCATTCCATAATTTTAAACCCCGATAAAACGAAAATAATCCCTTTCAGTTCGGCTTGCAGGCAAAAAAAGTTTAAAGATATATTTTGGCAAGGTAAGCCATTAAATTTTGACAAGCAATACACATACCTGGGAGTACCTTTTAGCTCTTCTGGTAAATTTAGAAATGCCGCCAAATATTTTGTTGATAGGTCTGTCCCGCAAATCGCAAAAATAATAAATATTTTGGTAAAAAGTAAGTGCAATTCTTGGGACAGTAGAGTGAAACTTTTTGATTCTATAGCTTCTGCAACTCTCTTGTATGGATCAGAAATTTGGGGTATGAATTACTTAAACGTGGCAGAAAGAGCGCAGGTCCGATTTTTTAAGCAGCTGCTGTGCTGGCCTAAAAACACACCCGATTATATAGTTAGGCTAGAAACAGGGAGGTTACCATTGAGTGTCACTATTTTAAAGAGAATTTTACTCTACTGGTTAAAAATATTGGCCATGGAAGAAGACAGGATTCCGAAACTCTGCTCCACTGCTTTGAAAAAACTGGACTCTTTAAACGTAAGGAATAGAAATTGGGAAAGGAATTGGTTCACACTGCTACGTCAATGGCTGAATAGTTTTGGTGAATTCGACATAATAGATAGCAATGATTTAAATCATGTCAAAAGCTTAATTCCAAGTATTCTGGAAAAATGGACGAATTATGTCGTCAGTTTAGACATAGAAAGAGCAATCAACTCTAGCTACAGCACTATCTATAGAAATATAAGTGGGTTGGGCGTGTCGGAGGACTACCTGAGATATGCTTGCGCAATAGACAAATTAAGGGTTGTTAGCCAATTAAGGGTATCTAGTTATAAGGTAATTAAAATATGGTTTAAAAAAGGAGGGAACCATGTGATAAATACAGACTCCATTTGTACCTTGTGCAACTTAAATAAATTAGAAAATCTGGAACACATACTGATCCAGTGCCCAATCTATAGCCCGATGAGGAAGCATTATTTCTCACACATATCCCCAACTGAAACTGAATCTGACTTATGTAACAAGTTGTTGACAATACAATCTCTCGACCACTTAAATAAGCTGTACTATTTCATTACTGAAGTCCTCAAGTTAAGATCATTCATTATTAATGAATAATACATTATATTGTTATGGCACTATATTATTAATAATAATCGCTGCAGAAAGAAATGTTAAAAGTAATAAGCAAGCAAAAGTAGATTGAAATAAAGTAAAAATAAATAAATTTGTAAATATTTATGTGTATATATGTCTGTTTATGAGTGTTGTGTGTGTGTGCGCGGATATGTAGCGTACAGATGATTGGGAAGATAAAATGAATTAATTTCATGTTAATTAAAATTAATTAAAAGATTTAGAAGAAACTGTTTTGTTCATATTTGTTGTTATTAAGTAAGTTTTTATTTTATTTATTTCCCGAGTGCTTAAAATTTGTTCAGTTTAGAAAATATTTTGTACAATCATTTTTCATCTTTAGTAATCCTGTAAGATGTGTGTGTGTGTGTGTGTGTGTGTGTGGGTGGATGTATTATACCATGAATATTGAAGGAAAAACGAAAGAAAAAAAAAAACTGAATCATTTGTAATTAATGTCAGTAAAATATCTCTATAGAAGAAATTACGTTTTATTCAATTATGTTTTTACTTTTTAAGTCTTTATTTTATTTACCTGAGTTTCAAATTTGTGCAGTTAAGAATGTACTTTGATTTGCAATTGATTTTTGTATTTGTTTTATGTGCCATGCTGACGTATTATTTATCTGGCACAGAACCCCTGTAATGTGTTTAACACTAAATACAGTATATTTCATTTCATTTTAATTTCATTATTATTATTAGCAGCAACAAAGTTATTCCATAAATTATGTGATGAGAACACACACACAACTTTCTCTAAAGTTTTTCTGATTTATTTATTCACACGGGCATTACCCGTTAATTTTGTAACAGCAAGAGAAGCTCAGCAACCAAAGAGAGCAAAGAAAAGCTCAACCACTCTCTCGGACTGGAGTGGGAGAAGCTGTATGAATATAGCGACGGATAGTCAATAAAAACACGGTTGAATTCAGTTCAATACATCCTATCGCCACGTGTCATTTTTATACCACTCTACCTTAAACATTTGTCGATTGTAAAGTCCAGGCAGTATGCTGTCATATTTAGTAATATATCCAGTTAACAGTCGTTAACAAGCGCCTCTCTTCTTATATCATCAACCAGACCTAAAATTTCACCACCCTAACATATCCATTATATTAATGATGTAACAGCAACCAAAGAGAGTAAAGAAAAGCTCAACCACTCTCTCGGACTAGAGTGGTAGAAGCTGTATAAATATAGCGGTGGACAGTCCATAAAAACACAGTTGAATTCAGAGTTCAATACATCCTATCGTCACGTGTCATTTTCATACCACTCTACCTTAAACATTTGTCGATTGTAAAGTCCAGGCAGTCTGTGTCTATTTATTAAATGCTTTTGCTAGCCAGTTAACCAGCGTTAACTCCAAGTCTTCTTCTTATATCAACAACCACATCATAAATTACTCTCAACTTCCCTAACATATCATTAATATGAATATAGTAACAGCAACCAAAGAGCAGCAAAGAAAAGCCTCAACCACTCTCTCGGACTGGAGTGGGAGAAGCTGTATAAATATAGCGACGGACAGTATATAAAAACACAGTTGAATTCAGAGTTCAATACATCCTATCGCCACGTGTCATTTTCATACCACTCTACCTTAAATATTTCTTGATTGTAAAGTCCAGGCAGTCTGTGTCTCTTAATTAATATAATATTTATCCATGTTAACCAAGTCTTCTTCTTATATCATCAACCAGACCTAAATTCTCACCACCTAACATATCCATTATATTAATGATGTAACAGCAAGTGAAGCTCAGCAACCAAAGAGAGCAAGAGAAGCTAAACCACTCTCTCGGATGTTAAATAGACTTGGAGGAAAGCATAATGCTAATGTTTCAAATATAAGAGATAGGTATATGTATAAAGAGATAGGTAAACAATGTTTAAAGAAAATCGATAGAATTCAAGAAAAAGAAAAAAAATACATTCAGCAAAGTTGTAATTTTGGTTGGTAGATTTTGGCCCGAAATCTTCATATCTGATGCGGTGATAGTGCCTAAACGGAATATTAAGTTTGAGCTTCCTGAGACGTTTCATTTTCTAAATGTACTGTACACATACAGACCATTCGCTAACAACGTTTTTTATATTCAGGGGATCCTGAAACATGTATTTCCGGTATAAACTCAATTTCGAAAACCCAGCACGATCGCAATAGTTAAGAGAAAGTGGAATAAAGTATATAGAAAAGTAGCCAGTATCAATTGCAGCGATCTATTTATTCTCATGCCAGTACTTAATAATCGACAGGTAGTATTTCTTGTAGCGTAAATTTTTACGATTATAATTTAATTTAAAACTTACAGCGCCTTCTATGTTTGTTAGTAACAATAAGCTGTTACATTGGGACACTATGGTGATGTTTTCTCCGCCTCCAAAATTATGGTTTGTATCATCTTCTCCTCTTCTCACCACTTTATTTGCGCAGAAAGCACGCAAAAATCCCACCAAAAAAAGATGTCACTTCCTTCTGCTACCGGAAGCAACTCGTCATTAAAACGCACTGTACTATTCACTCATGTAAATAAAGAGAAGTAATTAAAACGATTCGGCAAAAGCCGTAAAGATGGAGTGTTCTATAGTCTGGAGACTCACTGCCTCAAAAAATCGGCTCACTCACAAAACACACATCTTATTATTGCTAATAGTAACAAACGAGCATTAATACTGCTGCTGGGATTTTGAAAATTTGATGCTAGTAGTGATTTGTTCTCATTTTTAAGTACAAAATTATAACTTTCTATACATTACCATCCCAAATATATTATTTACTTTATGTTCCTAGAAGCAAAAACATTGGAAAGATTAACAACCTAATTAAGGAATTAGGTTGTTGTGCAGATTTGTTTGGTTTAGTGTATATCCAAAATATAGAGAAGTAAGTTGTTCATAAATACTGCATTTTATAATGTTTTCCTGATTGATAGTTATTTATAATGTACATTATGTTAGAAGCATTTAAAGCTATGGAAGTATATTTCTTAAAATAAAATTGACTTGAAATAGAATTATCAATTCATTCTTAAATAAGTGGCACTACTAGAGATGAAGTGCGTTACCTTATTTTCTTTACTACATTCACAAAATGAGAATGCGAGAGAGTGTCAACACAATAATTGATTTAGACGGAAATGAAGTAATAACTAGTTCAGTGGCAGAGTATCAACTGTTCCAACTATTGTGCGTGAATATTTATTACACGTTTGGGATAAAAAAAACTAAGACTTTGGATTCATTAATCACCCAGCATCTTTGTCACGCATCACATGTATATTTCAAAATTTTCTACTTAACGCTTTTTAAGTCATTATTTAGCATAATCAGTACACTAATGTTTACAATAACGTAACCTCTCAGTTAGGAGGAAGTCCAGCAGAAGTACACCCAGCTTAGATCATTAGAGCGAAAGTGAAAAAGTGAGTATAATGGTTATGTGAAGGGGAGAATTAGGTTTATAAGAAGAAATAAACTGGAAATTATGCTGGATACTGTATAATGAGAAACTAATACAAACTGTCAGGACTTTACACGAATATAGAAAATGGTAGCGAGAGATTTAGGGCGACTGAAGAGAAAGGTAGTATAGTTGGTTGTTGACTCGTTGTGACTGCTGTGTAAACTGTACTAAAGACTGGCCTCTATAGAGCTAGCGCAGCTATATTTAAACAGTCTCCCCCTCTAGTCTGGTCTAAGTAGCGAGTGAAACACTCAATTTTGTGTATCTCTCTCTCTGCTTTAGATCCCTCTCTTTTGGCCTATTACAGTAAGGTATTCGCCCTTGTCATAGAAACAATAAAAAACAAATTTTTTTGGGCTCTTAATGTGCTGATATATGCCCCGGGATACAGAATTGTTGCTTTCAGGATGTTGAGCAGCAAATGATATTCCCATTTCAACTCTCTTGTACTCCTTTGTAAATATTAATTTGCATGTTAGTTTTGAATCACTACAAACAGGAAATTATTATTATTATTATTATTATTATTTTAAACAATTGTTAGCGTCTTACTGTAGCATTAGCGGCTTAAGGTCGAAACTCTAATCCAGCGGTCACAATTATTCCGTTTGGCTTAAATGAATTTTTTTTTTGGTTTATACTTATAGAGAGGCTACTGTCCAATGAAGTACATATTGAGAAAGATTGTACCGTACGGGAAAGCTGATTGAATGAGAAGGGAATCAATTATATACATAATCCGTCTACAAAACGTTGAACATTATGTTTTATATTTAAATAGAATAAATATAAATAATTTAATAATTACTAAACTGATTACTACAGACAATTATTAAATTCAGCTAAATGAATGTTGCCATGTATAATGATGATTACAAGAACATCCGCACAGATTAATGAGGAATATAAGATATAATATGCCCGGTTATATCATCACAGCAACCATTTTGTATGACAATTGTTAACAATGATATTTAAATTAATATAAGAGAGCGAGTGAGTGAGATATATATATATATATACCCGTAAAGCTTGAGGGTCATTAGAAATACCGTGGATGTGGGAGAAGGGGAAACAATTCCCATTGTTTAACTGTATACAACACCAACCTCAAAATCTTTGTATATATTCACCACCACTCGTAACATTGGTACTACCACACTTTTGCACACTTTAGCAACCACCCCTTTCACTAATAACTTGTATGTCTACGACGAGTATTGTATATATGTATATAGTGATGTAGAAATGTGTTGTGTGTGCATGTTGCGTGAATAATATTTTCCCAAGGTATTAAGAGCGTAAGGGTCGTTAGCGAGGTGTTCTACACCTCATCCAGGCCAAGTTTCCAATGTTAAATCTTGCCACAATCCATGTAGTAAACATTGTTATACAAATACAGCAAATTAAAGATATGGATCTTTTACTAAGTTTGTCTTCAGAAATTATTATGAAAATTATTTTTAAATTTTTCCAGTTTTTCTAGCATAGTACCGTTATACAAGATTATCTAAACTTAATTCAATATTTTTGTCATTACTTTCTCTTACTCCTATTTTTATTTATTATAGTTATAATCAACAATCTATTTTAGAAGGGGAAAAAATCTGTTCACGTGGGTTTCGCTCCTGCAATTATTTCAACACTTTTAATGACAATTTTTTCATTATAGTTTTTAATTAAACATAAGCTCTCATTGTTTTTACTTACTCTTTTTATTTTTTCTTACTCCTAGTAAGAGGAAGTATAGTAATGGTGTCAAATTTTCGATATCGAGTTTTCACCGGAAATATCCGTTTTGAGTTCCCGTGAGACCAAAAAAGTGGTTTTTAGCAAATGGTCTGTGTGTGTATGTGAACAGCATAGTTCAAAAACGAAAAATCGTAGAAAGTTGAAACTTGATATTACGTTTAAGTATCACCATAGGACCTGACGGTGCGTTATCTGTCAAAATTCCTCAACTGGAAGTACTACATTAATAGTTGTTTTTTTTACGTTTTTGCGATTTTCTCAAAAATGGCTCCAACGATTTTCTGTAAACTTGGTATATCAACTATGTATACAAAGAGCTACAACTTTTATTTAAAGTATTTCTCCGGGAAAATTTATTTAAGGACACTTTTGGTGGAGGGGTGGGGTTAAGTTTTCATCTTAATTGCTATTTCAGTTTATTAGACAATTTTGTTATCTAAATATGTTGTTGAAATTCCGAGTTGGAAAAAAAATCCGATAACCAGAAGTGCGTTTGTTTTAACACTTTACTAAATAATTTTTCGCGATTTTCTCAAAAACAGTTTCGACGATTTTCTTGAAACTTCGTATATAAATTAAAAATGCAAAGATCTACATCTTTTAATTGAGATATTTCTCTGGAAAAATTCACTTAAGGGCACTTTTAAGGGAGGAGTGGGGTTACAGCTTCCTCTAAAGTGGTATCATAGTTGATTATACAATTATATCATCCAAACAAAATTAATTAGAAATAAATAGTTGGACAAAATTCCAAGTTTTCAAGAAAATTAGTAAGCCGGACGGGCGCTTTTACTGAACAGTTTTTTTCAGTTTTCGACGAATTTCTTTATATTTGTTACACAAACTATTATAACATTTGTTAATTATAATTTTGAGAACAGGAGTAAGAGAAAGTTGTGTGTGTGTGTGTTTCACACCAGATTTTTTTTATTTATTTAAGTGATGGAACTGTAATTAAAGGCCCAGCAATAATGTATATGAATATATACATATTGAAATGACATGATTTTCTCGTAATATTTCTAAATAATAATTATTACAATATTGAAAACAAAATTTAAAAAAAAAAATTCACTAAGTTGCACTCATTTGATGGATAGTTTAGATGTAACTAAATGGAATAACATTTTGAGTTTCCATCGAATTTTTTTTTTCATTTCAGAGATATATTGTTCAGCACAACGTTTCTAAATGACTTTTGCAAAAATTAGGTACAATAAGTTTTCTAAAATATTTCCAATGATGTAATGGCCACCATTTCCAATAAAGATCATAATACCTCTTCTTTTTAGAGTAAAAAAATCTGGTATGAAACATTCACACGACTTTGTCTCGCTGCTGTTTATAAAATTATATATATATATATATATATATATATAAAACATGACATATTTTCTTTAAATTTTATTAAATATAAATATAGAGTCCTAACATAAATATAGAGCCAGTCGGTGGGCGGGCAAGAACCTACTTAGGCGGTTGTCAGAAGTACTTACATTGATATAATTAATTACGTAAAACTTTCAGTGTCAGAAAAACGGTCGTCCCGTAGTTCGGTGGTCCTCGGACGCCCTGAGCCTGGCCTTTTTAAGTATGAGGCAGTAACGCTTCACTTCAGCTCACAGAATTTGGTAAGGAACACCAATAGCTGCCTGCATATCTGATAGAGAGGCCGCCGCTGAAATGTATTTGGTGTGTTGAGTTGTTGTGTATATTGTAGCAGTATTTGTATTGTTTAAGAGTGAAGTATCAGAAATAAGAAAGTAGTCACCACTGCTAACAATAAATATATTCTAATAAAATAATAACTAAAAGTTATTTGCAAAGATATTATAAACTTAATATATTGTGTAACTGCCACTGATTCTAAGAGAGCGATTCCTGAAGTAATGTTCTGACTTGAATGTCTGTTTTTAGACTGTCTTGAAGGAATATCTTCTAATTGCTCATTCAAATCCTCCCCTGTGAGAGGAAGATGTAGACAATGCTAGCATGGTTTACCATGGAAATTTGTGCCATTGTCTGAGTAGATGCGGGAACTCATACCACGTCTAGCAAAAAATCGACGCAAGGCAGCCATGACTCGTATCGCTAACCAATTCTAAATGTAATGCCTTTACTGAGAAAGAAACAATGCCAATACCGTGATGTATGGCTTTTGTTTAGTCCTATGACTTATTTTTACGTATATTGGACCGCAAAAATCCACTCCACATACCTCAAATGACCTTCTAGGCGTTACTCGATGACTAGGTAATGCCGCCATTTTTGGATAAATAATCCTTGGATTAAATCTCTTGCAGCGCATGCAGTTATGAACTATAAATCTACTTCATCTCTACCGCTTAGAGGCAAAAATTCCAAGTGCGTTATTGATAGCAATAGCTGAGGTCCAGCATGTTGATGTTGTAGATGCAGGTGAGTCATAATTAGTTCTGTAACATAACTCTTGTATGGCTGGATGAATTTGCTGTACCGGTAAATCTGCGTTGACTAACCTTCCTCCTACGCGAATAATTCCAAGTTCATCCAGATAAGGTGATAATGAAGCTAATTTGCTACTCTTGTTTACTTCTCCCTTTGCTTTTAGCCGTTCTACTTCTGTAGAAAATTCCTGTTGTTGAACCCTCTTTAAAATGATGAGTTTTGCTTCATTGATTTCTCCCACCGATAAATCTCCACATTGATTTCCCTTATGCCGTGCCTTATTGTAAAACCGAAAAATGTATCCAACCACTTTAACTAGTTTTGTCCAGGAGGAAAATCTTGAAAACAAATCATGCTCAAATTGCGTTGCACCTAATGAATAGACTAACCTTCTTTCTTCTAATTCTTCTGGTTTTCTCCAATCCTGTGTCCATTTCGGCCATTCCTCAAAATCTTTCTTAAGCCATGCCGGGCCTTCCCACCAAATAATTGAATCCTTTAATTTGTATGGTGTGATACCTCGAGTTATTAGATCCGCTGGATTTTCTGCCGATGATACTAACCCCATTGCCTTTTAAAGGTTACCTCATGAATTTGAGAAACCCTATTTGCTATATATTGCTTCCACTGAACAGGTTCTCCGTTGATCCATGTAAGAACTACTTGTGAATCAGTCCATAAATAACAGTTCTTCGCTTCTAGCTTCAGTATTTTAATAACCTTACCTATTATTTGTGCCAACAATAAAGCTGCACAAAGCTCTAAGCGAGGAATAGTTTGCATCTTCGTAGGGCACACTCGCCCTTTTGCACACAGAAGCCGAACCGTGTTTTCGCCATGCCCTCTGTTTGATGTAATGTAAATGCAATTACCAAAAGCCTTTGTTGATGCATCGCAAAACCCATGTAATTTTATGTTTCTATTGACACAAACTCTTCTAGGGCAAAAGATGCTATTCAGTCCTCCCAAAGACCTTCTGAAACAATCCCATCGAAATTGTAAACTGGAAGGTAATGGTTCACCCCACTTCAAATCATGATGCCATTACTCTTGCAGAAACATCTTCCCCTTTATAAGTACTGGAGAAAGAAACCCCAAAGGATCCCAGAATTTATTTAAATCAGATAAAATAGCCCTTTTTGTTATTACTAATCCATTGTCATTACTGTGCACATCCAATCTAAACTGATCTGACTGCGGATCCCAGCTCAAACCTAAAGCCTTAATTGAACCTTCCTTGCTCAAATCAATAACGAAATGCTTGCTCTGGTTCTCTACTGACAAATTATTCATCAATGTTTTGGAATTAGAACACCATTTTCGGAGTTCAAAGCCTGCCTTGTGTAATTCCTTATAGAGTCGTGATTGAATTTTTGAAAGTTCTATTTCGGACTCAGCACCTGTCATGAGGTCGTCCATATAGAAATCCGACTGAATTATGTCCGCAACTTGTTCGTCCCTTGGAATTAGATCTGATCCTACCTGCCTTAAACACCTCAATGCCAGATATGGAGCGCAATTCGTTCAGTATGTAACGTTCGTAACCGAAAAATCTCTAATGGTAATTCTGCCGAAGACCTCCAGTATGCGTTGCATGTCCATATCCGACCTAGTTACCTCAATCTGTCTGTACATTTTACAAATGTTCCCGGATAAAACGAATTTAGGCAAACCAATTTAATTAATATTGACCATAAATCGTTCTGTATTGATGGTCCTGTCATCAGCAAATCATTTAAAGACATGTGATTGGTCGATTTAAAGGAAGTATCGAACACCACCCTAACACGAGTAGTAACACTGTCTTTCACTACCGCATGATGTGGCAAATAATATCTCGGACCATTTATCCAGTTCGTCATCTGGTACCGTTTCCATGTGTCCTAAATTTAAATATTCTTGCATAAAGTCTATGTACTCCCTTTTTAGTTCAGCTTGATTGTTAAAACGCCTTTCTAAAGCAAGAAATCTATTTTTCGCTCCTGCCAATGAATCACCTACTTCTGAAGATTGTTTTCTAAAAGGGAGCTGAACCATGAATCTACCTTCTTTGTTTCGTTTGTAGCTAACAATAAATAATTCCTCACAAATATATCCTCTTTAACCTTGTCAATTTTTACTGATCTAGTCAATAGGCATGAATTTTCTGAACTATTAGTTTTTGCAGGTACATTTCCTGACACCACCCAACCTAAGCAAGTATTAACTTAAACCAGTCCTTTATTTTGTCCTAAAGGGTACTAATTTTGTCCTGATAATAAAGAAAAGATTATTTCACAGCCCAAAATACCATGTACCTTTTGTTCGGAATGTAAGAATTCTGGATCTGCCAACCTTTGATTAATGTAAAAGGGAATTCTCCAATGTTAAGTATATATTTCTTTTATTGTTACCAAATTGATCGTTGACAGGACATTAAATACCAATCGAGTCTTAAAATCTGAATTTATTGAGGAAATATATGCTACAACACTCTGTGATATCCGTTTTGTTTCCTGTTACCCCCACCACCGCTGTATTAACCTTGGTAAACGGTACCGCAAGTTGTTCTGCTAATACCTTTTCTATAAAAATTTAATTCCGATCCGCTGTCGAGAATAAATCTACATTTATGTGCCTTTCCTTGTTTATCGTATATGTTACTATTGCTGTTGCAATTAACGCAGCAGGCACTAACTCTTGCTAAACCTGCATATTTAATATCATTTACAGAACCTTTCATTGTCTCCAGATGTTTTGTGTCATTCTTATCTATAAAATCACCCTTTGTTACAGGCGTATGAACTGTAGTTCTCTTTGATGAATCCGTTTGTATTTTTAAAGAACCCCCAACTGGCGGTGCCTTTGATCTAATTGCACAGATTAGAGTGTTATGTTTGTCATTACAATGTTTACAATTTGAACTTTTGCAGTCTTTTACTAAATGACCGAGTCCTAAGCAATTCCAACAATGATTATTTCATTTAAATGTATTTCGTCTTTCCATTTGTATAAAAGTTTCAAAATTGAAAAGTTTATGACTTCCTTTTCTACACAAAAAACACGAATCCGAATTGCCGACAAAGAGACACAACTTATTTGGTTTATTTCCAGTGTGATTTAATTTATTTTGCCTTGATTACCTTGAGTTGTTTTGGCTTCATAGGATTCCAACTATAAATACCTTTCTTCCAAAAACCTATTTAATTTTTCGAAGGTTGGGTAATCTTTAGTAGGATTAGCTTCTTCCCAACATCGCAATGTAATTTTATCAAATTTGGAAGTTAATAAATATACCAATAGTGGCCCCCAAAATGTCGTTGGTTGATCCAATAATGTTAAGGCGTTTATGTGTTTGTTATATAAACTATGAAGTTGATGCAATACCTTTGCCGACTGAGATGTAATTCTTTCTGCATTAAATAGAACTGATATTTGGGTTTCAATAGTAAATTTGTTATTCTTGTACCTTGAACATAACTCTTCCCAAACTATATTATAATTTTTCCCTGAAATTTCAATGTTGTTAACTTATGTCTGCCGCGTCCCCTTCAAATAAACTAATCAAATAATGAAATTTCTCAATTGGTTGTAATTCCTTTTCATCATGAATTAGTCCTTTAAATGTTTCATAAAACTGAACCCAATTTTCATATGATCCATCAAATTTCTTTATATCAATTTTTTGGCAATTTAGATTTTCCTAACCTTGAATAATTAGACCCTAATTTATGTGACTGTGCATTTGACTTAGGGTTTTCCCGTTTAATCTTAAGTACGTTACTCTGAATCAGAAAAAATAATTCTATAAATTTCTCTTTCTCTATTTCCTGTTTCACAGCTATTTTTTCAAACACATCTACTAACTCTTTCAATTTCACTCTGAACTGAATCGTAGCTGGCCCATATTTCTGATAATTTAAATTCCCTAACCTCAAGTAATTCAAAATCACCGTCTTCTTTGTTACATTTGTCAATGAAGTGCCCAATCCTAGAAAGGGACGCCTTTACCCTTCACCGTTTAGCTACCAATTTGTTAAATACCACCTTAGTTGATTCCTCCATAATAATCTAAATAAAAATATAAACCTAATTTATGAAATTAATCAAACAATAAAAAAAATGAATTAAAACTGTAAAAATTATGTTCAAACTAATAATCTCAAACGTTAAGTTTCTATGAGTATAGTAAGAATACAAATTCTATAGAAAATCTTTAGTTAGATCCATTTTCGAGAAAATGCTACAAAAAAATCAAAAGAAGTAAAGTCAAATTGCACTTCCGCTTAATACAAACATACACACACACACACAAAACCACAAAAACTACTCCCAGTGGAAACTCATTTCGAAAACACTATTCGAAAATATAGTAATATTTTTTTGTTTTCAATAGTAAGGGAAAATAAGGAAACATGTTTTCTGGCTTCCGTATATTTAGACTTAAGAAAAAAACTACAAAAATGCTTATATGTACAATGGATTACTATGGTTAAACCAAGAACATAAAATTTTATTAACTGAAAGTACGTACCATGAATAAAATGTTCAATATATATCAGACTCGATATATCTCATATCTTTATTATACTTTAGTTCTATATTTAGAAAAGAGAGCTAAACATGTTCTGTAGAAATGTTTTAGCTTACTTTTCAGCCCTTGAGGGCAGTATTATCCAAGTTATACTGTACCAGTTGAGGCACAGTAAAAGGTGAGGTTTAAAAGTGAAGTTAGGAAGGTTCTTGCCACGTATTTCAAATATGGATTAGTTTTTTCAAAAGAACTTTCTACAACTTTCAACTTACCCATTAAACAAATAAAATAAGAAATAAAATGTCATTATTTTGTAAATTTTATTCAAAATTTTTTACAATAATTTGATGGTTTACATTTTTTTTTGTTTTATATAATTATTCAGAATTTTATTGCAATGGAATTCGAAAATAATTTGTATCTAGCAGATCAATTGCATCAAGTAGAAATTTACTTAATACACTATTTTTATTTTTTACTTTATTTATTACTCCAATAGTAAGAGAATGTATTGGTAATAGTGTCAAATTTTCGAAATTGTGTATTAACCAGAAATACCTGTTTTGAGATCCCACTGAATACGAAAAAATCCGATATCAAACACAAATGACTATCTCTGAATATTAATTAATTAATACATTTCTAAAATTGATAGTTATTCTTAGAAAGGATATAAATGATCAGAAAGAATAATTTTTGTCTTAATAAGATAGAATGGAGAAGTAAACATTGGCTGGGCCAGGCAGGAGAAATACCTTAATAGTGATAAAATGTAATCCAAAATATTGCATAACTTAAATTTATCATTTGAAATGAAACGTCCACAGAATCCGCTGAAAACATTTGAAAAGCAATTTTTTTTTTCCGAATATTTTTTATACGATTGCAGTACTTCTTATTATGAGTGAGAGACAGTAAATCGATAGTGATATCAATTCAGCAATTTCGGTTCATAAAGAACTCTATCCTGCTCCTTCAGGGCGAGGCAATTAGGTCTTCTCCTACATTCTCCATGAGTGTAGCAAAGAAAATGAAAACCTATCATTACCATGATGAATGGGAACATGAATTTATTTTTACGACGGTTTAATGGCAAATTATTGTCTAATACGTTAATCTGTTGCTGCTACACCAAAAAACGTGGAACTATTTTGAAAATATGTATTCCAAATAGATGAATATTTCCAAGAGAGATATTCAGAGCTCAGAGTAAAAAAATGAACGGAGATCGCAACATCGCTCCGGTGAAAAAAAAGAGCTTATGAACATGTAAAGGTTGGGCAGCCCTATAATAGAGTCTTATTAGAAACTTAGATATAAAGTTATACTTAGATGCGAAGAAAGATGGATGAAGCTAATATTACTTTCTCTTACTCCTAGTAAGAGAAAATATTGTAATCGTGTCAAATTTTCGATATCGAGTTTTCACCGGAAATATCCGGTTTGAGGTCCCCTAGTCCAAAAAAGTGGTTTTAGCAAATAGTCTATGTGTGCGTATGTGAATAGCATAGCTCAAAAACGAAAAGCCGTAGACAGTTGAAACATGATATTCCGTTTAGGTATTACCATGGCATCCGTCTGGTGACGGTAGGTCACCTAACAAAATTCCTCAACCGGAAGTACCGCTTTACTTGTTGGTTTTTTTACTTTTTCGCGTTTTTATCAAAAATGGCTCCGACAATTTTCTTTAAACTTGATATATGAAGTAGACATACAATGAGCTACAATTTTTATTTGTAATGTTTCTCTGGGAAAATTCATTTAAGGCCAGTTATGGTAAAGAGGTGGGGTTAGGTTTTCATCTAAAGTGCTATTTCAGTTTACCAAACAATTCTATCACCTAAATAGTGACAATTAGAATTAAATATGTTGTTGAAATTCCGAGTTTCAAAAAATCGAATAACCGGAAGTGCTTTTACATTACCACTTTAGTAAATGATTTTTTCACTTTTCGCGATTTTCTCAAAACAACTCCGACGATTTCTTCGAAACAACTTATATAAACTAAAAATACAAAGATCAACAACTTTTATTTAAAACATTTCTCTGGGAAAATTCATTTAAGGGCACTTTTGGAGGAGGGGTGGGGTTATGTTTTTCTCTACAGTGCTATAGTAGTTGATTATACAATTCTATTATCTAAACAAAATTAGAAATAAATAGATGGCCAAAATTCCGAGTTTCAAGAAAATTATTAAACCGGAAGTGCGCTTTTATTGGACAGTTTTTTCAGTTTTCGACGAATTTCATTAAATTTGGTACCCAAACTATAAAATTTGTTAATTATTTTTGAGAACTGGAGTAAGAGAAAGTTGTGTGAGTGTTTCACACCAGATTTTTTTTTTTTTATATTGGCAAAAGATTCTATTGTTAATTTATATTGACAAGAATTGATTTCTTGAGTTATGGCTAATTAATGTGGCCCGTTATATAGACGCAACAATTATATTATCATGACAAGATTTTATAATATATATGGGTTTTCAAAAACGATGAAATGAAACTCTGTTAGGAATTCACCAAGCAGAATATATCAATAAAATGATTCAGCATAACACAATTGACCTATTATTATACATATAACACCTTAGACTTCTCCACTGTTTCTGATGCCACTAGTTATCTTACAAATCGGTGGAACAAACAAGTTATTAATTTTAGAAATAAAAATAGAAAAAATGTAAAAAAGAACAAATGAAAAAAAGAATATTAGAAGAAGAAGAAAAAAAATAAAGGAAAGGCAGAAAAAGAAGGAATTCGTATCTCAGTGATGTTGATTCTCTAAAGAGGAATCTATGTTACGTTCTATATGTGCGACTCTGAGCAGAGGAATTCCAATAGAGATTGAATGCGAAAGCACTGATTTTAATATGTTGAAAACATACACATTATATATATATATAATGTTAGTAAAGTCGGAAATAAATGTAATGTCGAATGTTTCCTATATTATTTTCAAAGTCTTTGTAAAAGAAATAAATATAACAAAGAAATTATTGCTTGATATTATACTTTATTAACAAACAAAAAAAAATAAATAAATATAATTTCAAATAAAACTTCATATCTAAGTTTCTATTAACAATTAGCTTGATTATAATTAGATAATCACACCAACAAGATTCTCATTTTCTTAGCTACTAACTTTTTTTTAAGGTATTATTTGGTCTGTAAATCTATAAATAATTTACGAATTTTTTACAAGAATTGATTTGAGAAAATTCAATATTTGATCCATAATATTTCGAAAGAGTATACGAGGTGTAACCTACTATAATTATTGAGAGGGTAAATGGAAGAACAGAATATGAATAACTACTGTAGATTTTGCATAGGATTATCATGTTGGCAACCATATAATGAGAGATAATTTTTACGTTTTATTCTTGTTAAAGAGAAAATATTGATATAAGGTCAAATTTTTGAAATTGATCTTCCACTACAAATATGTTTTTTTGAGATACCTTATATATACCCTTATATAATGTATATATATAGATATATGGTACTTTATCCGCCATGCATGCGTATTTCATTTATTCCTGACTGGTTTCGGATTTTCATCCATCGTTAGAGTAAATTTTTCATTGTTGAATATATGGATAGGTCCGCAATGCTGGATAACATCTGGTATTTTATCCGTCATAGTATGCATATTCATTTTATTCCTGACCGGTTTCGAATTTTCATCCGCCGGTCAGAGCAAAATCACCAAGTTCGTGTAGAGAGTTCACTTCAACGTAATGTTTCTGTTACACTCACACTTGTTGGTTTGTTGGTTGTATATATGTGCGAGAGGTTATAAGGTTATGCTACTATGTGTGTGTGTGTTTTTAATGTCAAAATGGAATTATTATGAATTATGATTATACATTAGAAAAAAAGTGTATAATAAACGGCATAAAACAACACCATACTATTTATTATACTCTATTTTCTAATGTATAATCATAATTTATAATAATTCCATTTTGGCATTAAAAACATACACACATAGTAACATAACCTTATAACCTCCCAACATATATAAAACCAACAAATTAACAAGTGTGAGTGTAAAAGAAACATTACTTTGAAGCAAACTCTGTACACGAATTTGGTGATTTTGGTGGTGTGACGATAGATGAAAATCGGAAACCGGTCAAGAATAAAATGAATATGCGTGCTACGAAGGATAAAAAACCAGATAAATTTATCATGTTCTTGCAGAGAGTTCACATCAACGCAATGTTTAAGTTACACTCGACACTTGTTGGTTGGTTGATTGTATGTATGTCGATTTGTATGTACGCATTTACTCTGACGATGGATGAAAATCCGAAACCGGTAGGAATAAAAGAAATATGCATTTTACGACGCATAAAATTTCAGATGTTATTCAGCATTGCAAACCAAGCCACATATTCAAAATATATATATATATATATACACGATATAATACATATGTATATATGTATGTGTGTTTGGAGATATATTTAAACAAAATACCTCAAAACCAAAAATTCGGAGGAGTTCAAACTTGTTGTTTAGGAATTAAGCAGAGATCATGCCATTAATTTGAATTATACTGCTTAATCATGAGCCAAAACTTTAAACTGCAATTAGATTAAATAACTCACCATACCCGGGTCTCGTATAAAAACAATTATCTCGAATAAATGATAAACAAAAGTGATAAGCCTATTTATATGTGTTGACAGTAAGTTGACAAATTTAAAAAAAAACAATCGTTAAAGCTTAAGATTGTTAAAAAAATAAGAACAATATTCAGTATAGTGATATTTCCGGTTGATGGATATTACCGAAACCTCGAGACCAAAAAGGATAAAAAAAAACTCCCCAATTTTGAATTTTCTGTGACTTATATTTTTTTACGCTTTGCCGTCCTTTCGTTAATTTTTTTTTTTACTTTCTATTACTTTTTAATCGGATCAAATTTTCAAAATTGAGTTTTCACCGGAAGTACAAATTTTGTGGTCTTTTAAGTACGAAAAAAGAAATTACTGCACTTCCGTTTTGTGTGTATGTGTGAGTGTTTGAACAAAATATCTCAAAAACGAAAAGTCGTAGTCTCAATAACGAAAACGAAAAGAAAAGTGAAATAAATTTCGTTACCGGTTTAGTTTTTTTGCAAATTTTCGCAAATAAATGCCTATCAATTGTATTTTATACTTTCTTACTAGAAAATTGATATTAGGTGTTTCTAAGGATACTTGGACGAATTTCAAATATTATTAGGGCCTGTTCGATGTTATGTACGCTCTCTTGTGGTCTTCAGGGTAATTACTTTCATTATTACCAGGTTTCGGTATATACATTTACTTTACGCCATTACTTATGTAAGAGATAAGTAAAAATATCCAAGACAAAAGGATATTTCTCAATTTCATATTTGTAATAACTGCACTCAAAACAATTGTGTGAGTGTTTCACACCAGATTTCAATTTTTTACATACGGCATCCTCAGAACTTATTGTATGCGGAGTGAACTCAATTTGAAAATTCTGTCACAAAACAGAATACTTCCTGTTTCATCAGCAGTAGTCATGCTACAATAGTCATAGTACAACAGATCCTGGGGCCGCTAATAAATGTATCTCTCCGCTGTTATTGATGCTGCTAGATCGACGCCGTGCGAGCCCCTTCAGAATGAATCTCAAACCGCTCAGCCCAAAAAGTGAGACCGCGTATCTTTCAGTGAGTGATATTCCACCAATATTTAATTTTTTCCAAAATTCTATGAAGCAATTAATAACATAGATCCCAATATTTATTTACTTTTTTTTTATATTTAATTAATTCAAGTTAATAAAATATATTTACTGATTAATGAAAATTAAAGCAAATATAGAAATAATAATTCACTTAAAATTAAATGAATTCATCAGATAGTTTAAATTGCAGAGTGTTTAATTATAAATAAAGTAAATAACAGTCGTTATCAAACAGAGACATTATAATATACAAACAATGCGTATATTGGTTTAATTATGTATATAACAAAAGGTCAATAGTAATCCGTAATTAGGAGAAATTTATCCAACAATATGTACTTATAGCATACATTATAATCATAGCAATATATAATTGTTAAAGTTATTTAATTTATTATTGTATGTGATTCAGTAAGCAAAGCATATTTTGGAAATATTCTAAATTGTTACTGGTATTATTTCAAAACTGTCGTCTTTAATAATAAGGTTTATATATTTTAATTAATTAAAATGTAAAATATAATCAATAAATTGCAAATTTTGGTTCATTTACACTAAAAAAATATTTTCTGTGTGTCTGATTTGCGGGTGCATTACTCTAATTTGAAAGTGGTTTGGAATTGTTCCAAAAGAATGGAAGAGCTATCCATGTTCAAAGTTTGTTGTTCTGGTCTGGGTACCAGGTCATATGGGAATCATGGGAAATGAGGAGGTAGGTAGGTTTGCCAAATTAGGTAACTCTCTCCCTTTCCTTGATCCCGAGCCTGCTGGTGGGTCTTTAGACATATGTCTTCTGTCCAGCTTGCAGCCATGGATAGTTTCACAGCATTCATCCCTAGAGGCGAGCACAGTTGGTTGTCGGCAGTCATAGATGCCCATAGCGGGTACGGACAGGGCTTATTAGTGAGATGTTGCTTTGTCTTTCATGGACCTCTCTCAGACATCTGGTTGGATTCCTTACTGAGTATTATGGTTTAAGGCCGGCTCATGCCAGACCCCTTTTATAGATTTTTCGGGCAGAGCAGGAAACACACATCTATCATATAACAGATTGTTTGAGTTGTGAGGAAACTAGTTTCAAGACCTTTAGATGGAACAGGATGTCTGTCGAAGAGCTTAGGCTATTTCCTTTTAAGATTATGGTTCGATTTGTTCGGACTCCGGTGAATCCTAGGTACCTATTGTATATCTATATACAGATTGTAAATTTCTGAATAAAGAAAAAAAAAATGTTTTGTTGCAGATTGTAAGAAACTTCTGTGAGTAAGCATTGCTGTACTTTCTGCAAAAACTTCTTTAAAGTGTTGGTAAAAATAGTGAGTTTTAAGACGATAAATAAAATACAGTTTTATATGGATCATTCTCAAATTGATTTCAATCTTTCGTCTATACTGTAATATGTTATTATATATTGGTATGGTGTTTATTATAAAAAGAAATAATAGATTGCAGTAGTAGCAATTTATCAGTAGACACGGCAATCTGGGTTTGATTCCAAATGAGTTTATAATGGCGACTTCCAAATTTTTCGCATCTCTGGACCGAATCTGAAATCAGACTTGTTTCTCATACCAATAGCCTACCTTTTGTAGGAAACAAGCGTGGGCTACATGCGATGATCAGACATTATGTATGAATCGACAAGTGTAGTGCATGACAGAAACATTAAGTTGAAGTCAACTCTCCACACAAACCTGTAACCTTACTCTGACAATGGATGAGAATCCGAAACCGGCGAGAAACGTCATAAATAAGCATGCTAAGACTAGTAAAATCCCAAATATTATATTGATGTTCTACTTAAAAAGAACATTCAGTTCAGAACCAGACAAAAATTAAACCAATACTTATGAATGCGATAGTACTACCGCCAGACAATTTCAAATTTTCGCGTAACTTTGCCTTTTCAGTAAGTTTCAGATCTTTCTAAGTCATTTCTGACCGAGGCAATTAATTTGTCTTACTAGCCGAATGTTTCTTCATGGTCAGGCATTCGAAACAAGCAAAGCAAACATTTATAACTGGTAGGGACAATAGATTTGACTAAAACCAGAGCACATTGTTGTACTTCGACAAGAATTTAGTCTTAAATAGGTGTTTCGTCAGTACTAGCTGATTAACTTCCACATTAATGGAGAAATATTATTACAGTTTCCAAAGTAATATGTTACATTTTTCCAAAAATAAGTAAATATTAGCATAAGAACGACATAGTAGAGGACTGACCTTCTCTTCAGATAATTTAGTGTATTATGTACATATATATATATAAGATAAAGTTTATATAACAGGTGAATATTTATGAAGATGAAAAACAAGTGGTTGTCTAGATGGATGTTCTATATAATAATCGTGTGTAAAAGGGGAAAGATTCGCATATGTATTATACTTACACAATATATATACATTGATTATAATGAAGTCTGTTAAGTTATTAAGAAGAGAAGAGAGGCTACTGAATATAATTTTAGTTTGGAATACATAGTATTATTAGAGTTTAGTACTTACAGTGAACCTGCAACATAAGCCGCTTACTAACTGTAGGCGGAACTCCGTTACTGGCGATACACATGTACACACCCATCTCAGATCTCGTCACTTTACTTAACGTCAGCGATTCACCTTGTACTGAGCTCACTACAACACAATCATAATTTTGAAATAAAAGTTTTGTATTTTTAGAAATAAACATATGAAATGGAATAAAAACAAGCAAAAATCATTGAAGTCTTTGCCATAATGTCTTGTGTTGAAAAAAAACACTGCGGTTGTCAAAAATGTCTAAAATAATTACTGAAATTTGTTTCGCGAAATTCTAAGGTATTTTTTCAACATATATTTCGGATTTTATTTAAATAATAATAATAATAATAAGCTTATTATTTATCATCAGAGATATTTTCCATTTTAACCTGCTTTTTTTTTTTGTGGTTCATCGATCGGTTTCGGGCTATCAACTAAAGTTGCCGTTTGTAATATTTTATTAAATTAAATTAAATGTATTAATTTTTTAAATTAAATATATTAAATTATATTAAATTTATTAAAGTAAATATATTAATATTTTATTAAATTATAATAATAAAACCGTCTGTGCAAGTCTATGCTATCACACTGTTTGATAAAAAGCATCCTGATGATGGGCGAACGCCCGAAACTGGTCGATACCACAAAAATGTAGCAGGCTAACACGGAAAATATTTCTGATTAGACCCTATGTTAGACGAATGGAAGGTAGGTTAGGATCCTTGTCCCCCCCCACCCACCTACGTGTACCTATGCCTATGCTATCCTTTTCCATTTATACCTATGCTACCATTGAATACACAGTGTACTAAGATTTGTTAATCATTTCAATTGTGTTATACTTAACCCGCACAACTTGTATGTATTGCATTTCGATATTTTTGTTTAAACTGTCGAACCGGCTAATTCCTAGTCAAGCATCCATGATGAATTTTGCAACGTTGTACCACCCTTTTACATAATATTAAGGAGACTGAAAAATATTGTATAAAGTTGAAGATTGATAAAAGAATGTCATGAAGTATATGGAATGCAAGAAGAGAAAGGCATTATTATGTGAATGAGATGTTTGTACGGCAATGGCCAGAGGAGGTTTTCAAGAAAAAGAATTCTATATTGCTCTACGTTTCGGGTACCTTTGGTGCCCTTTTTCAGGAGCTCTGTAAAATTTAGTAGAGAAAATACATTATTGTACAGTATTGTAGTTTCGAAAAAGTGCATAGATTTATTTTCAGTGAAAAACCTAACAAAACACATACGGTATACATACTTCAATGTATTACACCCAACTGCAACGCTTGCTACATAAGTGAATCCAAAGAGTTTTTACAAAAAAAGAATCAGACAACATGAACTAGACATTATTAACAAAAAAATTGACAGCACTACTCTCTCCAAACATGTTCTGACTTTCAATCATGCCATAGATTTCAATAACCCTTCCATTTTAACCACTTACACCAACCATTCAAAACGTCTTCTATCCGAATCCTTATAAATTCATCTCCATCTGAATTCTATCAATTTTAAAGAAGATAAAGAAATCATAACTTCAACTTATAACAATATTTTTCTAACGCTAAACAAAGACACTCTCCTAGTAATTTGTTTTTCCAAATTTGAAAAATTCCCTACCATTTTTTTATTAGTTTTTTTAAATGTTTAAAAATACTCCCTCCCCATTTCAATCTCAACGTTCTCAACATACACTCCTCTTTAACCCTAAAGTTATCTTTATCTGTTTTATTTTTATTTTCTCTTATTGTTAATATCATTTTATTTAATTTACTATCACTTCTGTTTTATAATTTCTTCTGGTAATATTTCCTTAATTTAAATTTTTCTTTTATTTGTTATGAATCTATGCACTTTTTCGTAACTACTATACTGTAAAATACTGTATTGTCTCCAATAAATTTTTAAAGAGCTCGTGAAGAAGGGCACCAATGGTACCCGAAACGTAGAGCAACAAAGTATTTTTTTTTTCTTTAAAAACTCCTGTGGCCATTGCCGTACAAACATCTCATTGTAATTTTAAGGCCTGGCAATTTGAATAGCATTATTATTTGGTTCTGCAGTACAATAGTTATTTGGACATCGCAAGAATGGGCAGGTGAGAACCAATTCTCTCCTCTACAGCTAGGAACTAGTATTAATGATATTGAATAAAATGTAACAATATTTAATGAAAGATATAGTAATGGCCAGTTTCAGAAATCCGAATACAGAGTAGTTAAAATTAAAACTTTCATTGAAATTACTTAGATAAGCCAAGTTGGAAAAATCATAAAGCGATGTTTCTTTGACCATTAATTATTGTAAATAAAAATACACTTCTTAATAATGTTATTTCAGATGATTTTGGAAGACATTAATGTCTTCAAATTATAAAATTTACCAAATTACAAAAAGTTATTTGAAACCCAAACTAAGAAAAATAAAATAAATATTGTTAAAGCATTTTATTCTGAAACAATTTAATACGGTCCTTAATGCAGCTTTTATGTCACTATTAATTGTGGTCCTAAATCTAAAATTATAGATGCATAATGTGTTGCAACAATTTCCAATAAAATTATAAATATTTATTTTGTTTTAGTAATGAAAATTCACCTAATTTATCTGAATTCGAAAATACTACATTAATAATTTTTTGTAATAATAATTATTACATTTTATATTTCTAAATGATTATATGTGCCCATTATCATTGACCTGTTTGACAGTTGCATACTCTGACCTCTGACATAGATACTGGCTACGGCAATCTATATTCACACTTCCACGCGCGTACACACACACACACACACACACACACACACATACATATTCACAGAAAGAGAATTATGGATGACCTCTCTTCGGATCCTATTACAATTTCAAATAAATATTAAAAGCTCTTTTTCGAAAAATTTCTCGGATCACAATATTTATTTTTTTCTTTTGGCAGTAAGAAAAAGTAAAAAAGTAGAAGAAATATTAATATGAATAAGATATTAAACAAATTTAAACTTAAATAGATATTTTGTGGCATATAGCAATTAGACGCCAAATAGAATGGATAATGATTTGATGTTGTAGAAATTGACTGTTAGAAATCTGTCTGTGTTTGTGGAACCGTGAACAGGTCATTATATTTATTGAGAAAGTTAGAGTATAAGTTTTGGCTTGTTACAAATCTACCTCTTAACTCAGTTAATAGCACTGAATATCTACGATCCAAAGCTCTAGAGAGATAGCTTTTCATATCTCTTCATCTCTTCCATACTATATGTAAGATCAAGGAGACATCAGATTCAACTATCATTAACTCTATTACCTCATATCTCTTATTAATAGTACTGATATGACGCTGTTTGTCATAGTATTATTGTAATAAATGTACCTACTAAAGATCCACAGAATATTAGAATTACTTTGTAGTTATATTTATCTCTCCTCTCTCTCCACTCTCTCTCTCTCTCTTCCACTCTCTTCTCTCTCTCTATATTTATATAATATATATATATATATAAATAATATATATATATATATATATAATATATAATATATATAGTATATATATAAATATATATATATAATATATCAATATATATATATAATATATATATATATATATATATATTACAATCATTATTAATGTTAATATTCTTAATAATAGTATGCAAAAAAGATTTACCTATTATTTATTCAATAAAGACAACACGTTTGACAAAAATATGATATGTGGGAAGTATCGCAAAGAAATATCACAAAATTTTGAAATTATGTTTGATTTTAGGGCATGTAGATTACGAAAATATTTTCCACTGAACTATATCGGTTGTTTTTAAAAAAAAAATTTAAAAAAAATAAATACTTTTACGTTATTAAATTAAATTAAGCTGGAACAATTTAATGTAAAAAAAGAAATAGAAATCCAACTTTAGATAAAACATGACTTCATAGTTCCCTCGAATAAAATTAACTGCCTCAAAAAAAAAAAAAATACGAATCTTTAACTTTATGTATATTTTAAACCTAACAAACATTAAAATGACAGTATGGGCTGCGTTTTTCAGAAAATCTATAAGAAATAGAAACAACTTACAGCAGAGATATTTTCCGGGATAGCCTGCTTCTTTTTTGCAGTCATCGACCGTTTTTGGGCGTACGCCTATCATCAGGATGCTTTTTGTCAACCATGCGATAACATAGATTTGCACAGAGCAAATTTAGTTGATACACTGTTCATTAGATGTTTTTGTCAGGCCTAACTAGGTCAAGGGTGGTATTGGTTCCTAAGTGGAAAAAAAAACACATGTTTCGGTCTCTAAAAGGGGCATATTGTACTCTTTAAAAATGGAAACATCCAACACGTGGGGATGCTTAACTTAAACTACGTTTTTTGAAGGAGATTTACTTTATAATTAATTATCCATACTATATTTCTATTATATTTATTTATAACAATGCGAAATAACACTGTGTCAGCCGTGGGCTACTGTGAAATATTTGCTGTCAATAAATGATAAAATACGATCTGAATGATCGTAAGACAGTGTAGATAAATAAATAATATATTCTTAAACAATCAATCTATATAAGCAGGTTGTTTAATAACACAAACACATTTCGCATTTCACCTTTCATAATTCACACACGCCATCCACGCACGCATGTATACTTAAATATGGGTTCTTTAGATGCCTAAATATAACACTAACTAGCTTAAGGACTGACTTTTATAAATATATCTTTGACAAATTATACAAGTATGTTATCTGAACTTAATGTAACGTACACTCCACATGAACATTTTATTATCGACTTGCATACATTATTCACACATGTACAACTTAAAGGCAGTTATGTTCATATGTAGAGACTTAAAACTTTTTCCCATTCAGATACCAACACCCCTCTTAACCTAGTTAGAACCTAAGAAAAATATTTAAAGACCAGCGTATCAACTAAATTTGCTCTTGCAAATCTATGTTATCACACTGTTTTACAAAAACCATCTTGATGATGGGCGAACGCCTGAAACCGGATGATGACCACAAAAAAAAAAAAAAAAGCAGGCATCACGGAAAATATCTCTGATGCTTACCAGCTCTGCGGAACCATTCACAACAGAAACAACTTACATTCATAGTGGTAGATTAGATTCGAACGGGGAGGGCGAGCCTCAATCCCTCAATCCACTGCGACCTATAATAAAAGGTCTATTGTGGATAAAATGGTAACTTCCTTATATTGATCGAAACGTTCATATTGTTTGTTATATAAATTATCAAGTCTGAATTTGGTGGAATCATTGATTTATAAGTTTATAGACAAACTTTAGCACACACAAAAAATCAAATCTTAAAAAAAAATTAACCATTAAATACATAGGGATTATATAATGAAGTTTCTAGTATACTTTTGAGAAACAGTTTTAATAATAGCTGAGTATTAGTAATTAATTAAAATACAGGTCATATATTATTTAAAACAATATTTTATTTCAGACATAATCCGTAAGTTTTTCTGTAAATTGAAACAAAGAAAAAAGGCATTGAAATGATTGATGGTAGTGCGGGCAGTTTAATGCTAAATGTCGACTGCAAATGTGATACTTTACTCCATCGTCAGCTACTAATTAAGCATTCTTTAATAAAAGACTCTTTTTTAATATGCATTATTTTAGATTAAAATTAATTTGAATGTTTCCTTTATTTAATTTATTTGTAATTTGAAGAATTATAATTCGGTTTTCCAAGTTACAAAACCATTTTTTTTTAAATATTTATTAAATATTAATATTGTTAATATTTTAAGGCCTTGTCAGTGTGTCAGCATCTCTTTATGGGATCATCTTAGCGAGAAAGGGATACAGTTCCACTCTCTATTGTTTCACTTTGACTGTTTCAATCTCACTATTGTCATCTCTTTCACACATTAACCTTTAGTATTAGGATCAGTGTACTACCTGGTAACTACAGACCTAAATTTTCTCCTTCACCTTCTGTCTCCTTCACTCCCTGCATTACCGTTTAAGGCCACAAAACAAGTGTCTATGCAGGTGTCGGGATATCCTCAGCTGATTTAGCAAGAGTTAAAACCATTGCGATATACGTATATATTTTTTAGGCGGGCTAGACCCGCTCAACTAGGTATCGTCGAAGGGGGACGAACTACATACTTCACTGTTAACATTTTTTAAAAGAATATCAATACGCATGCCTCAGAAACTGGGGATATTCCGTTTACAAGTCTATGCTCATAACCAATACGCCAAACCCACCCGTTTGAAGTGAATGACTTCAGTATGAAGTACATTAAACCAAATATCAAATCCGTCCAGTTCGAGTCCAGCTGTGCTGACCTTAGATTTTCTCTTCCTAGGAGCCTCTACAGTTCAATATCCGGTAATTGATGGACAATGTTGACTAGCTGTTGACTATAGCCAATGATAATAGCTATTGACGCGCCTTAAATTAAAAAAAAAAAAATCCATATTGTACATTTAATTTTGTTCGAGGATTGAACACGTACATATCGGACCCACCTGTATATATGTATATATCTAAAAATATGAGGATTTTACCATGCCTTTAGGCTTAGAACATGAAGAATTTAAATGTGTATTTATGTTTTCATATTAGAATAACTATTATATATGCAGGATGTTTCAGAATTGCACGGTACTATTTTAGGTATGTGTTCTATAGCAAAAAATAAACAAAAGTTCATATACACATATGTTTTAAATCAATTTATTACAGAGATATTGGGGCATAAAAATATTTAACAACACAATAATTCAGAGTAACTGTTCAAAGTGGCCACCGTTTTGTTGAATGCAGCATTCAGCAGGGCGAATCCATGCTTCTTGGCACTTCTTATAGCATAGGGACGATGCTTGATGATAGCTGCAGCCAATCACGATCCGCTTCCTTAGCTCTTCTTGCATGCCAATAGATCAATAGACTTCATCTAACCCCACAGAAAATATTTTAACGGCGTTAGATCAGGAGATCGTGGTGGCCAAAACCAAAGCCTCTGCCTATTGGCAAGCGGAATATCTTCTAGAATCTCATAAACATTATTTTGCAAAAAATGCAAGTATGATATTCTTGAAAGCCTAGGTGGCAAAAAGAAGGGGCCGATTAGATTGTACCAGAAGACCACACCAGACATTTAATAAAAAGCTTTGTTGGAAATGTGTAGTAGCAGTCATTTGCTTCGTTTCCCAAGTATGGGTGTTTCGATAATTAGTAATCCCATTTCTTGTAAAGCAAGATTCATCAGTAAACAGGAGGCAGCTTAGGAATTAAGGATCTCGTACGTATTGTTGAATTAACTACTGGGAGAAATTTCTGCGCTTGCTATAATCTTGTGGTAACAAGTCATGCTCAGGCGTAATGTGAAATGGATGCAATTGTTGTTCGCCATAAACTAGTAGAGGAACATCGAAACGAAGTGACAATCTTCTGGTGCTAGTAATAGGAGATCACTGAACACCTTCTAGTATATTTTCTTCAACGTTTGCAGCTCGCCGAAATCTTTGTAGACCGTACAGGCTTTAGTGTGCCATTTTCCCTAAGAAGTCTTTCAATGGCTTTACGATTTGGTATTCTTCGGTTGGGAAATTTTTCGTGATATCTTCGAACAGCAGCAACACCATTTTTATGCACCTCGCCATAAGTTAAAAGCATATCTGTTTGTTCTGAAAAAGTGAACAAATTTGTGGTGTCTCCCATGATAATACACAAAATACTAAAAATACTTTCTCCCAGTATTCACGATATGCAATTGTTAGTATTATACTTTTGGAATTTCGATAAATAAATCTTTAACCTTCAATATCTCTGTAATAAATTGATTTAAAGCATATTATGTGTGTATGAACATTTATGTTTGTTTCTTGCTACAGAACACATACCAAAAATAATGCCGTGTATTTCTGGCACCCTATATATATGTATATATATATATATATAAACAAAAATATAATGAACAATTTTATTTTTTTTTAATTTTATGGCGTCGACTGCTCTGGTCTTTAGCCATTTTTGAATAATGAAACCTGGAATTATAAACAGAATTATTAAGAAAACGTTGAATGAATAATTTTTTTAGTATTGTATTTTATTTATTTATTTTTTTTTACTTTCTCTAATTGCGATCGTAACGAATTTTCAAAATCGAGTCTTCACCGGAAACACACGTTTTTCAGACACATCACATTTTTCGCCGGAAATACACATTTTTCTTTTCTTCTTCTTTCTTGGCATTACAGCCCATGTAAGGTCCTAGCCTCCTCAACTACATTCCTCCCCTCCTCTCTCTTTCGAGCCATCTGTCTCCACCTTCTCCCTCCCAACATCCTGAGGTCCTCTTCCACGTCATCCAGCCATTTACTTCCTCTACTTCTTCCTCCTCCCGGATGCCCAGTAAACAACTTTCTCGGTATCCTGTCCTGCTCCATTCTTTCCAGGTGACCCAACCACCACAACCTCCCACGTTTCACTACTCCCACCAGGTCCTGTTCACCATATAGATCTTTTAGCTCCTGATTTGACCTGATTCTCCATACTCCATCCTGCCTTACCGGGCCAAATATTTTCCTCAGGACCTTTCACTCCATACACTGTGAAGTCGCTCATCCTTCCGAGTTAGCGTCCAGGTTTAGCTACCGTATATTACAACCGTTCTTAATAAGGTCTTGTACAATATTAACTTGGCTTCCCTAGATAGCTGATTGAAGCGCAAGGCTTTCTGTAAAGACCAGTAGCATTTGTTTCCGGTTGTTATTCTGACTTTTATGTCTATACTGACTTCATTTATATCAGTAATGACAGCCCCAAGGTACCTAAAGCTTTTAACCACTTCAAACTTATGGTTTCCAAGGCATATTGCTTCCTGGTCGTTCCTCTTTTTGGTTCGCATATACTTTGTCTTCGCTTCGTTGACAGCGAGACCAACTTTACTGGCTTCTTTAGTGAACTCTTCGAAAACTCCTAAGAGTGCCGGTATAGTTCGAGCAGACAAAACAACATCGTCTGCGTAAGCCAGATGCTGGCTCAACCTAATAAAAATGGTGCCTTCGGGATTGGTACGGATTGCCCTAATAGTGCTCCAGTGCTAAATTAAACAGCATTGGGGACAATGGATCCTCTTGTCTCAAGCCTTTCGTAATTTTAAAGTCTTCTGACATGGAGCCTAATGCCTTCACACAGCCTGTTGAGTTTATAAAAGTTATACGTGTCAGCCTTATTAATTTTTTTGGCAAACCCAAATGAAACATCCAGCGGAGCAGTTCTTCCCGGTCCAAACTATCGTAGGCTTGCTTTAAATCTATAAATAAGTGATGTAGGGGCACATTATATTCATGACACTTTTCCAACATAATCCTAATGGAGAAAATGTGGTCCACAGTGGATCTTCCTTCTCTAAATCTTGTTTGGTATTCTCCTACCTCTTTGCTAATCCACTTTCGCAAGCGGCTGAACAGCAAAAAGGCTAAGCTACATTCCGGAGAGAAATCCCCCGGTAGTTCTCACACTTCATTTTACTATCCTTTTTAAAAACTGGGTATACGACAATTTTCGATCACCTCTTAGGCATTGCCTCATTCATCCAGTCACTCCAGAATATATTGTAGATTTCCCTACTTAGAGCCTCTCTTCCATACTTCAATAATTCGGCCGGGACTCCATCTTCACCCGCAGCCTTATTATTTTTCAATTTGGCCACTGCCTCCATAACTTCTTCTATTTCTGGTAGTTCCTGAACGTCTTCATTTTCCTCTTACCCTAACTTCCCCAGATCAAACTTAACTTTATATTTGAATTACATCATGGGATACTACATGAGGAAGTTTCTGTCAATTTTAATTACCCAAAGGTAACCACTTTATTCAATGGATTTTTTTTTTTAGGTTTTTGCTATTTTCTCTAAAAAAGACAAACAATTTTCTTTAAACTTATACTTCAACAACAACGACAACATATTAAAGCTACAAACTGGTTATTTAAAACATATTTCTGAGAAAATTTATCTGAAGGGGTTTTTGGGGGGGGAAGGGTAGGGTTATGTTTTCCTGTGAAGTATTATTCCTTCATCTAAATAATATTAATATGAATGAAATCTGCTGCCAAAATTCCGAGTTTAAAGGAAAAACGGTTGATCAAAAGTGCTTTTATTGAACTTTTTTTCAGTTTACTGCAATTTTCTCCATAAAGTTGCTGGATTTCTCCATAAAAGTGGGTATACTATACTCGGTATATTATACTCAGAGACCTATCAGTTTTGTTTGTAATTTTTTTTCCCGAGAAAGTTCATTTAAGGGGGTTTGGGGTGGAGGAAGGATGCTATTTTTCAAAAAATTGCTTTTATTAATTTTAGATTCTACCATCGATATAACGTTAATCACTATGGCCTATTGTACCGTCTAATCGAGTACAACTTCCCTCTACATCTCCTAAAATTAATCCGTTCCTACCTTTCCAATAGAAAATCCTGTGTCTCTATAAACTCGGCCTTATCTTTCACATTATCCCGTTTTTGCCGGAGTACGCCAAGGCTCTACTATCGCCTTGGTCTTGCATTATTCATTACCTGTCTAAACTCTATCCCTAAAACCGAACTTGTCTACCTTGCCTTATACGCTGATGATCTGGCACTGTATACTACCTCATTTAGGACTGATACAATAGCCAACAGACTCACTGAAGGACTGAAGAAGATCTCAAAATACTGCGAAAAGTGGAAATACTTCGCATCAACAGTGACAAGACTGAAGCCATCATGTTTACTAAACGCAGACCGTTACTTCATTATACAGCTAACGGAATTACAGTACCTTGGTCCAATAGCATCAGATACTTAGGCATATTACTCGACACCAAACTTAACTTTACATCACACATAACTGACAGAGTAAATAAGGGTAAAAAAAGCAATTAGGCTCCTTTTTTCCATTTCTGTCCCGAAATTCAAACATGTCTACCAGAAATAAACTGATCCTCTATAAAATTGTCGTCCGTCCAATGCTAATATATGCCTAATTGCAGCCTGGAGTTACATCTGTAAATCTAACCTCTCCAAATTCCAAATTATCCAAAGCAAACTCCTTCGTTTTGCCACAAAACTTATCTCGCTACACCCGTATTTCCCATCTTCATGATATCACCGACACCTCTACTATTACTGACTTTATTAAACTAAGACTGCAAAAAACTACTTGCCACAGTAAGGACGCACCCTAACCGTCTCTGCTAATCCATTGCTGATTATGATTCTTCCCAGACTTACCACCATAAAAGAATCAAACATATACTTAATTCATAAAATTGAATCTTTCCAATATTCAATTTTCTTTATAAACTTTATTTTTCCAATGTTACAGGGTTTTTAATCAACTTTTTCCTCCAACTGATAGTTTTTAAGTAAAGTATACATTATATCTAATATTAGCTATAGGAAGGGTATAATATAATTATATATTTGAACTTTCAAATAATCTGTGTAAATTTGTATGTATATTTGGTAAATAAATGTTGTATTTATCTATATAACATTAAAAATAACTAAACATGTAGCAAGAATTACAAGTTTTAAGAAAACTCATCAAATATAACTATGTAAAGTTGCAGTAGGTGAGTGAGTGTTTCACACCAGAATGTATTTTTAATAATATAATGTATTATTAAGAATTTAAGAAGGAAATACTTGTATGTTTGGTTGTAGTTTGTTTTGAAGTAAAGGACAACAATATATTTACTGGTAGAATTGAGTTAGAAGGAAGGTAATACCCGGGAAATTACTGTCACCATATCTAGAAGCAATAAAGAAACATTACAGACGCTCACATACAAACTCACCACAAATCTTATGTCATCCCACTTTCCATCTGTTGCACACGGTTGGTCCTTTTTATTTTTCCTTATTTGAATATAAAGACGGAATATTCCAATATGAATATATTTTTTCCTTTAAATAAAGCCCCCGCATGTCATTGGACAAAATAAAGGGTTGTTCCTATTCATATTAGTAGATATATATATACGTAAGATCTTGAGACATTTAAAAACCAAATATCACAAAAAAAAAAAAAAAAATTATTTTATTTATTCAATTGAATACATGAAACACAAAGTAATATTTAAAACTAAAATCTAGTTATTATTATAATTTTGTTTTTTTTTAATTAAATTCAGATGAAAATTTCAATTTATCAAATAAATAATTGGAATAAAAAAATTAATTTTAAAACGAAATATTTGAAGTAGTAAAACAATTCAGTTGATAAATTCTTAAATATCCATTGAGATTAATTTTGCTTATAAAATTTTAAGTTGTAAATTGCTTTTCAAAAAGGCTTTAAAATTATAATCAGATGTTTATATAGCAATGACCAGAGGAGTTTTTTTTTAAAAAAGAATTCTTTGTCGCTCTACGTTTCGGATACCATTGATGGCCTTCTTCAGGAGCTCTGCAAAGATTATTGGAGAAAGGTTACATTATAGAACAGTATAATAGTAAAAGAATAATTTAAATTAAAGAAATCTTAACAGAACAAATTCAGCAAAAGATATTAAAAACAAGAAATTATAACACTGAAATGATAGTTAATTAAATGAAATGATATTAACAATAAGAGAGAATAAAATAAAAATAAATAAATATTAATAAAGGCAAATCACTATCACTGGCACTTAGTTTAAGAGAGCGATTCCTGAAGCAAGTGTTCTGGCTTGAATATCTGTTCAGACTGTGTTGAAGGAATGTCTTCTAATTGTTCGTTCAAATCTTCCCCTGTGAGAAGAAAGGGTAGACAATGCTAACAAGGTTCATGAACTTTTCCTGTAACTGTACTCTTCTACCTGCGTGTACCCTTTTTTGCCAACGAGCTTGCATTTTCTTCATATCGTAATTTTCTTTAAATAAAATAGATATAATTTCTTGTATCCATCACATTAGTAATTCTGTTGTTTCAAAAATGTACAAGATTAATGGACAAGATATGGGCATCGACGCTGATGTAGAATATTTACTTGCTCAGCAACAATTAGCCAATTCTCCTGCCACCCCCAGCAATCAACCTGCTAGCAGCCCCTTGAGAAATTTACAATTAATAGTTTACCCACCTTCGATGGCGAAAATTCAGCCAGTATGTCCGATTTCCTAGACCAAATTAGCCATTGCGCTAGCCTTTCTGACTGGGGCGACGCTGCAAAATTAGAAATACTAGCACTTAAGCTCTCAGGTTCTGCAAAAATATTTTATGATACACAGAAAGCCGAATTACAACGCCAGGGTACCATTATAACGTATCCTCTAATCTCAGAACGTCTTCTAACTAGATTTGGAAAAGGAAAAACCCCTCTAGTCCTCTTACAACAAATGACTAATATTCAGTCTCTACCCACAGAGTCTCCTGAAACCTTTGCGGATAGAATTAGACATAACCAGTCCGCCATTAGTTTAAAAGCTCAAGCTAATCCACTCGAGGCCTTACATTCTATTTTACACAAACTAGCCACTGATGCGTTCCTGAAGTCACTTCCTCAACCGCTTCGTAATGAGATACGAACAAAGCTACCTCAAAAATTAGACGAAGCACTTTCTTATGCCAATGCCCTAAAGGAAGTACAAGCTTCGGAAACAAACCCTACAGTTTTCGCAGTCACTTCGAAAACTTCAAATCCTCGCACACCCCCATCTCCATGTCGTTTCTGCGGACAAATGCATTTCCATGCAGAATGCCCGTATCGAAACAAAAATCAGAAACCACCATTAAAACCTACTACCACTCGAAGAGGTTTTAATGTATTAAAGAATAGGGGCTGCCGCCATTGTTCCGGTCCAAATTTTGACGTGGACTGCACAAATAAAATTTTAGAAGACAAAACCCTCTTACGAACTTTGGCAAAAAGCCTAACAATTAAAGGCATCTTTATTGTTTTTTTTTATTTTTTTTTCTCTGTTGTTAATATCATATCATGTTAATTAACTGTCCCTTCTGTATTAATAATGTTCTTGTTTTTTAATATCTTTTGCTCAATCTGTTCTTTTAATATTTCCTTTGATTTTTTTTTTGTAGAAATCTAGGCATTTTTTATTACTATTATACTGTACTAGAAGTATACCTTTTCTCCAATAAATTTTGCAGAGCTCTGAGAGGGCATCAATGGTATCTGAAATATAAGCAACAAAAAAAGTCCTTTTTTCTTTAAAAACTACTCTGGCCACTGCAGTAGAAACATCTTAATTTAACTTTTATTTTTTTTTTTTGGAAATTAATTAATAAAGATCCTGAATAAATATTATTTCGTACTTTCCCTTATTGTTCCTAAAAGTAGCTTCTTACAAAATCCTAGCCGGGAGCAGACCTATTCTAGGATTCAGTTGTCAGGGTTTAAAATGACCAAAAAATTTTTTTTTTTTTTTTAATTTTCACATACCAACATTATATATGGGCCTAGCACTTTTATTTGAAACTTTTCCCTTAAATATAGAATATATCGCGTAATCATCTATATAAGTATTGTGTTGAATTAAATGAATCGCTAGAATTCCAAGTGGAAGCGCGAATTTCCATAAATTAGATATCTGATGATAAATAACAACTCAATATCGGTAAAAGATATATAATTGATATATATGTATATGACTGACTGCCAAGGACTGTATACTTTACAATAAAGAACTGAACAGACAGATGACGTGGCTAAACGATATTACAATTGAAGTGAAGACTCTGAACAGATATCTTTCTTGACTATGTCTCTCGTATATATATCCAACTGGCCTCTCCTCTCCTCTCTCCCGGAGGGGCTCTTTATCTTCCTGCGTGGGGGGGTTCACTCGTAGTGTGGATGAGTGGTGGGGGTTCATACCCCTCAATGTAATGGTTGTAGGAGGAGATGTTGGTTGTGGATGTTGATAGATAAATAACACCTCAATATCGGTATAAGATATCTATAATTGATATATATGTATATGACTGACTGCCAAGGACTGTATACTTTACACTACAAGAACTGAACAGACAGACTGACGTGGCTAAACGATATGTACAATTGAAGTGTAAGACTCTGAACAGAATATCTTTTCTTGACTCTGTCTCTCGTATATATATCCAACTGGCCTCCTCCTCTCCTCTCTCTCGAGAGGGGCTCTTTCTCTCTGATGCGTGGTGGGGTTCACTCGCTAGTGTGGATGAGTGGTGGGGGTTCACTACCCCTACAGAGTTACTCTTTGAAATATTCTCAAAAACGGTTCCAAAGATGTTCATTAAACTTGAAATGCCAATTACACAAATATAAATCTCTCACTTTTATTTGAAGCATGTTTGGGATTGTAGAAAATTCAACTTAATTTTGAAGAGCTTTTCACAATTCAAGAATTGTTCGAAGGCATTGCCACACAAAGTGTTCCAACGTACCACATTCTACGTAAATCTAACGCCCTAAAAACTAACAAACCTAATCCGGACTATTTATATTTAAAATTGTTACAATTGGTGGAAAAGCAAGTCATGTGAGTGTCTCACACGTTTTTTGTTTTAGAATATAAAACTTAAACATCGTATGAAAAGTTATGGCTTCCCAGGAAGGTAAGGAAAAGTTGTTGCCAACTATAAGGGCCGTGGGTGGTATCAACGATCAACGTGACAAAATTGAAAGCTCCTCTAAAAACAAATGAAGATTTTTCACTTAAATATTGGTATGATTTGAATTGCATAACACATGCGATTACATAATCAAAATTATTTTACTTCAATATTCATATTTTATCAATAATAATATTTCTTGTTTGACTTTGAAACTTACTTTAAACATACAACTTCTTCTACACATTTATTTACTTTAATATCTTATACAAGAAATAATTAATTTTACAAATATAGGAAATTATTATTATTTTCTAAAGTATTACGTAATTTATTAGTAATAATAATAATAATAATAATAATAGTTTATATAGCTAATAAAGAAAAAGTATACAAACTTAAAATAAACGACACACCTTGGTCTAAGACCGTCAGGCGAGTCCCACAAATGAAAAGTACAATTCAATTGGTATATATAATTATTAATTCACTATTTACAAAAATTAAAATATATTATTTCTTTATAATAGTGAGCAATCTATAATGGTAGGCATCCCTAACATAGGCACTAAGTGCAGACCAATCTTTTCCATTAAATAACTCAATACAATGCAAAGTGCAAATCTGCGAAGAACCAAAATATTTGAGGCGTGTATCATTGTACTTAGGGTACTCAGTCATAAAATGGTGTAGGTCTTCATTACAATTTAGAGTACACATAGGACAGTTCGGTGGACCCTCCGAGTTGCAAGGTTTGTAAATTAAAATGTAGCATTTCAGTTCTTATTTTGATAATTAATTTAGAGTTTTCCAAAGTTTCGGGAAAAAGATAATTATTATTTAAATTAAAGGACAAAAAAACGATATAAGGGGTGAAAGTTACTATTATTAGCTTGTAATGTAAAATTAGTATTCTCGTTAGTGAGCATAGATTTTAAAAGTAACTCAGAGAGGTCAACAAACTGCTCCAGTAGATTCTTATTAACATATCAATAACAAATATTGTGTCTGTTTAGAAGATTCAACAACTCACTCATTGTACCATCCCAACTTCCTGTCTATCATCATAGATAAGGCCAGTATTTTTACAAGTCTACAACCAGACATCTCAAATAAATTTGTCTTAATATATTTAGCATGTAGACGATATGCGTACATAAACATAGTATTCAAACCAGTCTCTAGATACATTTGAATTACAAAAAGTAATTAGGTGTGTATTGCGGCAGACCAAATATCTTTTTGAGGAAGAAGCACTACTGAACATATATCGCTAGTCAAATTTATTAGTAATAAATTATTGTAAGACTCTATATAGATCGTAGTAATCTAAACGTACTGGGATCAATCATAGGCTGTGTATAATTTTTACTTTCATTTACTGCTGTAAGAAAGAGCTGTATTCCTGTTTAGGTAACATTCATTGTTTCAGTCAAAATCCATCAATCGGATTTTGCTACTTTAATGTTGTTTTCTTTTTCAGTTTTCTGCAATTTTCTTGAAAACAGTTTCAAAACAATTTTTTTTTTTAACTTCGTATATTGACATACATAAATGCTTCTCACTTTTATTTGAAATCTTTTTACTTGGAATTTTGATTTTTTTTTTGGAGAGGAGTACTTTCTTCTAAATAACTACTTCACTACAATTTATAATTCTATTATCCCATATAATATTGTAGTGGAAGAAGCAAATGGGAAAATGGAAGAACTGGAAAAATATTTAATTGAATTTTAACTTAAAATAAAGTGTGAAATTAGAACTGTTAGGGACGACTCTATCCAGGTACAAAACACTGTTACAAGAGAGGTCGGAGAACTAAGCCACTCTTTGTCTTTTACCCCTTCCAGAAATCATACATAAAGGGCAGGTTTTTAACTACCAAGAGAAGCATTATTTTACGAATCTATTCCAAGCGTACAACCAGTATTGCATTCGAGAGAGAACATAAGTGCCAGTTATAAGTGCTATGCGAACATTTGAGTTTAAATCAATCTAGCTAAATATTTGATTCTGTATAATTATAAGTTAATTCAATATTTACAATTAATAATTTACTACTTGTAAAGTTACTAAATTAATATATAGTTAAATTATTTATTTCAAACAGTGGTTATTAGTCGCCCTTCTCTGAAACATACACACTCATAAGCCCCTTTCAATACCGCTCGTGCTACACTACAACACATAATACTACTACTACTACTACAACACATCTATTATTATTATTATTATTATTATTATTATTCCTAACAAGGGTGGCTATACCCCGGCACTGCAGCCAACAGAGGCTTATTGTGCCATTCCCGATAACCTCTAGTAGTTGAACCCTCCCTCCCTAAGGAGTTTGAGGACGTTCACCACCAGATCATTTTGGGCTACTATCTCCTCAGGTCGCAATGTACCAAAGGTCTCATACCTCAATTTAGTTATTGCTACGCAATTAAATAGCAGGTGGCGGGTCGTTTCCTCCTCCTCCTGACATAATCTGCACAAGGGTTCCACGCTGATAAGCCCTACCTTGTGTAGATGTTCCTGAACCTGCCATGACCCGTAAGTAGTCACGTCACCAGAGAAATCTGGCTCCTACTCAGACTAAGGGCCATTTGGGTCCTTCGTTTACACAGCCCTGGCATCATCCTTTTGCTGTGTGTGGCACCTGGGCTCTCCCCCTCCAGATCTCTTCATGCTTCCGCGAAACCACTCCCTAATCGCCGCACGAACCGCTCCGCCAGTGATCCTCAGGACAGGCTCTGGACCAATGGACGGATTATATGCCCCGTTCCTGGCCAGTTGGTCAGCCATATCATTACCCTCAATCCCTATGTGTCCAGGCACCCATATCAGCTGTACCTTGTTGTGCCTGAAGAGTCTCGACAATGCATCTCGATTTCCTTCACTAGGGATGAGGTAGTTCTGTAAGCCTCTAGAGCTTTCAGTGCAGCCTGACACTCCGAGCACAACACATCTAACTAATCACTTTTCAATATTAAGATACATTAGAAGTATTGTTAAAATAACAAATTTGGTAAAAAAAAAGCGATTAATCGAAAGTGCAATATTAAATAATTGATTAATGAGTTTTTTTAATTTTCTCGAAAATGGTTACAACGATTTTCTGTACACTTGGAATGTTAACTGCACAGATAAAAACTTATCACTTGTATTAAAAAAATGGTTTGGGGGTTAAAATGTAAAGCGCCGCTACAAGATTTCTTAAGTTAAGACAGAGAGCGCTGCCATACAATTTATTCTGGATATAAAATGATAAATAAAAGTATTGCAACTGATTAGTCCTACCACTAGCTAATTATTCCCAAACTACGTTAATTCCCCAATTAGGTGATAAAAATTGAAAATGTAATATTCATTAAAATCTTGTAATATTTCTGTTTAAAATTACTTATATATGATAATAATGATTCTCCACCGTTCGATTATAATTGCAGGAAATCATGAGGAGCGGTCAATAAAAGTACAATTTTTTTAAAAATTATCCGACATTTTGACAAATTTTTTGTTTTCTTCAGGGATAAAAATAAAAAAAGCTATTAAAATGGATTACACATTGTAATCACAAATTACTTTATTTATCCCTGTAGAAGACAATAAATTTGTTGAAACGTCTGATAATTTTTAAAATATTGTATATTTATTGACCGCTCCTCGTGAATTCCTGCAATTACTTATATAATTATGTATTAGGGGAGGGTGGGGCTTGTTATTACAAGGGCATTTTGTTAGAAGTAATTTTTAAAAAATCGGCTGCGAGAAGCACTTCCTAAGTGGTCAAAGTTGAGAGATATGCTGGTGCTGTTTGTTGTAACCACTTCCCGCTAAGATTCTGTTGCATATGGCGGCATTGTGTGACTTTCCTCGAAATATCATAGTGAAAGCTACATTTTATTATTGAAACCGAAAGTTGTGATCTGAAAACTACTAAAGGTAAGGCTTTCATACGTATGCTGTTAATTCATACATCCTTAACAATAATTTCAATCCAATATGGTTTACGGATTAATTAGTGAAATCCTTCAGTGTGGTTAGTTGTTACACTTGGTTGGAGCATGCTGTTACACTGAAACAACTTGCCCTATTGCATATCTTAAATCAAATCATGGCAGATCTTAAAAGAAATGAAGCCAAAAACAAGAAAAACGAGAAAGTTGGCAATTCTAACAAAAAGAAAATCTGTGTCTTCAAAACTGCGAACAAGAAATAAAAAAAAAAATAATTTGCCACCATCAAGTTCCGGCGAAGAAGATGAGCACTGGCTGTGCCTAAAATGTCTAAAAACCATGGTCGCAGTCAAGGTCAGTCAATTTGGAGAAAATTGGGATGAATGCATGCAGTGCAAAAGAGGAGCCCATTCAAAATGTGTTAAAAATGACTCTAGATATATTTGCCAGAATTGTAACTCGGACATTGAATAGAAAGAGAATGAATGTTCAAGCATTTAAGTTTGTAATAATCCATGTTTAGATCATAATCAAGCTGCTATTATTATTAAAAAAAGATATGAAATTTGTTTATTGAACATATTTCAGTTTTATTTCCTTAAAATAAACACTCAACCATGTATTTTATACATTGTAACAACTTACCCTCCGCATGTAACAAAAAGCCCCACCGAAGGGCACGTTGTTACAGTAATAGTATTTGAATTATTTAAATGTTACTTCATTTTGAAAAATCTCAAAAAAAATATATATTTAGTAGTAATAAATGAGACAACAAATTAATGAGAAAGCAATTTTGAGTGCCACATACAGCAATTAAAATATGTTAACTGAAATTTGTAACAACAAGCCCCCACCCTCCTACTGATATATGTTTAGGATTATTATATTGCACCTGTTTAAAACTTTATTTATTAATAATAAATAATTTATGTTTAAATTTTTGCAAAAATAAATATTTTAATGTATGTTTTATATTTTGAATGTATTAAATTATTAAATAAATTGAGTGAGAATTGATCCGCTTGTATGATTAAAATGAATTTGTTTAGAATTAATGAAAGTTGGAAATTCCTTAACTATCTCCTTAACAATGGAAGGATTAGGTGTAGAATGAAAGAACGAATATATTCCAATAGTTGAAGTGACTTTATTTTTTGTGAAAGCAACTTGCAAAGTGTTCCAGCTGTACAAACATCCTTATCTACAAGAAAATTAGTACTATTTAATAAATAAACAATAGATTACTATAAAGTGTTCACAATAAAATATACGATACCATGTGTCGAGTATGAGACAAAAAGATAGATAAAGAGATAGATAAAATATGAGAATAAAGAAAGATAGATAGAAAATTCCACAAAAGACAGAGTTTAGCAGGTTTAGCATGCTGACAGTAACAAACACATAAATGCACCTTTAGCATCATATAAATTGCTGCTAGTGATTTTATATAGTATATATCCCAGCTGTTAAAAGGTTAAAGAAGGTAATAAAATAAGAAAATCTAGAGAAGGAAATCAGAACTAATTGGACGCAGAGATCAAGTTAACTTAATCTATACGCAGTTTATAAAAGAAATTTGATTAATTAAATTTAAAAAAGTATTCTTAACAGAAGGAGTAAGATTATAATATATAATTAGGATTAAATTATAAAGAAGATTAAATTATAATAAAATCAATTTAAAGTTTCTTTTAAGTTAGTAATTATTTTTTAATATTAAGCTATATTATCACATTATTATTTAATTATTATATTTTTGTTCTTTAATAATTTAATTTATTATTATATTAAGTTAGCATTTTCCGGTTGCTTTTTTTCAAAACTCTTCTATGAGTTAGCCACCAGCCTTCGAGAAGAACTTAAAAGAATGTGGCAGTCAATAGATGTCTGAAGATCCTTACTAGAACTGAGACAGCCTAGAATTTCTGGACAGTTACGAAGGCAAAAACAGACTTCACATGCTGAAACAGGTTTTTCTAAGGGAGGACCTGAAAAAATAGGTTTAGAGAACGATATGCATGTGGTTCTGATTGGGATTGGAGGAGTCTCCAATACATTTCTAGACTACCCTGGGTGCCATCATCCAGAGAAGGTTTAGTCACCTGGGTAGTAATCAGATGTTGGAGTATAATCCTCCTAAAACCTTCCTTTATTCTAGGATTTCTTAGGAAAATCAATCTGGAAGGAATATTGTAGATTTAGAGGTCTCATCCCAAGAGGAATAGGCCTCTTCTTTAAAAAAACCTCAAAATAGGTAAAAAAAAAAAATAGCATTCGTATTTTGAATGCTAATGGAGAATAATTATTGCAGACATTTTGTGAGAGATCAGCATGTTTGGCCTGCAATAAATTTCTCATTATGAGAATTCTTTGTCGAAACGCTCGTTTAAATTCTGCGGTTTACCTTTCATTTTTGGATAAAGAGATAGTAAAAGAAAATGTTCGTTTATACTTGCAAAGAGAAATGAACGGTTACATTGGAGAGTGAGATAAATTGAAAATTTTGGACCAGGAAGCACTAACTCTTATTCTTCGAAGATTAGGTAAATTTTGAACGTTATGAAGGAAGTTTAGCAAGACTGCTACCCAAAATAATGACCGCAGTTCTTATTAGAATATTTGACAACTTAAAAAGTTCCTCCATTAAGATTATGTTTTTTGCATAAATATTTTAACGCAGCAACTGGTGCCATCTAGGAAAGAAAGCAGGTACCTCAAGTTCTCCTAGTGGCCGCTAGGAAGCGCTAGCGGTGAGCTCTAGCTCTTTTTAGAAGAATCGAGAAGATTCTAGACCCTTCTCTACCGGTATAAATAGTGGGACCACAGTCAGTCTAAGAGAGTTTTCTTGTTACAAACGAAGTGTATAAAAAAGTGAACAAAGTGAACTTTTGTGGTTTAAACTCTGAATTAATTATTATTAAGTATTGTATTTATAATTTATTCTGTAAAACAATAAATTGATGTTTTCCTTATTGAAGTTTAGAGTATTTTATCTATACGAACCCACTTAAAACTGGTTGCAGTAGCTAGTTTAGAGGTTACAATATATTGAATTTTGATCTTTTGACATATCACTTGAAAATGTTACATATTACAAGTATCTTTTTTTTTTATCCTCCGCCTCATTTAATTTAAATTAAACACCTCGAGATACCTCTAGAGAAGTCCTCCAGTTAGACATTAGATCTATTAATTACAAAAGTCGTCCAATAAAAAAAGAAATTAAAACACTATAAATCAAAAAATATCTAGTTAAGAATAACGATACTTTCAATACCGTCAGCTAGCATCCCTGTCGTCAGTTTAAAACAGCTGCTCAACAAGGCAAACAGCTTGATCACTGTTTCAGTGTACATTAGTTCTATTTAAGCATTAGCAAGTTCTTAGGACAGGTCCACTTTAAAATACAATAATGTTTCATACCTATAGTATGAATCGTGCGAACAACTGATTTAATCGATAAAAAAGTGACCCAACAAGTATGCCTGATTTGAAATGTGTAGAATGGCAAATCGAATTTTAATTCCATCATTTGAATCTCGTATTGAAGTTCATATTCAATAATACAGACTTGTTACTATATAAAAAAAAAGCCAAAGATCCTGAAAAGCATTTTGGTTTATTCTAAGAAAACTCTCTCTCCAAACGGCAAAATCAAAGCTTGAAAATGTTGGAAATTCTGTCACATCCGCTTTACTTCCTGAGTCTGACAACATTAGATTGCTTTTGATTGATACTCTCAACGAATCATTTATATGTTGACAAGTTTCGCAGCTACGAAGAAGGAGAAACAAATTGTAAAACTGGCTCAAGTTTAAAACTAAGAATTTTTTACTGGCGACCTAGTAACTAGATAAGACCAGGGAGTTTTGTCTAAAAGAAAGGTAAACTATGAGATTAAAATAAAGTGTCTTTTTATACCTTAAATGAGCCTCATATTTCTGCTGATGATATTCTTATTTTATTGATATATTTTTAGTTACATTCGCATTATATTACGAAATTAATATCGCTTTATATGAATAATATTGTATTTTTAAATATTTCTAATCTAAACTTTAAACCCTTATTTAAAAGAATTAACAACTAATTTCGAATATTTAGTTGATAACGTTAAAGATCAAAATGAGAAGATACAATCTCTCTCACTGAGGATACTAAAACATCTGGAACTACTTAAATCCGATTCTTTATTTTTTTTTTCTTTAAAAATGTGTGTGAACATACCTTTGGACTTTTGCCCAGTGACCGGTGATCTGATAATGATTTCTCCACCATCTTCTCGCCTCCAGGTGATTTTGGGTGGTGGATATCCTCTAGCTTTACAAACAAGCTTAGCCGAACCACCTTCTGGAATCATCATGTCTCCAGATGTTTCTTCGTAAATTATGTCTGGTGGAATCACTACCTCAAGATAAGCGCTCTGTTGGCAAAAAGAACAAGAAAAATACAAGTTAATTATAATAAATGCGCAGGAATATCTAAAGTTTAAAGTTAAGTAACTCATTGCTTGGATAATAATGGAAGATTAAGGTCACAGAATCCTTTAATTGTTGAGAAGTAATGCGTATATATTATTGGTTTATTGTTTACTAAAAGTACATCGGAGGAAATTCAAATTCAAACATAAAAAATTAAATCAACTTAACTGGGAATTTTATTGCAATTTCAACTACTTTCTCCTCAAAAATGTTGCTGAATTGTTAAAAGTGCCAATATTTTAATCAAATTTAGTATACATTTCAAATATACTTCCCCTCAACAAACTAACCATATTAGGCACTCTGCATGCTTTTATTAGATACTGAAACATAATTCTATCCGCTAAACTCCTAAAATTGACCTCCTTATCACCATATACCTTGGAATGGTGGTACAGATACGTTTCTCGGATGTATAATCGGAGGAAATCGAAAGCCATCTTGGAAACAAAAGTGGAACCTCATAGGACATGGAAGATGACTTTTAGAGAGGCCTTTATTAAGAAAGATTGAGGGAGGAGAAAACAGGTAATAGAAAAAGTTCGGGATAGTTGGGTCAGGGGAGCCCACGCACTGCACGGCAAGAGGAAACGACCAAGGGAAAAAAAATTATAACCCCTGAAAAATGTTTAAAATAAAAATTAAAACAGGAATAAAAATTATTAATAATGTGCGTCCGGCAGATGGACATTGTCCGAAAATTCGTGGCAGATAATCCTGATAGTATCTAAATGGAATAGAAGTTTCAACTTCCACTTATTTTTCGTTTTAAAGTTATTTTGTTGAACTTTCATAGTGTACGGACCAAAATGTTCGATAGTAAAATCAGGGAAATTCTATCCTTTTTTTTTAATTTTCATTTTTTCTGGATGTCACTTTTTATTTCCAAATTTGTTTATTATAAAGAGGACTTGTTTTACTTCATTTCTTTCTATTTAGTTTCTGGAGTGACTATCAGTGATTATTGTCTCTTTTCTTTTTAGTTTTCCCATATAGAAGTAAATTGTTTCTTTTTCTTCGCTCACTGGACGAAGAAAATTTGCTCATTTTGGGCTTTGTCTTTCTCTTTTTTTATGAAATGCAACCTGAAAGATCTATTGTGCTCCCCGGAGCTTCTCAGTGCACTGCCGGTCTCCAAAGCAGTGTTCTCTAGCTACAGTCAACACTGTCCATCACCGGACAGGGAGTTGTAGCGGCTCCTCGGAAAAGAAAATCTATGGGCTACATGCTGGATTCGAACCCGTGACCTCCGCGATGCTAGTCCAGCGCGCTACCACTGAGCTATTCCCTTCCCTTGGGCTTTTTCTCATATAGCTTCCCATAAGCTATACTATACTATTCTAAAATCCAAAAAAATGATATCCCAAAACGGAATATGAAATTTAAACGTTGCACGATTGGTATTTTTTTTTTTTTTAGTAATATTGTATTTATGAATTCTTACTCAATCAAGATGTAGGTATTTACGAAGAAAATTCAAGTTCCAAAATCCGACGAGAATTCATCCGAGATTCGCCCTTAGAGCTGCAAGGGAAATAAAAAAGCCGAAGACACAGGTTAATGAAAATGTGTTCAAAATCTCTCATTTTTATATAGTAACGATGTGGGAAAAAAAAAAAAAACCGGCTGACCCTTTTAAGGTCGACCAACCACCGTGGCTGTCACAAAAACAAATCCACAATAACATATATGTGAAAATCATATATAAATTCGGCCAGTATAAAAATGGGCAGCCATATTGTGAAGTAAAATTCCAATACGTCGTTATATTGATCTAATAATGTACATGTTTTGTAAAGGTTCGTGGTATAGAGTAATGTATAGATGGATATGTTTACCTTTCTTGGCAACATGTTCCTCTATATACTCTCATAAATAGGACCACAGGCTATATAATACAGTATAGTTACTAGAATGTCGGTTAAGCGACACCACTCCAAGCTACTTGTCCGCAACATGCTTATACAAAACCATCTGCATTCAACCATATACCAGTTCAAGTACATGATATATAGTAAACTAACCATTGTATACCATCCAACAATACCAAATTACAATGCAAACCTTTCAACAATTTTCTTCTGATGTATATAAATCGGAATAACCTGACCGTATTTTAATAATCATAATATACTAACTAAGGTTCTTATTCATTATTATTGTGGATTATTCTGAACTACAAACATACATGTTCTAATTTCAATAATTACATTATCAATAACTAAATACTAAACCATTTAGGACGTGATTTATTGAAATCCTAGACACAAGCATCATGTCGGTTAACATTACACTGTTCCCTCAAATTTTAACATCACAAACACTTTATTTTATATTTCCAGAGATCTTGAAATCAAATATTTTCCAGTAAAAACTCAATTGAGAAAATCAGACACGTTCACAATAAAAGAAAGTAAAGAAAAATATGAATCTAAACTACTCATTAACCCCTCAAAAACCTCTTGTTCATTTAAGAAAAGCACTCAACTATGCTGTCCACAAATAAATCAAATACTCTGCCAAAACTATTCAATTATATGCCATTCTTCGTTCTAGTGTTGCAGATTCAAGGATAAAGACTTCAGAAACGTATTTATTTTCTAAGAGTAAAGGAAGTTGATCACTAAGAGCGGGAAGCATATCCGTTGCCCGCATAAGTATCACAAGTTTTTTATTGTTATACGTATAAACAAAATGATGTGCCTTGTGGTTTGCTCGCCATTATAGCAACATAATCATTTGCGAATCCTCTGAACTACCATTTTTCATTTAACAGTCCAGTCACCATCCGCCCTTACAGTTTGGAGAAACTATGATAGAAATTCAGAAATAAAAAGTAATCCAAGTAATAAATAAACGAAAATTGTTTATTTACATTCCTCTGTTTAAAGTTAGCGGAACAGAGTGATTTTTATTATATTTCATTGTTCTTTAAAAATGAATCTACTGAAAACATTTTTCTTAAATCAATAGCTAAACTATAATTTCAAATTAAAAAGCAAAAATGTTGTAAGAAACTTAGTTTATATACTTAATATATGTATATATATATATAAGCGATTGTAGAGAAACTGAGTTTTGCAACAAGCAATATATGTGTTTAGTGTGGTTTGGGTAGTGGGAAAACTTGCGACGTTATGAACTCGGAATTTGTAATATTAAAGACGCGGCACAGAAGGGTGTTTTCACTCACTAGACCTCCTCCTGCACTTTCTGGGTCTTTCACTAACAATCCTTTTGTTCTACAAAACCTTCCACACTCCATCATCACACGATACCGAGTACACCCTCTTCCCTATCTCATGTTCATAGGATGAAGAAGGCCATCCAAAAACCCCTCCTTTCTTCAGTGTGTAGTAATTTATTTATAAACCACGTCCTCTTACCCTCACTTCATGAACTTCTCGCCCAACTTCTAGTTTCTAGTGAGTGAGAGAGAAAGGTCTATACACTGGTAATTCCAGTGAAGAGAATGTAAGAAGGAGGAATAAGAGTGGGTATAGTGTGCCCTGATTGAGCTTCCAACTAAATTAATACTCAATCGACTTTGGCTTAAGACAAGAACTCTTTCTTCATTTCATTGGTCACATAATTAGTGCAGCATGTCGTTAGTGACTTTTCTTTTCATTTTTTTTTTCCTAAAGACTTTCTTAACGAGAATGAAGTGACAATATACAAGTGTAACTGAAGTTAAAACTGAATATTTATCTCAGATGTTTGTTAGCGTATGGGAGTTGGTAACTAACGAGCACCTGATTAATATGGACCATTCAAATTGCTGATGACTGTAATGCAAGATATACTTTAAAGTTCTGCATATAAAAAGCTTTATCATTTTCTTTACATGTTGAAATCTAAAGTAAGGTTAACATTCCAAATTTAAAAAGAAAGTCGTCTCATTATTAAGAAAATTGCAAAAAAAAAACCTCAATCAATACTGTAAAGTCCGATTTCCCGTTAACCTATTTTCCACAAATATGGTATTCCAACAGCTTCTGAGTGCTCCAAAAATTTATAGTAGCGAGAACCATATATTGTACCATATACGAGTATATATTATAATGAAAAGAAGTCAGTCCTTGTTTAAGTATTTAATGATAAGAGGGAACAAATTTCAGCTAACTGTTTCGAGAGATTTATTACTTGTTAGAAATGTTTGCTAGTAAGAACGAAGCATATTATATACCACGGTTGAGAAATTAAGCCGCGGAGTCACTTATACCCATACAATTCCTCTTCATTAACCATCGGAATTTTTTGTTTTAAACACCAATTATATGGAAATGATAGGCATGCCATATAAGGCTAGAAAACTATAAGTCTTGGATAAAGGATATTGCACCTGATCCTTTATCATACAATGAAGCCGAGAACACTTGCCAATTTACATGCTCTTATCCCGTATTAAATGAAATTAGGGTGGCATTCTTGGCTAAGTAAATTTGGACTAGCTCATTAAGTTAAATTTCTAGAGATGGGTTATACAAGTTTTTTGACTCATACCTCGGAAGAGTTGTACTCCTTTAGTGAAGGAGTTCAATTTTAATCAGTGAAACAATTTTAATTCTGCCATCTAGCCTCCAAAATCAATAATTTATAAAGAGTGCGATTGGCAGACAGTATTTATATTTGAAATAATAAAGAATAAAGAATTTATTTTTGAAAAACACAGAATCAGTCTACTTCTTTGGGAGCTTATTTGTATTTGTTAGTTAAACTAATTAGAAAGAATATAAATTTTACTTTCTCTTACTCCTAATAAGAGGAAGTATTCTAATCGTGTCAAATTTTCGATATCAAGTTTTCACCGGAAACATCCGTTTTGAGGTCCCCTGAGCCCACAAAAGTGGTTTTTAGCAAATGGTCTGTGTGTGTGTGTGTAAGTATTTGAACAGCATAGCTCAAAAACGAAAAACCGTAGAAAGTTGAAACTTGATATTCCGTTTAGGTATCACCATGGCATCTGACAGTGGGTCATCTGTCAAAATTCCTCAACCGGAAGTACCACTTTACTTGTATGTTTTTTACTTTTTTGCGTTTTCTCAAATATGGCTCCGACGATTTTCTTTAAACTTGGCATATGAACTAGGCATACAAAGAGCTACAACTTTTATCTGAAATGTTTCTCTGGAAAAATTCATTTAAGGGCACTTTTGGGGAAGGAACGGGGTCAGGTTTTCATCTAAAGTGCTATTTCAGTTTATCAAACAATTTTATCACCTAAATATTGTTAATAAGGATTGAATGTGTTGTTGAAATTCCGAGTTTCAAAAAAATCGGATAACCGGAAGTGCTTTTACATTACCACTTTATTAAATGTTTTTTTTTCACTTTTCACGATTTTTTCAAAAATGGCTCCGACGATTTCCTTGAAACTTCCTATATAAACCAAACATACAATGATCTATAACTTTTATTTAAAACATTTTCTGGGATAATTCATTTAAGGGTACTTTGAGGAGGGGGTGGGGTTATGTTTTCTCTGAGTGCTATCATAGTTGATTATACAATTCTATCATCCAAACAAAATTAATTAGAAATAAATAGGTGGCCAAAATTTCGAGTTTCAAGAAAATTAGTAAACCGGAAGTGCGCTTTTACTGGACAGTTTTTTCAGTTTTCGACGAATTTCATTAAATTCGTTTGGTACACAAACTATAAAATTTGTCATCTATAATTTTGAGAACAGGAGTAACAGAAAGTCGTGTGAGTGTTTCACACCAGATTTTTTTATTTGATGTATACTCACTTATAAATGGTGGATGTAATATAAAACTGATAAATCAACGATAAGAGAGAAAAAAGCCACAATTGGATTCGGTGCATTCTGAAGATCATCTTCCATCTTGATCTATGTTTGCTGCATCTGTATTGCCAATGTTACAATACCATGTTTAAAGAAAGCCACTGCTGCAGCCATTTGCGAGTGTAGTAGAAGAACCGAAAGTAAAAGTGAAATAATTTGGAAAATAAAATAATGATTTTAACTACTTCAAATACTGTATTTTAGTGCAGTGAAAAAAATTCAGATACTATTCAATTAAGGTCAGTGCTATTGAAGAAACAAAAAATTCAGGGAACCGTTAGGGTAAGACAATGCCACTAGGCCGACTGTTTTGTAGGAGAAAATACCCCGCTAGAGCCGAGCAAACTTTAAACAGTCTAAATTGGACATTCAATCAGAACGCTTCTCTCAGAAATCACTCTCTTAGCTTCAGTAACAGAGAGTTTAAGAGTTTAATCTAGATAAATAATTGATTTAATAAGCTTATTATTGTGATATTCAAAACTATCTAAATTTCTTTAAAGATAACAAATTTTAATTTAATGTAGCAGTGTTTTCTTACTTATTTTTTTAATACTTCTCTATCTTAAAACATATATACACACAAGCCCCTTTACAAAACCGCTCGTGCTACAATACTTGCAAACATATAAAAACACATCGCACCAATAACATTTCACGAGAAAATTTCAAAAAGTGAACGATAAAAAAAGTCTGGTATTTTATCCGTCGTAGCATGCATATTCATTTTTTTCCTCATCGGTTTCGTGTTTTTCATCCATCGTCAGAGCAAATTCACCAAGTTCGTGTAGAATGTTCACTTCAACGTAATGTTTCTGTTACACTCACACTTAATGGTTAGTTGGTTGTATACGAGGCATGTCCAGTAAATAAGTGTACTGAAGCTCTCACGGCCGGAGGGATTTTGTTTTCGACATGTTGGCTACACTGTCGTGTAGCCTGATTCCTCCCCTCCGCAACGAGACCGGTTCGAGGTCAGTACGTTGAGAACTGTAGACGGTACAATACGTTTCGTGAAAAATGTCAATCATATCTCCTGCCAAGTGTGAAATACGCGGCGTCATCCGTTATCTCGTTTGGAAGGGTAAAACTCCGGTTGAGGTTTATAATGAGGTAAAAACTGCATATGGTGATAAAGCTATGAATCGTACGAGTGTGTTTAAGTGGTGCATCTGTGCATGATGATCAGAGGAGCGGAAGACCTTCAATTGTGACTGACGAAATTGTGGAAAAAATCGAAAATGCGCTCCGTGACGATCGCAAATTGACTGTGGATGAACTTTCTGCGATGTTTCCGCAAATCTCCAGATCTCTGCTACACGAAACCATCACAGAAACCCTCGGATATCGGAAACTGTCCGCGAGGTGGGTCCCAAAACAGCTGACAGACCAACACAAGTTGAATCGAGTGGAGGCCTCGAACTGCTTGCCTCGTTTAAATGGGATGTCCTGAAGCATCCCGCGCATTCCCCTGACCTAGCACCTTCAGATTACTATCTCTTTACCTCCCTGAAGTTGCACATGGGTGGAAAAAGGTTTTCAACCGACGAGGAGGTGGAGAAGTGAACGAAGAGGTTGGCGGGAAACTACTTCGGGGAAGGCATCAAAAAATTAATACCCCGGTTCACCACCTGCATTGAGAGGAATGGTGACTATGTCGAAAAATAGCTTACATATGTACTAATGTAACCAGGTAATTTTTTTGTTCAAATAAAAATTTTTGTAACCTACAAAAATTCAGTACACTTACTTACTGGGCAGGCCTCGTATATGTGGGAGGTTATAAGGTTATTTTACTATGTGTGTGTGTGTGTGTGTGTGTGTGTGTGTGCGCGCGCGCGTTTGTTTTATGACAAAATGGAATTATTATAAACTATGATTAGACATTAGAAAATAGTGTATAATAAATAGAATGTTTTGAAGGATACTTTGTAACTAAATTTTAATACTGTTGTTAAGTATGCTCAGTATTTTATCAAGTCATTTTTATAAGGGAGGGGGTGATAAGTTATTTCAGGAGTATACTGTACTAATATAAAAAAACATTCAGTCTCTCTCTCCGCCGATTTGATAGTGTGATGGATGCAAGAAATTATATCTATTTTAATTGAAGAAAATTATGAGAAAAATGCGAGCTTGTTGGCAAAAGGGTAACCCAGGTAGAAGAAATACAGTTACAGGTTGAGTTCATGAATGCTTGTTAGCATTGTCTACCCCTTCTTCTCACAGGGGAAGATTTGAACGAACAATTAGAAGCCATTCCTTCAAGAACAGTCTGTGGTAGACATTCAAGCCAGAACACTTGTTTTTTGCTCTCTTAGAATCAGTGGCAGTATAAGTTAGAACATTTATTCTAGATAAACAATTGATCTATTAAGCATAACAGCTGTGATATTGTAAAATATTTAAATATCTTTAAAGATAATAAATTTAATTTAATCTACCAGTGTTTTCTTAATTATTCTTAGTAGTTCTCTCTCTTAAAACTTACAAACACAAGCCCCTTTACAAAACCGCTCACGCCACAAGCTACCACACACTACAAGTCAACACACCAATCATATTTCAATGGACTGACCATAATTTTATTATCTTATCCTTAACAGAATATCAAGGTAACTGTGATTTTTTATTTTTGAGAAATTTGTTCAAAAAACTAACCCATGAAATACTACTCATACATTCAGACCGAGATACACATTAAAATATGCAAAATATGTTATACATAATTGCTGAATCGATTATGACTTAATGATTGTATATAGTTAAACCGTTATACAAAAGGATACTATTTTTACATTTAAAACAAAGTATAAGGAGGGTCATATTTTTATAAATGAAAATAATGGAATAAAATTGAAATGTTTGCAGGGTCTGAAAAAAATAAAAAAAAATAGAGAAAAGAGAGATTGTATAAATTTTCAGTTTTTCAGAACGGACGAAGTAGAGATACTATGGGATCTGCCATTTCCAGAGAGTATGTTTATAAGGCAGGTAGAATTTTGATAAGGATAAAAGAAAAGTTGGGAGTGTTGAAAGCGCGACTACCGAAGATACACAAGACCCGAAAGAGAAGAAGAAGAAGAAGTGTACAACTAGAAAAAGTGAAATGAAAAGAGAGAAAAGAATTGAGACAGTAGAAGAGAGTCAGTAAGTTGTTTTACATTTATATACAGAGAAATGTGAATAGGAAAGGATAAGGGGGAGGGCGGATAACATGGGTTAGATAGTAAAGGACAGAGAAACAGTACGGTAGAAGGGAAAAAGAAGCGTTAACATTCCAGAGGCGTGCGGTCGTACAGTGGAAGGTTGGGGTTTATACTATGGACTGTAGAAAGTACCATGGACTGGGGCAAACAAACCCCCCTGGGATCAAGTCTGCTGCAGGCAGTGAGTGAAAATTGGTGAACTGATTACAGGAGAAAACCACCTCCAACTACTAATACACTCATACAAACATACACTCACATACGCATACACACACACACACACACACTTCACAAACAATTTTCACATCCAGTTGAAGTAAACAAAAGATTTACTTAAACTAAAATCAAGTTCACACTATAATAAACTAAATCTTACACTAAATTTTCATTACTTTATACGATTAAATGAAGAAAACGGCAAAAACAAATTGGAGAAAAATGGTTATTGTTTGCAAATTTTAAATAAAGTGTAAAGCTAGGAGAGATGACGCACATTTCAAAGTTATGCCCTGTATCAAAATATAGGAGATATATTAAAGAGATAATGCTTATAAAATATATGTCAACTACTATTATCTACAAAAAAATGTTATTTTTCAAAATAAAGACAATCTCATTTATTCCAGAAACAAAATAGAAATAAGGTAAAGCTAGGAGAGATGACGAGGTAGGAGAGAAGACGCAGGCTTTACTTCTCTTGTTTGCCACCACGTGGACACCACGTGACATCATGGAAGTTAGTCCAGGAGTAGAGAGATCAGAAGTGAACATATTGTAAAATTCTTCAGTAATTTTGTGTGTTCTTCTGTGTTCTAGGAACATTTATACGCATCAGCGTGTGTTTTCATAACGTGAATTTTCATAACGCTTAGTAAATTTTTTTGTATACTATATTAATTGCAATTGAAATGAAAGATTTCCAGCTGTCGTTAAAGTTGGACTCGTAGACATAGTGTTTACCAAGCTTCATGTCGATCAGCCATGATACCTTCACAGAGGATAGGTCTCCTACCTATGGTGCGTCATCTATCCTACCATTGTAGAAGAAACGGCCAAATGTAGTACATTTGTATTTTGTTTATGGAATAAATGAGAATGTCTTTATTTTGAAAAATAACATTTTTTTGCAGATAATAGTAGTTGACATACGATTTATAAGAATTACCTCTTTAATATATCTCTTATATTTTGATACAGAGCATAACTTTGAAATGTGCGTCATCTCTCCTAGCTTTACCCTACACTACATTTTGGCCGTCTCTCCTACTATTGTAGGATAGATGACGCACCATAGGTAGGAGACCTCTCCTCTGGAAGGTAACATAGCTAATCGACATGAAACTTGGTAAACACTACGTCTATGAGCCCAACTTTAACTACAGCTGGAAATCTTTCATTTCAATTGCAATTAATCTAGTATATAAAAAAGAAAAACAATTTACTAAAACGTTATGAAAATTCAGGTATTCACCAGATATAACTGAAGCATATAAATGTTCGTAGAACACAGAAGAACACACAAAATAACTGAAGAATTTTGCAATACGTTCCCTTCTGATCTCTCTAACTTCCATGACGCCACGTAGTGGCAAACAAGAGAAGTAAAGCCTGCGTCTTCTCTCCTAACCCCGTCATCACCCTAGCTTTACCCATAAACAATAAAAAAAAACATTCTAATTTCCATGTGGATTATATATTAATGCCAGTAGCCAGTTTGTCTAAATCAGTTGTAACCACGTGAGCGATAGAAATAACCAAAATTTATCTGGCAATAAATTATAATATATAAAAAAAATTGGTGTAAAACACATATTATACAGACGACTTTCTCTAACTGCATTTACGTAATACAATTTAATTAAAAAATTTTCTTTACAATTGCAATGTTTACAAAACCTTTAGCTATGAATATATGTATACCTGAGAGTGCCTTGTGTGGCAGCGCTCTCGATCTCAACGAACAAAGCTTATAATGACAGATTAAAGTTAAATCGAACTATCAGGATATCAAAATTAAAGTCAATTTTTCCCAGTAAAATGTTTATAAATAGAAGTGATAGACTGATATCTGTAGAATGCATTCCAAATTTAAAGAAAATCGGTCTAGCAGTTTTTGAGAAAAATTAAAAAAAAAATCAAGTATTAATTCTATAAAATTGCAGAATTACCGGAATTGCAGACTTAAAGATTGCGATTGTCTTCTAATTTATAGCTCTGTGGTAGCGCGTTGGACTAATAAAACGGAAGTCCCGGGTTCGGGTGCACTTATATTTTCTATTCCTAGGTGCCTCTACAGCATAATAGGTCTTTCAGGTTGCAGTGCAATATCCTCTGTAACAATATGTCTATCTAGATATTTAATATTGTAGGTAATAAAATCATAGTTGCGTTTTAGACCGGGGCTTTAACCATGTATTTTTTTCCTTAATCCTACATCCTGAAGCAGGGAAGTATACGCGAGCGAACGCGGAGTTCCTGTCGGCCATCTGCTCGGGGTATTATTCCTGTCACAAACTTATATAGGAAAAAACATGAATATACCATTCTACTCACAATTTTCCAAATGCTTACAAATCATAGAAATATACATATTATATAATCATATTTAAGAGAGTTTATTATTTTGTAAGGCAGAAATAAGCTGCCGTGCTAATAAAGGTATTTTTTTTTTTTTATTTTAGAGTCAGAGAGGTAATTTTTTTTATTAACAATGTTTATGACTGATGGAACAACCTGATTAACAACAACTTCCAATGCCTGGGTAAACTTAATAACCTAGGCAGGAGGAACAAAGTTAACCTTTTGGTGGGTGCCGGAGCATGTTGGCATTGAAGGGAATGCCCTGGCCAAGAAAAGCGCTACGACCCCGCTCCTAGGACAGGAACCTTTTTGTGGGGTCAGCGGCCAGTTTCTGTTGGAGGAACTTAGGAAGGAGGAAGAGACGAGGAGATCTCAACTCTGATACTCCCTTCCCAGTTTGCGGCAGGCTAAGATCTGCTTGGGAAATTATAACCAACAGAGATCGGAGGCCTGCATCGGATTGAGAAGAACAAGTTCCGCGGGTTTCCTCACGGGGCATTGCCGACTTAGAGGGCACCTGGTGAAGCTGGGTTTGGAAAGTGACAGCTCATGCTAATTCTGTGGGGAGCTGGAGGAAACTCCACTACATCTCCTAACAGACTGCGAGGCTGCCACTCAGAGAAGATTCAAGAATCTGGGTAGCTATGAGATGGAGGAGGGGGATATACCCTCTCTAGAGCCCGTCAGGGTATTTGGATCTTCAGAGGTTTTGTAGAACGGATGTTAAGAGAAGGGGGCATAGCACAATAGATCGAAAAGGGTCGCGGTGCATTGGCCACCCCTTAAAAAAAAAAAACAACTTCCATTGAAATGAGATATAACCTCAAGTCCACTATGTCAATTAATTATAGTCAGGCAAATCCCTGATTAACTGAGTAAATAATTAACCCAGCTGAAATCGGTTTCTATTAAGTACGAACTAGGAAGTGCTATCCAAAATAACTTTACCTGATCCAAACGCCTAGAAATACTTTTTTGGACATTTATTTTTCTATCCATTGCTTCTGATGTGATTCACTCCAAAATATTTTATACAACACTTTGTTTTCCTTCTATAACCACCTAGAACTGGTTTTGGAGGAACGTGGTCCCCCATAATGCGATTTTCTTTTATGACTACCGCTGTTTTCGTTACCTCCCACAAAAAGCCTCCAAAAATTAATTTTTCCCGGAAAAAGAAATCGTTGGAAGATTTTCATGAATATCGCGAAAAAATTAATAAATTAAAAAAAATAAATTCAACAATTTAGTTTTCAATCATAAATAGTAAACACCTTGAAATGTCCTTTTCAATGGTGATAGCAGGTGATTAAAATGATAAGTTTACGCTTCATGCAAATTTCTTTTCTGAATTAGGACGTTCACCCACTTCACTTGAAATATTTAAGGAATCTCATAATATGTATTTCCGGTCGAATTCAATTTCAATCAAATTGGATACGATCTAGTTCTTCAGCAGAAAGTGTAACTAAAAAATAATAATGAAAATATAAAAATGACTGCTGAAGTAACTAAATTATAATCGATATAAGTTTGAAGATAGTTGGTAGACCGCTACTTTCAGAATACAAAGCCTGTTACCCGTCCTGCCATAGTTATATCTGATTATTGCTTCGCAAAACTAATATCGCAGCGCCTTCTAACCATACTATGATCTATGTAGCATAAGTGCTCTCATATTAATGTCGCGAACAATGTTGAGAGAACAAGTTACTAACTTATCTTTGGCTCCCCACCACCACTACCCCATTCCGCCCCTTCCTTTTAGCTAAAGATTACTTCCTAAGTGAAAATTTAAAGCAATATTATTACATACTAATACTTAGGAAAGCTGTATGCTATATTCTCATAAAACATGACAACATACTTCTGTTAGATATATCACCCACATTCTTTAAAGTCTGTCAATACTTAATTACGTTTAGAAACTGAATATTCTCTTAGATGTGTACAGCTTATAGAACTTTAAACCACATTTCATATATAACATATTTCGTTATCACTATTGAATTACATATAAATAGTAAATGTTCTCTCACTAAGGTCTCACTTGATTCCCAAATAATTTCACAACTTTTGATTTGTTCTCATGGTCTGAATAATGCTGAAGCTTAATATTACCAAGTAATTTTCAATTAACATTGGTAAAAACCTTGGACTTAAACCGCAATGTTTTAGGGACCGATTTAGGCAAAGAAATAAGGCTACTGTACCAGTTACTTAAATGGCACTTTTGAACTTTATCCAAAGGGATGTTTGAAAATATTTTTGTTCAATCCAAAAATAAGTATTTTATTTACTCATTCTAAGTAAATACGAACAAATATATTAAGTGAAAGTTCTGGATGTGCGTGTTTGTTTGTCTGTAATTTAAACAGAATATCTCAACAAAAAAAACTCACAAGAACCCGCAAACATGATATATCGTTCAAGTAGAAGGCATTACAATATTAAGATTTCGGTCAAAATCCATCAACCGGAAATGACGACGTTAATAATTAGCCTCGTTTTTTTTTCGTAATCTGTTGCAATTGTCTTAAAATTGGCGTAGAGATTTCTTTAGATTACGCACACTATCTACACAATTAAAAGACTATCATCAGAGACATTTTCCGTGGTAGCCTGCTTCATTTTGTGGTTATCGACCGGTTTCGGGCGTTCGCCCATCTTCAGGATGCGTTTTTCAGACAGTGTGCCAACACAGACTCGTACAGAGACTTAGCTTCACACTAACTGAGGTGTGTTTTTAAATACTAAACTCTTAAACTAGGTAAAGGGATGTGGCCAGATGGGTGGGAAAACACGTGTTTGGGTTGTTAAAGAGCAAATTCTTTTCTTACAGTGGACGCGGGGGTCTAATCTTTAAACTCTGTTGTTGGAAGGAGACTTACTTCACAATTAACTAACCAAAATATTAAGAATATACAAAAAATAAAAAATAAGATACACAAAATAAATCTAAATAAAATTAAACAACGATTAAACTAACACTTTAAAATTCATTCATTCGTTTAAAACTGAACGATTTTTTATATAATTAAGTTAAGTTTTCCAGTTCCAAAGAATTAAGAAACTCCAGTCACTCTTTCACTTTTTCACGCAGCCCTCACATCCTCGCAAGCATGTATACCTAATTATGTTTTCTTATATAATTAAGTTTTTATTATGCATCCCACAAACTATGTCACATCATCTCTCACATACATCATCCAAATACGCACTTTTTTTTTTTTTTTTTTTTTAAATATATATATATGTAAACTAGTAAAGTTATATGTACATAGTAGATTTAAAACTAAACCTAACCTTAAAATCTATTTAAGAACTATTTGTTGCGTGTGTAATTGTGTTTCTGTTGCTATTGTGGGAAGAGTGTTCTGAATAATGGTTCACTAGCAAATTTTGTCTGTTCATTTATTAAGATTTTGTATATATATATATATATATATATATAAGCGGAAAACACAAAACTTAATAAATGAGCAGACAAAATTTGCTAGTGAACCATTATTCAGAACACTCTGACAAAATTTGCTGACATTTTCCGTGGTAGCCTGCTTCATTTTGTGGTCATCAACCGGTTTCGGGCGTTCGCCCATCTTCGGGATGCGTTTTTCAGGCAGTGTAATAACACAGATTTGCACAGAGCAAATACAGTTTATACACTCACGTGCGCCTTACAAAGTAGGTTTTTGAGTTTTTTTTTTAGAATCTTCGCGAAAACGTTTATAATGATTTCATTTAACTTAGTAACAGATATAAAACAATTATTTCAAACATTTTCCCCCCCAAAAAGTTGATTGATTGGATAGTTGTGCAGAATTTGTGGCGTTTAAATTTCAAATGTTATTTGCAGTTGGTTCAGTTTTTTTTTGGTGCGCTCTATTGGGCTAGAATATAATCACTTCTCTACTTGCCAAGGTATGATAAGTACTTAGTTACTTATCCACTTAACGCCCCTATATTTACACAAAATTTGCTATTTTGATATAATTGACTAACAAAAGTAAGAGAAAGTTGTGTGAGTGTTTCACACCAGATTGTTTTTGTACTTTCTCTTACTCCCAGTAAGAGGAAGTATTGTAATCGTATCAAATTTTCGATATCGAGTTTTCACCGGAAATATCCGTTTTGAGCTCCCCTGAGTCCAAAAAAGTGGTTTTTAGCAAATGTGTGTGTGTGTGTATTTGTATGTTTGTGAACAGCATAGCTCAAAAACGAAAAACCGTAGAAAGTTGAAACTTGATATTCCGTTTAGCTATCACCATGGGATCTGACAGTAAGTTATCTGTCAAAATTCCTCAACCGGAAGTACCACTCTAATAGTTTTTTTGTTTTTTACGTTTTTGCAATTTTCACAAAAATGGCTCCGACGAATTTCTTTAAACTTGTTTTTATCAACTACATATACAAAGAGCTATAACTTTTATTTGCAACATTTCTCCGGGAAAATTTATTTAAGGGTTTGGGGGGGAGGGTGGGGTTAGGTTTTCATTTAAAGTGCTATTTCAGTTTATTAGACAATTCTGCCTTCAGTTAATTAGAATTAAATATGTTGTTGAAGTTCCGAGTTTGGAAAAAATCGGATAACCGGAAGTGCGTTTATTTTAACACTTTACTAAATGATTTCTTAACTTTTTCGCGATTTTCACAAAAATGGCTCCGACGATTTTCTTTAAACTTCGTATATAAACAAAACATGCAAAGATCTACATCTTATAATTAAAAAAGTTTCTCTGGTGAAATTCATTTAAGGGCACTTTTAGGGGAGGGGTGAGGATTTCCTCTAAATTGCTATCATAGTTGATTGTACAATTCTATCATTCAAACAAAATTAATTAGAAATAAATAGATGGCCAAAATTGCCGAGTTTTAAGAAAATTAGTAAACCGGAAGTATGCTTTTACTGAACTGTTTTTTTTCAATTTTCGACGAATTTCGTCGAAGTTTGGTACACAGACTATAACATTTGTCAATTACAATTTTGAGAACAGGAGTAAGAGAAAGTTGTTTGAGTGTTTCACACCAAAATTTTTTTTTTTTTTACTTTCTTTGACTCCAAGAAAAAGGTGAACAGAATATCTCACTAGAGCGGAAAATCACAGAAAGCTCTTATTCCGTTTAGATAACTACCATCGCATCTGACACAAAGTATTCCGTGCAAAATACAAACTTTACAGAATCGACTTTAGTAAGTTTTTTTTCGATTATACGCGATATACTCCTTATGATTTTCTTCAAACTTTGTATACTATCAGTCTATACACATAAATGCCTATCACTTTTATTTGAAAAAGTTTCCCGGGAAATCTATATTTTTGGAGGGTTCTGGGGGGAAACAGTAGCGTTATGCTTACCTCTAAAGTATTACTTCAGAGTACAAATATATGGTTCTGCCACCTATATAATATTCATTAGAGGCATTGTTAGGTTTTCAAAACTTGAAGACAATCTGTTAAACGGGAGTGCAAGTTTACTGAAGGTTTTGAGGTTTTTTGAATTTTCTCGAAAACTGCTGCAACGATTTCATGTAATATGTAATAATAACTAACAGGTAGAGGCCAAAAGTTCGCTCATTACGATCACTTTTATACGGACGGACCAAAAAGTGCGGATGTTGTGGGATGCTCAGTCTATCATCAACAGTCGGATTACAATACAAACTTAATCACACAGCCTCCATATTCACAGCTGAACTAATAGCTATAAATAAGTGTTTATATAACATTCAGTATTCCAATATAAAGCAGTCTCTCATCATGATTGAAAGTAAAAGCGTTTTACAGAGACTGAAACATACAGGTAGGTAATGACCCTTCTTTCCTAATTCTGGACACTATAAATATGATAAAGAAGTTGACCACCAATGGTGGATCGGTCTGATTAATATGGGTGAAGGGTCATTGTGGGTTCTTAGGAAACGAAAAACCTGATTCCGGGAAACGAAAATGGCTGCTCTAATGCAAGTTCCGTACATCAATATTGTAACGTTTTTCACTCTAAACTGGCTACTGCAACTAGTTATAAGTGGGTTCGTATAGATAAAATACTCTAAACTTCAATACAGAAAACACCAATTTATTGTTACAAAATACAAAACTTGATAATAATTAATTCACAGTTTAAACCACAAAAGTTCACTTTGTTCACTTTTTATACACTTTACACAAACGTACACTTCGTTTGTAACTAGAAAACTCTGCAAAATTCTCTGCGGTCTCACTATTTATACCGGTGGAGAATCTTCTCAATCCTTCCATATAGAACTAGAGCGCGTCGTCAGCGCTTCCTAGCGGCCACTAAGAATACTTGAAGTATCTACTTCCTCTCCTAGATGGCACCACTGGCTGCGTTAAAAAATATTATCTACATCTGATATTAAAAACCATTATAAAATGTTATGCCTATCATAGATGGGAAGAATGGTATACAAAATCATCAAAACCGATAAGGTAAATTTTACAGATCCCCGAACAAACTGGTATACCCGGAAAACCCCTGGTTCCACAATTATTCCGAAAATAGAAAATTTTACACTACAATAAACAGGCTTAGATTTAATCATAACTATTTACCGCATCACCTAGCCTCGCATAGGCTAGGTCACAATTGACCCATTCTGCTCTTGTGATCAAGTATCCGTAGCCGACTCTAACCACATAATATTAGCCTATATTAGCGAAAAATACACACACGATAGAGATCAGCTGTGGAAGGCGTTAGTACAGACTAATTGTCCACTACTACCAAATTTACACACCATTTTGGCACACAATAAAGACGATATATATTTGGAATTGTACAGGTACATAAAGACGAACAATACTAATGCAATAGACAATATAATACACTAATATCCATACACCCACCCAATACACAAACAAAATAGACAAATTTTCCACCAAAATTTGTCAACGTCCGAAACAATAATAATGGCTATCTGTATAAATACAGAATGCCAGAAAAAAAAAAAACCACTACACAGGTAAAACCAATCACTTTTATTTGCAACATTTTTTTGTTGTTGAACAAATTGTTTTTAGAAGATTCTGAGGAATCAGAGACGTTAAAATACAAATGTGCTTTTGCTTGTTCAATATTATTAGCGCTCCCTACAATGTAATCATTCTCTTAGTAAGTTGTTATTGGTGGATTGTGCTTACGTTAGGACAAATGAGTAAAATTTGGAATTTCGTATTTACTATTAATTAGCAAAAGTCAATAATGCAACATAATGTATATACGATTGCAATTATCAATATAATATACATGTATGATTCTATAAGATAATAATAATAGTACTAATAATAATGTATTGCATATACCTGGCTTTTCATTGGATCTGTATTCACTTGGCACATATATGTACCCCGATCTTCACGGCGAACACCTCTCATATTTAGTGTCCAAGTGTTGTCATCATTATGTGTGACAGACAGCCGGGCGTTGTTGGTTATCACATGTTCATGTATCGCCAGGATGGCCTTTGTGTCCGCCTTGATCCAGGCTACCTACTCATTGAGGCAATAACACGCCCCAAACAATAATCACAATAATCAATTTTTAAATATTAATATTTTTTAATTTACTAAAAAAAAAAAAAAAAAAAAAGAATTATATATAATTCATTATCTTTTTTTTTAAACAACTAATTTAATTAACAAAAAAATCCACCTTATTTATTAAGGGGTACATAACACACGTGCACAATCAGCTAACGACAAAGTACAAAACATAAATAAAAAAAAGAATAGAAAGTTGGTATGAACATGCAGTTACAGAAAGAAAAGAAAAGAAAATAAATAGAGTATAAAATTAAAGGCACACCATATAGTTTTTTTTTTTTTTTTTTATTAAAAGTACATGACAAGTTTGTAGGACAACACTGTGAATTGTTAAAAGGAAAAAAAAAACAGAAAGAGTATATTTATAATTTGTAATTTTAGTTGGTAGCCCTGTATTTTACTTGTAAAAGACACGCAAGGTGTTCGTGTTGGTAAAGATATTGTCGCAATCGTTTAATGAGATAAACAGCACACACAAACTAATGCGGTAGTTTTGGAATCAACAAGAGGGAATTAACCTGTGTGAAATAACTTTTAATTCTATACTGTCATTTTACCTGGTGCTCCAGTTAAGTTTTTTTTTTTTTATCATTTTATTTTTTATGAATACTTTATTTAAAAAAAAGAAAAGAAAAAAAGTTCACTTTATTTTGTTATATTCTTATTTCCGCTTAAAATTCAGAAAACGAATTTCCTGTTTTGATGTTTCAATTTATTTAGGTTCAAAGACTTTTTTGTTCTTGTAATTTTTTTTATTTTATTTTTTTAATTAGTAATTTATTAACTTATTTATATTTCACCTAAAAATAAAAATAAAAAAACAAAAAACAAATACAGAGCTGCTATCAGGATATACGAGTTCACTTCCTGTCTGCATTGTTTCATATAGCCTGTGCAAGACTGAAGAGGATAACACAAGGCAGTCAAAAGTTTGGCCTACAAAGCGACACCTAATAAAAAACATTTTGAGAGCAGTCCAGTTACCCGCGAGTCAATAGCCAGTAATTCCTGAACACAACAAACTGGTTATACGATGCAATGAAATGATACTAAATATGTGAAGGCTTGTATGATATTTTCTCTCTTAAGTGCCCAGTTTCTCATCTCGCAATATTCTCATGGTTCTGTAACCGTTACGAGTAAAAAACTACAACTTCGTTCTTCAGTCTTTTCTAGAGTTTCTTCCAGATTTACTTATTTTTGCCCAAGATCTTCATTCTTCTTCAGTTACTCCAGTACTCCATTTCCTACTTTGGAACTCCTACTTGGTACTACAGATAGAGCCTAAATAATTTCTTTCCAAAATAATTTTTGTTTAAAATCTAGGTTTTGCCAATATAAACCCAATTAGTCTCAAAATGTTTATAAATGCAAGGATATTATGAGTATAATGTCGAAAGTTATGAAGGTTTCTGGAAAAAACACCTTCACGCAGCTATTCTTTGATTTTATTTCTTCACCTTTTTTTGGTTATTACCGCTAGGTAAATATGAAGTGTTAACAACATGTTAATCTTAATGATTCCAAATAATCAATACACATTCTTTTGTTTTGTCCAAACATTGTGCCTTATTATGTCCTTTGTCTTCTTTCATTGCTTTCTTTTAACCAAACATTTGGAAGTTTTTCTACATCTGATCCTCATCTGAACCAATAAAACTTCCAAAATCCTTTTCAAACACAATATTAGTCATGCAAAGCACCTGGTCAACGGAAAATAAAAAGTGGAAATTGCTTTTTTTTTTGGTATATAAAATTGCATAACATCTGCTGAGGCATACTTCACTCAAAAGAAAACTTTTTCAGTTCAAACCTCAAATCATTCCCAGAATATAATCTTTTAAAAAGCGCAACAAGAGAAACAAGCAATCTGTTCATCTTGGCCAAACCCTTTGCTTTCCAAAGCTTCTGTGGGGCCGTATACCTACCTCAAAGAAAACCGGGTATAGAACAAAAATCCAAATTTAGTTCTGTTCCTCATAGTTTTCACAATGTTTAAGAAATTCAGACAATAATCTTAAAGGAGAATAGCGTAAGATCTTCCACAGACACTTTTTCCGAAGGCAAGAATTTAATGCCTTCAACATATCCGATACATAGGCCGAACCGATACAAAACTCTTCTGAATTTGAATTTCATACACGATCATCCAAAATACAACAGAGAATAGCATTAACATCAGCTTAGAAAACAGTGGACCATTCATCGTGATCTCTTTTGTTCTTAAAATAGATCAGTTCCATCCATCTAAAGCCATCTATGAAATACCTAAGGTAAAACACTTGCGTTTACAGAGTCAATTGTGTTAACAGTTCCTTGAAGTATAATCTAATGCAGAAAGAATGAATAAAAACATGAATCTTTAACATTCTATTCAGAAGAAAATCTGTAAAAAAAAGGACATTTAAAACTATCTCGCAAAGTGATAGTCTAACTAACATACAAATCATGAAAGTAGTATAAATAAGAATGACTAAGAACTTTTAAAATATGCAAAAGTTAATTACTGATATCAAAGTTACAAAGATAATGTATTCCCTTATAACTACAACACTATTTAATTGGGTCACATCAGATGTTTTTATTGTACGCCCAGTTTCAAATAAAGAACTAATGCAGATCAGTGGTTATCAAAGTCGAGTCTGTAAATATTCTAGGTAGGAATACATTTATTTTTATTAAAGAATTTGAAGGAAAGTTTTGAAACACATTCTATAATATTGTTGTCTCAAGCGGAAAATTTTCCTGTATTTTTTGCGATCATTGGCTCACGGTGCTTCAAAGAGCACTAGCCAGCCTCGAGATTTACAAACTACACTGTTCTTCACCGGTCAGTGAGCTGTAGAGGCTCTTATAGCGAGCAGATCTATAGCATAAATAATATATTTGTAGAAAGATAATCTGTACATTGCTGGACGCGAACTCGGGAACTTCATGATTTTATTTGAGCTGGCTACCTTTAAGCTAATCCCACTCTTCCCGGTTACTAATCTGTCAGAATGATTAGCTCATTGTTATTATCCGCACGCATTAGTTGGAAAAATGTTTACAGTGATGGCCCAGGTATTCGAGTTTTGTTTAGATGTTCATGCCGTGCACATGGAAAATGTTATGAAACACTTAATATCGATTCCCATTACTTATTTGTGTAAACAAGCAATTTGTGCTCTTTATGACATGAAATTATTAAGAACAGTTTGTTTATAGAGCGCCAGAGCTCAGATTGAAAAATCGAAACATTAATCTACCACTAAACACTTTTAAGCATACACACACAGTTACGTATTTCACATCAATTAAGAAGAAATGAAGTATTACATATAACATATTAATGGCAATCAGTATAGGATAATATTATTTAATTTGTTTATCGTATTCATAACTCTAATTCGAATAACTAATATCCTCGACTCCATTAGAATACAACAGACATATTGATTATCTGATTGAGAACCAACACATCTCATCTAATATAGAACAGTATTAGATACAGTAAGATTTAGAAACATTGATCAAGACTCTAGATATAAATTTGAAAATCTTCAAGTATTAATAACAAAATCCTCAGTTCATTGTAACTGAGATTATAAACTCTCACATTATCTATCTGAGTCACATAAAACTGAAATTTTATTTTTGTTTTAATCAAAATTCATAAAAAGAAATGTATTAAAAAATGAAAAAAGATAAAACATTAAAATTTCATTAATTTAATAAAATCTAAAATATTGTAACGCTAAATTTGAAATTACAAATAATATTTCTTAGAATTTGTTTTTTTATCTCATATTGAGTAAATTATTAATTAGTTATAATAATTTAATGTGGTTAATTAAAAATTAAAAAACAGATAATTAGCTATTGATTATCGATTCGGTCTAGAATTTATTCCAACACTAATGCATAAAAAGGCTGGCCTATATGGATTCAAATCTGATGAATGGTCCATTGACAAATCACAACCCTTATTTTTTTATATTTTAAAAAATTATTGTACTATGTTAGAAAGTATCATACCTCATAAAAATCTTGCAGGCAGCATGCAATTTAAGAATGAACACATTCTACACACAAAATGAAATAAACATTCTCTTTTACTAATACATTAAACATAGAAAAAAACAAGTTTAGTACTCTAAAAAGATGTAACGTTTTCTGTTGATTTTATGTAATAACAAAAAAGACCGAATTAGTAATATTAGAATGATTGAGAATATATTCTGATTTTCCCATCGGGGCAAAATCTCAACAGATTACAGTTCTTAAATTCTTGTTAAATCTACTTCAGTAATTATAATGTAAACAACAGTTATATTTGACCGTTGTTAAATAAACAAGCAAAATATTAGTTGGCTGAAGCGAATGAAAAAACTTTTTATTTTTAAAATGTTTATTCGACATTTCGGACACCTTTGGTGTCCTTCCTCAAGAACTCAAAACAAAAAAATACGGAAATACAGTAATTTGTATGATAAAAATTAAAACTTATCATGATTAAACAATATTAAAACGATAGATACCTGTTAAGGACGAATGGAGAGTTAAATGTTAGAGGAGGTTATTGTTTGGTTATGTACCTTAATCTTAATGGGGGAAATTTACAAGTTGGGAAATATGAAGAGTGGTAGAAATGAAAAACAAATCAATTAGTAGTTATAAGAGAAATAAATGAATGTATATAAACTAGAAAATAAGTGGAAAGTTTTGAGGAAGCGGAAAATGTTATTGTAAGAAGAGGTAATGATGTCCTTGTCTTTTTTGTAGTTGATGGAGTTAGGGTTGAGGTTAATGTGGATGGATTCAGAAAGTAGTCCCTTCAGGTAGTTGGTATGGGTGGTTAGGACAGAAGCATTTCGGAAATCAAAGGAATGGGCAAGCAAGGATGAGTGCATGTTTTGTGAGGGCTGTAATGTCAATTTTTTTGTTAGTTAGTGCAGTTCATGTTGCCTAAGTCTGTTTCGTAGTTATTGTTTGATTCACCAATGTAATATGCGTTACAGTTTGGTGCAGTGCAAAGTATGCTAGAAACAGAATTCATTTGGTCATAAGTTTCAATGGGGTCTTTGAGATTAGAGAACAGTTTGCTGAGTTTATTGGAGGAGTAGAGACCAGATTGGAGATTAGGAATGATAGACTTTAGAATATGAATGATTTTGTATGAAATGGTATTTGTGTAGATGAAAGAACGGAATATAGATGGTTCAGGCATGGAATGGCTGGTGGTTTTTAAGGGTTGTTTTTTTAGTTTATGGAAAGTTTTGAGGATGAGGTTGCGATGGATGCCAGAAATATAAAAATATATTTTATTTGAAATTATCAAAATTAAGAAGAAAATTTAACATTCGCTGGCAAAAGGGACTATTCAGGTAGAAGACCACCATTGTTTTTAGAGTTCATAGAACTCGGTTAGCATTGTCTACCCCTTCTTCTTACAGGTGAAAATTTGAACTAGCAATTAGAAGGCATTCATTCAGGACAGTCTGAACCAGACATTCGACCAGCAAACATCAGTGCCAGTTTAAGCATTCACTTTAAGTAAAATCAATCTAACTATATTAATAAAGCTTTTTACATTCATTGCAAACAACTTGTAGTTGTTATTTTAAGAGAATATATTTATGGTTAACAGTGTGATCACTTGATTATTTCTTAATACTTCTATCTCTATCTCAAACGTACACATAAACCCTTTACTAAACCGCTCACACCACAATCTATCATTACCACAACAACACAACACACCAAATACATTTCAGGTAATGTGGATAATGATTTTGTAGTAGAATGTTGTGTATTTTATTTTTATTTTTTTTTTTTTGTTTGAGCAATGAACCTTACGGTTATTTGGTGTGCAGGTATATTTGGTTGATATTGTCGTTCTGGAATGGATTCTGCAGACAAGTTAATGGCTCGGTTATATAAGTTTTTGATGGAATTAATTTTATGATGTAAAAGGGCTGATTTGAAAGGAAATGTAGAAGTCTGCTGGAGTAAGTAGGTTTGCTGTACCTATTGTATGTGAATATTTGGTCCGGATGTCGTGTAAAAGAGTGTCTAGGAAAGAAATTTGGTTGTCTTGTTCTAGAATAAATTTTACATCTTTTGAGATAGATGTTTTAAGATCCTCTGAGTAAGAAAAAGATGATTTTTAGCAATTGGCCTGTGTGCGAAGTTTACGCATAAAATCCATCATCTGGAAAATGCATCTTTCCCAGTCGATTTTTTTTCCTGCAATTTTTTCGAAACCGGCTCCAACGGATTTTCTTTAAACTTCGTATACTATCTACATATAAAAAGTGCCTAATACTTTTAATTGAAGAATTTTCCAGAAAAATTTTATTTTTTGAGAGTTTTGGGGGGGGGCGGAGCGTTCCTTGTAAATCTACTTCAATATAATGTAAGATTATAACACCTATATTGCATGTGCACATTGTTAGAGTCAAATTTGAACATAAATCGTTTATCACAATTGGTTTTTACGTTTTTTGTTTTTTTGGGGGGGGGGGAGGATTCTCAAGAACGGTTAATATATCCTTTAAAACTTGCTCAACATCAACCCGATCACTTTAATAAAACACTTAAAAAAAAATATATATATATATACATATTACTTTCTCTTACTCCTAGTAGTAGGAAGTATTCTAATCGTGTCAAATTTTCGATATTGAGTTTTCACCGGAAATATCCGTTTTGAGGTCCCCTGAGTCCCAAAAATGTAGTTTTTAGCAAATGGTCTGTGTGAGTGTTTCTTGTGAGTGTGTGTATTTAAACAGCATAGCTCAAAAATGAAAAACCATAGAAAGTTGAAACTTGATATTACGTTTAGGTATCACCATAGGATCTGACGGTGCATTAAGTGTAAAAATTACTCAACCGGAAGTACCACTTTACTAGTTGGTTATTTTACGCTTGTTACGATTTCCTCAAAAATGGTTCCGACGATTTTCTTTAAACTTGCTGTATCAACTACACATACAAAGAGCTACAACTTTTATTTGAAACATTTCTCCGGGAAAATTCATTTAAGGGCACTTCTGGGGGAAGAGTGTGGTTAGATTTTCAGCTTAACTGCTATTTCAGTTTATTAGACAATTCTGTCATCTAAATAATGTTAATTAGAATTAAATATGTTGTTGAAATTCCGAGTTTGAAAAAAAATCTGATATCCGGAAGTACGTTTGTTTTAACATTTACTAAATAATTCTTTCACTATTTCGCGATTTTTTCAAAAATATCTCCGACGATTTTCTAGAAACTTCATATATAAACTAAAAATGCAAAAATCTACATCTTTTATTTAAGATATTTCCCTGGAAAAAATCATTTAAGGGCACTTTTAGGGGAGAGGTGGGGTTACAGCTTTCATAACGTGGCATGATACAATTCTATCATCCACACAAAATTAATTAGAAATAAATAGATGGTCAAAATTCCAAGTTTCGAGATAATTAGTAAGCCGGAAGTGCGCTTTTACTGAACAGCTTTTTCAGTTTTCGACGGATTTCGTTATATTTGGTACACTAACTATAACATTTGTCAATTTTATAATTTTGAGAACAGGAGTAAGAGAATGTTGTGTGAGTATTTCACACCAGATTTTTTTTAGGAATTGCACCGCAGTTGATACAATCTTAATGGCGCACTTTTCTGGTCTACAATATAATCATTATCTGTGTACTTGTCCCCACACACCTCTGTTTATATTACGTCAGATGAGTGATATATGGAGTTTAAAGAAAATTTTTGTCATGTTATGTTATGAACTATTTAGCGAGTCATTATGAAAAGGAAGGGAAAGGGAATAGCTAAGTGGTTAGCCTACTGGACTCCCACGCGGAGGATCCGGGTCGAGTCCAGTTGTGCTGCCCTTAGATATTTTTCTTCCTAGGAGTCTCTACAGCTCACTGTCCCGTGATGGACAGTGTTGTCTGTAACGAGAGAACACTATCCGGAGGCGGGCAGTGCACTGAGAAGGCTCCGAGCGCGAATGGCCATAGATGTTGACGTGCCTTAAATTAAAAAAAAAATACAAATAAACAATAAGAGATACTTGTGATGGATGCAAGAAGTATAACTATTTTATGTTCAAAATTATGAGAAAATACAAGATCGTTCGCAAAAAGGGTAACCCAGTTAAAAAAAAGTACAGTTACTGGGACAGTTCATCAACCTTGATGGCATTATACTACCCCCTTTCTTCTGACAGGGGAGAAACTGAAGGAACAAAGAGAAGGCATTCTTTCCAGGCCAGACTTGTTGTAGACACACCAAGGAGAACGCATCAGGACTGTGCCAGTTATAAGTTAAAACATAGTTTAGCATTTTATCTAGATAAATAATTGATTTATACATAATCGCTGTGATATTATAAAGCTATTCAAATTCACTTAGAGAATATATTTATTTTAAAAACAGTGGTGATTTCTTGATTATTACTAATATTTCTAACTCAAACATACTTACAAGCCTTTTTGCTAAACCGCTCACGCCACAACCAACTACCACCAATATACAACATACATACACGCAAACACATTTCATACTCATGTGAACGTTTCATACCAGTGTTTATATTAAATAAACCCAGATGTCATGAGACAAATAGAGGCATGCTCCATTGAAGCAAGAGCGATTAGTTTCGAACGCGAATTCGAATTTAATAATGTATTCTTGTACTCCAAGTAACATATCTGTCGGAACTGTCAGAGAAAATATAATTCATATTTGCTAAGCTATCCTAAAAAGCAAAGCTGCCAAAATTCCAATAGATATTCTGTTATTTTTGTATTAAGTGCTAGTATTTAACAAAGATCTAAATGGAAGAAATAGGGAGAAGATCCTTCGAAAATAAATAAATACTGAAATAACAGGAAGAACGTCCCAAGTTTTGATGTAAACAATTAAAAACTAAGTAAGAAATCCTATCACCTTAATTGCGCTGCATATTTATGAAGCAGTAAAAACTCAAGTAAAAGAAGAAGAAGAAGAATCAAGTTGTATGGAAATCATTCTTTAAAAAAAATAAATAAATAAATAATGGATTTAATACTTTAACAAAAATTGACATAATTTAAAAAATTATAAATGAATATACAAATTGTTTATAAAAAATTGATTTCTTTGTTTAATCTTTGTATATGAATTTGGGGTAGGGGTAGGTTAAAACATTTTTAATTAATTTAATGCACATATTGAATAAAAATGGTTACTTGTTGTAAAACTTTGTAACTTAGGAATATATTATGCGTATATTGACATATTCAGATAGAGACTAATGGACAAAATTGAACCAGTATGTGTATATGCGCTGGGCTATGTAGATCAGAGTGAGTGCTGGCTGCTTGTCACGGGGGCGAGGAGGGGTGTGACTTATTTGAATAGATACTGTTAATGATGATGTGAGATTCTATATGTCGACACATTTTCCATCAAAGGTTCTATTTACACTGTGATCTAAGAAACATGAAGCGTAATTACCGCATCTATATTTCCTTTCTAAATTATTTGCCACCTTCTACTAGGCATTTTATAGTATCTGTAAATTCATAGTACCTTTTATTATTTTTTAATCTTTCTTTAAAAAATATTTAAATATAATATTTAATTAGCTTTTTATTAGAATAGAATAGAATTGAAGAGAAATGTATTAATGTAAAAAAAAACATAAAATTTACATTAATTAATGAACTCTATATCTTTTAAGGAGAGTGGATGGGAAAACCGTGCCTTAATCTGTATTTTGTTTTGGAAATTCCAAGAGATTGTTATAACTGAGGGATAGGTTGATGGTGTCTGTTGTAAAATCATTTCCAATATATTTCTTTTTTTATTATTATTGTTGATAGAGAAAATTTTAGTGTTTTCCATGTCAAATTTATGTTTGTATTGTAATGCAATGTTTCGTTATTACTGTAGTCATGTCAGTCGGTTTTTTTAGTTTTGCAGTCGTATTTATGTTGGTATAGTCTAAACCAGGAATGTGCAACGTGATCTGGCCCTCGATGTGATTTTATCCGGCCCTTGCAACAATTTTCAAATCTTACTAAACTTGGCCCTCAGAAACATGAAGATATTTTAAATTGTATTTTAGTTATTTCACGAAGATTAAAAAAAAATTCTAAAAATAATATAATTTATACTTATTTATTTGTCGATCCATATCGCAAACTAACCAGGTACATTATATTATAAATTTTATTATATATATATATATATAATAAATAAGAACCGTAAAAATGATGGATATCAGTTCACATTCAATATATATGAGCATATATAATCCGGCCCGCGTTTTGATGTGATATTTGCTGTGTGATGTGTGTATAGGTAGCTTGTGGCGTGAGCGTCTTAGCGAAAAGGGCTTGTATGTATATACGGTTAAAAGATAGAAGCATTAAGAATAATTAAGAAAGCACCATGTTAACAATAAATATAATCTTTCAAATAATAACTACAAGTTAATTGATATTATAAACTTATTTAATATATTGTGAAACTGGCACAGATATTTAGAGAGCGATTCCTGAAGTAGTGTTTCGATGTTTCCACCTTGGTTTCTAGCACAAGTCTGTCTTTCCTTGTTGGAAGGTAGAGTACATCCTGTTCGAAGGAATGCTCTCTAACAAAGCAGTTGGCCAAGTCGCATTGTATTAAATTTTGTGCCTTTGTTTCCCTACTAGCAATGACCCCAATTTACAGTACCTGACACTAAAATACACTCTTCTTGAAGTTAAATTCACATTATAAAATATTCTAAATTATTTTTAAAAACTATTATTTTTCATTTCGTTCTTCCACTACAGCTGCCTGGCCTGAGGCCATGGCTAAGTTGCACATGCCTGATCTAAACGATCCTGAAGAAGGCAAATATTTGCCGAATATTGTAGATTGTTGTAGGGGATTATTGCACTGCGACCTGTAAGATCTGTTGTGCCACCCGGAGCCTTCTCCAATGCACAGCCGGCCTCCAAGCAGCGTTCTCTAGCTACAGACAACACTGCCCATCACCGAACATTGAGTTGTATTAATAGCTTCTTGCAAGCGTAAGCAAAAAATATGTTAGACACAACATATCGACAAAGTTTAATTAAGTGTTGTAACAATGTAAGAAAAGCTCATTACGTAATGTCCCTTATTAACAACTTATTAAATTCTTAAACGGTTAGAACTTGCCTTAAAGAAACACAACAAAACTGAAGGGTCAAAAATGACCTCGAAATTTTAGAGGTTTTATTAATTTACGCAATAGAATTATTGATTTCTAAACTAAAGGGGCCTAATTTTTCATTTATCTACTTTAGCGTGGGAAGAGAGTGACTGACTCACTGGGAAGTGAAGGTATTTGTATGTTGTCGGTTTGACAGGGTTACAAATAATGCGCCCTCCTTTACAATTACCGGCTCTTATATACATCGGCTGAACTTACCACCTCTCTTAAACTTCTCTTTCTAATTCCTCCTAGTTTGCCCCCTTACGAGCTTGAGAGGAAAAATAGCAGTGAATATAGGCTGGGAAAGATTTTAGCCCCATTTAATCATTATAGGGGTTTCCTATCGGTCGCAGAGAAGCTTAGAATGAATTTTTCATCATGATATGCTAATTCAAAATCTCATTTGAGCATTATAATTCCTCATCAGCACTATCAAACATGGAAACTTCATGAATTTAGAAATCAATATTTTGTAACATATTGAAGATGTTCGTACTGTTTATTGAAATATAAATTGTTTTACAATTCTGCGCTACAACAAATATCTGCGCAAGTTGAGATCTCTGCAACAGGATCCGAAGAGAGTTATCCAAAGCAGATAGAGAGAGAGAGAGACAGCCTCACACACTACTTTAGGCCAGACTAGTCTGGGAGAAACTGTTTAAATACAGCAATGTCAGCCATAGGAGAGAGTCTACCGACAGTCTTACAGCAGAGTTCACACGGCAGTCACAACGCGCCATCAAACTTTCTCTTTACCTCTCACTACCATATTATATATTTTAGTGTAAAGCCCAGGCAGTTTGTGCTACTTTTATTATATATATATAATGTTCACACATACTTCTAGTTTATTTATTTATACAACCCATTTTCTCTCCTTTTGAAACCCATCATATCTCTGAATATCAATCGTTTAATATTTAAAAAAATTCTGATATGATAAGACATACATTTCAAAATATTTGAAATTTTGACGAGAAGTTTAGATATTGTAATATATAAACAATGATGCTGGAATTACATGTACCTAGTAGCACTAAAATGTTATTGAAATCTAGAGCATCATAGACTCCCCTTAAAAAGTTTTAATTTAAAATGACAGGTTTAGGTTTGTACAATTTGGATTCCAAGTTAAAGAAAATAGTTGAAGGCGTTTACGTGAAAATTTCAACAAAAAACTCCTAAACCTACTTTGCAAAGTGGCAGTTTCGGTAAATCGTTAATTTTTTTCTAGCAATGTATTTAATCTAATTAATATTTTATGTATATATATATATAAAATACAACCATACATTCTATAGTAAGTGGCGCTTTAGAGGAAAATTTAAGCATTGTAGCTACCCCAAATACCTATAATATTATTATTATTTTTTTTTTTTCAAAAAATGTCATTAAACAGATGTTGACTTACGATATGTGTTGTATAATAAACGCGAATTAAAAAAAAAAAAATCGCCAACAACTAAACAAAAACTATTCAATAATATCGCATTTGACCGATTTTTAACTGAAACTTTCGTTTAAAATTTGGTTGTGGTACAAAACCTTATGTCTGCTTTCAGATTCCCGCGATTTTTTGTTTTTAAAATATTTTAAATACACATACACACACACACACACACACACACACAAAATCAGGCTTACTGAAAGATTTTTCTTTTTTTCGTATTTAGGGGACTTCAAAACATGAATTTTCGGTGAAAATTCAATTTCTAAAGTTTAAGACGATCGCAATAATTTTTCCGCTAACACAAACAGAAAGTAAAGAAATAAATGCTATTTAAAGAAGGCCGTAAATAGGAATGGAATGAGGTGAATAGCCAACAAAGAATTACTTAATTACAGACGAAGACGTTTAAGAAAAAAATTAATAATAATAAAAAAAAAAAAAAAAAGAAACAAGATGGAAATAACAATTAATTGCCAGACTTGTCAATCCAAAGTCTCATTAGCAAGTGTCAGTTATAAAATAAAGAGATCGATAGATGCAAATGAAATATATCTGAAGTAATTTGTATTCTCAAATATTGAATATAATATACTTGACTCAAAACAAAAACAAAAAAAAAGTCATCACCTCGTTAAATTTGGTATATGAAAAAAATAATTATTTATAATTATTTTTATTATTTTTTTTTTCAGGATTTCCGCAAATTATTTATTGAATAATTGATTGCTTAATGCCATGCTTTTAAGATCCTGGTTCTCGGAATACTAATAATATCTCAAAAAAGAAAGTACAATGATTGGAGACTAGGTTAACAGAAAAATATTCTAAGCGATATAATGGCGTTGATGGTTGGTGGCAGAGTCCTTGAGAACCTTTCTTTATAATATTAGTTAATAGTTTAGTATGGGCGTTATAAAACTTGGACGGATCTAGAACTGTATGTTGATGAAAGCAGATATCCCTACAAGATTGGTAAGAGAAGGTGCTTACGTCTCAGACTTATTGCTCCATCAAAATGCTTGACAATGTTTAACGCAATAATGTCGCCTTAATATACTTACAAATTGAATGATATCTGTTCAAGATAGGACATTTGGCAACCCTGTAGGATGCTATGTTCATCTTCGGGGGATGTAGCATTATTAAAGAAAGAGTAAGGGAACTTCTTCATTCTGAAGAAAACGTCGCAGAACAGGTACGATGCTCACATAAAACATCCTTTTCGTAACTGGAATTTCATTGTATCCAAAGAATTGGGTCAAAGAGTCTGTAGGTATTACATGTGTAGAAGGGGTTGGCATAGCGTTGCCTTAGATTTTAATTGTTTTGTACTATAATTATATTCAAGATCAGCTTCGTGTTGCATTCCATTGGAAATACCCAACGGATTATCTAATTAGAATTTCTGTTTTTAAAATCAACTCTTTTCATACTGAAATAACCTCAGGACATATATTTCCTGAAAAACTCATATTCGAAGATCTATTCAAGTTTCTGCTTGCGGCAATAAGAAAAAGAACAGAAGACGGATTCAGTGTGATGATGTCCTAAGTAAGAGTCCGTAGATATCTACGATGTATGATGCTTTGATGTATTATATTAAACATTGAATTGTACACATCAGCAACACAACATAGGCAAATTGCAACATAAGCAATTGTATACATAGGCAATAGCAACGCATTTTAACAAATAGGTACACAGTTTTTTGAGTAGTGCATCCTTTATTTATTGATGTTCCCAAGTTTACTCAAACTTGGTATTCCATTTAGGTAGCACTTGGTATTCCATCAACACGCAGATTGAGGGCCAAATCCATCAACCGGAAGTGCGCTTTTACTGAATATTTTTTCCAGTTTTTCGTGATTTTCTCAAAAACGGCTAGAATGATTTTCCTTACACTTCGTAGCATGCACATTTTTGAAAGTTCCTGTTCCGGTTTTGGATTTCCATAATCTACGGAAATTATATTAATACACATTAGAAGCTTGGACATAATTCCATATTTGAAGAAAATCGGTTAACCGGAAGTGCTATTTTACAGAATAAGTTTTTTGAGTTTTTTGGAATTTTCTCGAAAACGGTTACAACGATTTTTTTCAAAACTTGGAATGCTTGTTGCATAGATAAAAACGTATAACTTTTATTTGCAACATTAGTTTGAAAAAAAAAATGATCTTAGAGGGATCAGTTTATTTTAAATTTAATTTGCACAAGCTGTGTTGGTTTTGACATAGTGTGCTTCATATAAGCCCGCTAAGGTATACAAGTAAAATCCCCACCTCCATTTTTATGGTCAGCCAAATTAAACTGGCAATTTTAAAAGAAAATTTCTTCATTAAATTGTATGAATTTGAGTAAGAGAAAGTCGTGTACCAGATTTTTTTTTTTAATCATCAATTACGTTGGCCACAAAACACACCTGATTATAATGTTCAGAATTGAAACTGGGCGACTTGCATTTAGCGTGCTGGCTTTTAAAAGACTGGTGTCTGACTGGAACGATAAAACCAGAATACCTAAACAGTGCCTCAAAAAGATTGAAAAAAACCTTCATAATAATGATGTCTATAAACCAGTGCCAGAACTGGTTCCACACGGCTATGTCACTGGTGTGAAATATAATTGGGGAATCAGACATTGCTTATATGTTATACAAGATATATCAAAAAAACAAGTACCCAGATTATAAGAAAAATGATGTAATCATATGCTATCAATAAATATATGAAAAGTAATAGATTCCAGATTCAGTTCCATTTATTAAAGCATAAATTGGTTGGGTATGTCAGAGGATTATATAAAATATACGTGCTATAGATAAGATTAAAAGGTGATAAGTCGGTAAGGACAATCATATTAGAATTTTGGTGTAGAAATGGAGGTATCTGTGCATTCAGGATTCGAAGTTTCAAGAAATGCTGTTTTCGAAAAAATTCCAAATAAATACTCAAAAACGTGTTATCTGTAAAGTTGCACTTCCGGTTAGCCGGATTTTCTTCAAATTTCGTATCCTACAAATACGTCTAATATGTATTATTGATATTATATAGACAGTAGAACCGTAACCTGAACTGAAGTGGTCTTTAGAAGAAAGCTTAGCGCTACTATTCCCCCAGAACCCCCCCAAAATCAATTTTCCCGAGATAATGTTTCCAATAAAAATGATATATTATGATATGATATGAAATATTTATGAATGCAGATAGCGTATGGAGTTTAAAAAGAACTTAATTAGAGCCACTTGAAAGAAAATTGCGAAAAACTAAAAAAAAAATTCAATAAAATCGCAATTCTGGTTGAAGGGATTTTAACTGAAACTTAGTGTCATATGTGGTGGTAGTATTAAAACTGAATATCAAGTTTGAACTACCTGCGGTTTTTCGTTTTATTATATTTTGTCTCAGCATACATACTTACATACGGATTATTAGCTAAAAACATTTTTTGTTTTCACCAGGAGTAAGAGAAAGCAAAAACAAAATCCCTTCAGCATAACGACCCATGAAGAACCAAGGTTTGTTAGAGGGCGATTTTCATTGAGGGCTTGGGGCATGTGGCTTCACGCAACTACATTGTACTGAAGCAATGCTTGTTGTAGCTTACCCTTGTGATGTGATGGCAAGAAGAAAGAAGATATAATTTTTAAATAATAAATAAATCTAAAAATTATAACTAGTGGTTCCAGCCAGCCGCTATCTGCAGGTCAAAAACCGCGGCAAAACCCTTTCAAACAGGGGTCAATACACAGTCAAAAAAACCGCCGCCGGCAAAACCCTTTCATACAAGGGTCAATGGACAGTCGAGAACTACCTGGCCTGTATTTCCTTCATACAAGGGTCAATGTACACTAAGAGGCCACCTGGCTGGATTTCCTTGTACAAGGGTCAATGTACACTCAAGAGGCCACCTGGCCACCATCTTTAACAAGCGTCGCCACCCCAGCCTTGTTAACTACCGAGGTCAATATACTACGAGAGATGTCTTAGTGTGGCACGTACTTACACATCAGCCAATGTGTGAGTGATGCAAATATAAACGTCGCTCCACTGGAGAAGGGGATCAGTTACGAGTTATCAGTCAGTTAGACAGCAGTTCACAACCAGTATAGATCAGTCAAGTGCCAGTACGACATCAGTCATACATCAGTTAAGTGCCAGTACGAAAGATTACGATCAGTATCTCATCAGTTACACATCAGTCATCGTTCACGTCAGTTAAGTTTCACACATCGCGAGCGCGTCCCTACTTCACCTACTACTCAATACTACTTCTTTAATATTTATTAATCATTTCATAATGATTTCTTATAAATAATTGAAGAATTTCTTATAAATTTTTGATAAATCATTTCTTATATTCGTTTACAATTGTGCATCTTAGTTTATCTATTTAAAACACTAAATTATTTGTTAAAATATAGTTTATTTTCATAAATCAGTAGTACGTATTTCGAATAACACTTCTCTAAAACTTTCTAATTAACCATCACTTACTCCTCACATCAACTCCCGATACCAAGACATCTGATTCCAATACATCTGGTGGCAGGTTGGGATCCGATCACTGATTCCAATACACCCTCTATAATCAAACTTGCTTTACGAAATATAGAGAAAATCGTTCGAAATATAGAATAAAAGCATTCATTCAAGTTACACTTCCCCAACTTTCTTTCTTATTTGGGTGACCTTGATATATTTCCTGGGAAACTCCATAGAATAAGAGATAATAAAAAGACTTGTTTTTAATTAATTGAACAATTATAAGAAATAGAAATGAAATATATAAGAAAAATTATAAAACTATATTTCCTGTTGCCATGACAATATGTATAGTTCGTTATTATTGTTAATATTACTCAAACACCCAGGACTTCCAAGTATGTTTTCATTTCAATTAAAATAATTGAGCCTATAGAAAGAGACGACAGTAGTCAGGAAACGAGAACCTGAATATCCTACATATACTGAAGAAAATCAAACGTTTTCTTTCTTGGCACATCGTAAGATTGGAGGGAGGTAAAAGCCTGGAAAGGGGACTCATCTAAGTAATGGAGTAACGGTTGGGGGTGACAGAGAAAGTTAGCCCCGTCTAAAGCTAAGCCCTCTGACATGTCGGCCGCTATTAGAAGATTGCTGCCACAATTACCCACCGTCACTTCTTCTACAGTTCGAGGTGAACATCCCCATCCACCCCTACTTTCCCCATCATACTCCAAAACATACTTACGTGTACTCCAAAAAAAAACTGTACTTACACAAATACTAGCATAACACTAAAGTAAAAGAAGATCGACATCAGGAGAAGAAGGTTTGCCACCCTTCTCTCTCCTTCAGCCTACAATACTAAACACCTTTTAAAGAAATGGTCCTCTGTGACAATTGTAATTTCTCTGGGAAACTTACCCCCTTGTCTCTTTTTCTTCTGAAGTAATTCTAGGGAACATACATTTCTCGGCTGTACGGTGAATGTGTGCGCTACTTGTGTGAGTGTAACGAGTACCAAGGAAGGATAACGGAGAAAAGCTATTAAGATTCCGGAGACCGAGACTTTTAATCCAAACCGGTAGTAAGACGCTGCGTCTTGGAATTCTTGGAGCGAAAGTTTCTAATTTAAAACGAGTGATGCATTAAGATGTCATTCGACTAATGGTTATTTTCATTACATTAGGCCAAATTCATAAGCTTATATTTCTTTAGTAAAAGTAATGCAAGTTAAATAATAAAACACGATGAAACAGAAATATGGAAAAGAAAATTTAATAAAAATGTCATATATTACACTATTTATTACATTAACTAACCAGAGAGAAAACACTACACAGCATACATACTAATCAATCAAAAAGCTGACAGTACACATACTTAAAAATATAGCAAATGTATAAATAAACAAAAAAAAAAAAAACATTTACAAGGCTGATTAGTTTGACGTATAATAAATTTCCTAATTTAGAAGAATATGCCTTTAATAAATAAATAAATAAATAAATAAATAAAATAATGAAGAAAAAATACAAAAATAATTTATTTTTTTATATAGGTTTCTCTACGTGACGTAGTTACTCTCAAACAAACAATCCCCTCCATTTTTCTATATTGTAAAGTGCAACAACTTTTATTTATAACATTTCTCCAGGTAAACTTATTTAAGAGGTTTTTTGGGAGAGAGTTTGCGGTTATGTTTTCCTCTAAAGTGCTATCCTAGTTGATTATAACATAGAAAGCTTGCCAACATTCCGAGTTTCAAGGAAATTAGTAAACCGGAAGTACTTTTTTTTACTGAACATTTTTTTTTTCAGTTTTTGCGATTTTCTGCCATAAAAATACTGACGATTTCATTAAATTTGGTATATACTAACTATAAAATTTGTCAATTACAATTTTCTAAATTGCAGTTAGAGAAAGTTAGTGTGAGTATTTCACACCAGATTTTTTGTTTTAGAAGAATTCGGGGGGGGGGGGGGGGTTAGATGGAACGTTTCGTTTCCTACTAAAGTGCCCACATCATTAAGGCGTAATTTTCACCATCAGCACAATAAATCATCTATTTTATAAATATTAGTCTGAAAAAAATAAAAAATTTCTCAATTAAAACTAAGAGATTTGCAGTAAGTAAAAGCCCTATGAGTTTATTAATTTTTTTTTTTTTGTTTCTTGAGAAATTTATGGCTGCCTTAAAGAAGTTCCATAACGAAATAGGCTTTTGTTACAGTTTAATATATGCTGCTCTTAGATTTTCAGTTATTATTATTACTATTCGTTTCTGGGGAGGGCCCAAACCCTACGCCACCCTCACCCCCGCTGGGCCACATAGCTGCCTCCAAAAAAGGCAACTACAAACTGCACCTACCTAGACAAAAAAATCGCACCTAAGATTTGCAGCATTCCGAACAACAACCATAAAAGAAAATAGCCTAAGTTATTCCACTGACAATCTGTTCCGACTTAAGTCTAATTTCCTCACATCCCAAACAATCTGTCATAAGATGAGAGATTCAATCTGTCCATTACTACAGAGAAGTAGAGCCCAACTAGTCCGACATATTACGCTACAAGGAGAAAGCTGGCCGATCCCAAGAAGCAAATTTATACAAGAAAATAACATAGAAATATTTATTAAATTTGTAAATAACATCACAATTTAGTATAATTAAATAATTTATAAACTTTTCATCTTATCTGCATATATTGTAAAATTGTTAATTTTCTTCATATTGTTTGTCAAAATCATTACTCACATATTATTATAACTGTTTTACTCACATTACTCCTAATCACATTACTCACATACTATTACTGTTTTTAGTTGAAATGCATTCATTATTTGTCATCTGAAATTATTTAATTTTCTTTTGTTAATCTGTGTATATATTCATTTAAGTTGCAGTTTATAATAATGTACTTTATTACATGCAGTACCGAAGGTGTGGTGGTGCATGTAGAAAATCCCCAATGGTAGGGTTACTACGAAAGGGAACCAAAAAAAAAAAAGAAAAAAAGATGAATGGGTGATTCTACTTCTGTCTCACAAACTTTACAAAAGGAGTCTGGCATAAGCCCCCTTAAACCACAATGCCCAGTATGACTGAGAGACACAGCAAGATCTTAGTAACAACACTAACCGGACTCCTAATGAGCATCTTAATCTGCCCACAACCCACTTCAGCAGGGATGAATGCTGTGAAAGTATGCATGACAGGAAGCTAGACAGAAATGAGGCTAGAGACACAACAAACAGTTAGTCGGGATCATAGCCAGAGGCAGGCGAAAACGTTTATTTATTGCTACTCGCCTAGGCTAACTGCAGAATTACTCCAACTAGGCCGGGTGGCCATAAGGATGGCAGTTGGCGTTCTCACTGGCCATTGCAGACTTAATAAGCACATGCCTCGCATGGGCCTGGCAACGGATAGCCTGTGTAGGTTTTGTCAGGAAGAAGAGGAAACAGCACTGCACGTGCTATGTCAGTGCGAGGGGCTAGTATGGCGAGGCACCGCCTCTTCGGAGAAGAAAAGTTGGTGCCTACAGGCCTTAGCCAGGGGGCCCTCTCGGGTCTACTAAGTCTATTAAGGCAGACAGGTCTCGAGAGGGTACTCTAATTGACCCACCTGGGGAGGCCTCCCCAGACTCCACAGTTCGATAAAGGACAGTACGGGGGGCAGGGTCTCCAACTTAGGGGGTGCCACAATAGACCCACGAGGGTCGCGGTGGGTGCAGGCTGAAGAGCCAATCCCCCCAAAGGATCTAATCTAATCTATCTAGTCCCTATCATACTCGTATATTCTGAGATTATCTATAAATTTAATTTATTTTTAATTGAAATGCACATTACCTAAGAGCCTCGAGATTTTTATTCTCTCTGAATATGCAAAAGGGAAGGGATTAGCTCAATGGTAGCGTACTGGACTAGCAACGCACGGAGTACCCGGGTTCGAGTCCAGCAGTATTGCTCTTAGATTTTCTCTTCCGGCTCGTTGTCCGGTGATGGGCAATGTATTCTATAGCCGGAGAACATTGCTCGTAGGCCGGCAGTGCACTGAGAGGGCTCTGGGGAGCACAATAGATCTTTCAGATCACAGTGCAATAATCCCCTATATCAATCTAATCTAATCTACAGTTCAATCTATAAATCATTCCATTAAGCTAGCCATAATTAAATTTATTTTTGATACTCTATATTTTAATAGATTTTATCGTATAAAAATTAGGAAACTTCAAAATATGAAGGGCATGCCTTATTTTAATTCCTTCCTTAGCTTTCATTCAAAAAAATGTGTAGTAAATTTAATTAATAAACATGGCTAAACCTTCATTCAACAATTTTTAGCGTTACACTGGTAAATGATCAATAAACGATCAATTACGAAATTGTTTTAAAATACTTCCATCATGTTTATAATATCTTTTTATGAAATATGGAAGGATGGCTGGTTGTGTGTTGTGCAAGTTGGCTAACATGGTAACACTTAGTAGAATTTCTGGTGGCTTTATTAACTGATACCCTCATGGAAGATGATACATTGCCGCCCCCAAACCTTACATAGCTCATACGGTGAATATGAATCATAATACCACCTCCATTCACTAAACTTCATAAATTGTTGTAGAACAAAGATGTTATAAGTCGGACCACCAGCCGCTGACGGATAAGGAAATATATAAAGGAATAGTTTCACCAATGTGAATTATATATATTTTTATTATTAATTCAATAAACCAAATAGTTATATAAACTTACTTACTACTTATTCTCTTCCTCTTCTACCTTGCAGTGTACAGGATTTGTAAAAGAGTCGCCATCCGTCTCTATCTCTGGCCATTGATTTAGCCTTGCCTACTGTCATGCCAGTTTCCCCTTGGCATTCTGTAATATTATCTAGCCAGGTGATTCTTCTTCTTCCTCTTGGTCTCTTACCAGTACACCTGGCTTCATAGGCTCATTTAGAATGTCTTGCATGTTCCATCCTTATAATATGCCCAAACCATCTTAGTTGGGTGCGTCTGATTCACTCCACAATCGCTTCACAACCCAGATTACTCCTAATAGTAGTGTTCCTGACTTGGTCCCTTCTTGCCTTACCCTCCACTCCGCGGAGGTATCGCATTTCCGCCGCTTGTAGACGGCTTTCGCAGCTTCGTGGGGGCCCAGGATTCATATCCATATCTGGGATATTGAATTAAAAATCCTTAGCTTCGTTCGCTTAAAGACCTCTCTTTTGCTAATGAATTTTTGGTTGATGGCTTGGAACAACCTTCCAGATGCCGCACATCTTACATTCAACTCGTCTTTAACCCTGCCATCTGAGCTAATCCAAACACTTAAATACTTATAGACGCCCACTTGTTCGAGTGGTTTTTGTCTTTTCTTTATAACATGTCTCTTTTCCGTTCTGCTTACTACCATGGCTTTACTTTTCTCTACGCTTATTTGCATATTTCTCTTTTCTAGCTCCTCCATCCAAACATTGACGTTATGTTGGAGCTTCTCCTTAGAGTCTGCTATTAAAACCAGGTCATCTGCATACATCAGGGAAGAGAATGTTACTGGTCTTAACTGACTGGTATCCTAACTGGAAATACTTGGTTTTGGTTTAGCAGGCTTTTTGTATGTCGTCCATAAATATAATAAAGAGTAATGGACTTAGACTGTCTCCCTGTCTCACACCTGCCGTAGTTGTGAATGTTACGACAAGTTAGATGTTCTTACATAATTGCGGCAATTCTTATATAAACTTTCAATTCCATTTATCAAGGCCTTATTAACGTTCCTCTTTGCCAGTACGTCCCACATTTGTAAATGTGGAGCTTTGTCAAATGCCTTACAAAGATCGATGAAACATAGATGCACCTCTTTGTCATATTCTATAGTTTTTTCCATAATCTGCCTTAAAGTGAATATAAGGTCCTGGGTATTTCTATTCAGGCGGAAACCACACTGGTCCTCTCCCAGTAGATTTTCAACTTTCTTTCTTAATCTAGCTTCCAGGATTCGGCTATAGATTTTGCTAGGTACACTTAGTGTCACGGTGGCGTAGGCTGAATAGCCAATTCCCCCGGTAGAATCTATCTAGTTACACTTAGCAGTGAGATTCCCCTATGGTTGGCACATTCTCTATTGTTCCCTTTTTTGAAGATTGGGATTATTACTGAGAGTTCCCAGTCTTTAGGAATCTTCCGCTCATTCCTCACTGTTTCCATTAATCTGTATAATATTTCCTCTCCTTCCTCTCCCATGTACCTAAGCATCTCCGGTGCAATACCATCATGACCTGCAGATTTCCCGAGTTTCATCCTTGCCAGCGCAGTAGACAGTTCTTCCCTATCAATGTACTCATCATCATCCTCGTCCTCACCGTTTTCTGTGGTTCTTCCATGGGTTTCGTTTTCCTGTGCTGTATTATCTATCTCCGTTAACAGCTCCTCAAAGTATTCCTTTAATCTTGCCATTATTTTCCATTGATCGGTTATAAGTAAGCCGTCTTTTCCATTATTATATTTCAGGGGGCATTCCTTTTCCCTCCTCATATTCCTCAGTACTTTATAAAATAATTTCTGATTCATCTGAGTACTTTCCTCCATAAAATTCACAAACTATTCCCAGGTATCCCTTTTGGCTCCTCTTACCACTTCCTTCACTTTCCTCCGTTGTTCCTTGTATAGGACATACGAATCTTGGTCTTTAATTAAGAGGTATTGTTTCCAGAGGACTACGACGTACTTCTTCCTTCACCTTATCTGACCACCATCTTGTTTCTTTCTTTTTTAAACCACTTTATAAACTTAAATTTACCTTTTTACGTACTAAAGATCTTTTGCCTGTTACGTTTGTCCGGCAAATATCAAATAAAAATAACTTTCAATAGCTTAACGTATATTATCAAGGCGTATGTATGTATGTACTATATACTCGTATGTATATATTATGTAATTTAAATGTTTTGGAAACTCTCTATCATGTTGTTGTAGCATGCCCAGTGTACTCGGCAATAAGGGATCACTAAATACCTTTTGTTAAAGATGTCTCCTGAACAGTTCCTCTGTGTATTTAATTTAAATAAATATAATCAAATTAAACAGTTACCGAATGTTTATCATAAACTGCCTTAAAGCACGCTCGTTTGTTAATTCTTAAAACTTATAACCTAGACCATCGCCACTGTGTTGTAATTAAGTTAATACACTTACAGCTGTTATAAACTTGTATGTATCTGAAGTTCGATAAAATTTGACTCAAATTATAAAGTAGGCGAAAAGTTACATATTCTAGTCAATTTGACAAAACAAAATAATTTCTTTGTATTTTATTTTTACGCAGAAAATAAAAAACATTTTACTTTGTATTTACCTTCACATGTAAGAACTTTATTATTTCTATTAAGTCTTCTTTTGAATCTCTTACATTTTTGCCTGTATATGTATCTTCTGTTTTGTCTGTATATTATATGTTATAAAGCCAACACCATTTGTATAGGGTATTTCCCTAAAGGCAAATTAAATAAATAAATTCAATACACGAATTAATGGTAGTTTATAAATCAGCGCTCACTTTAACCAAATGATCTGGGGTGAAAAACGTAAAAATGTATTCAACGCAACACTGTTTCAATTTTCTATGCAACACTGTTTCATTTTTTTATTTTTATTATTTTTTTATTGAAGTTCGCAGATCCGGCATTGCTTTTAAAAAACTTACTCTCGCACGCACTAGTAATGGCCAAGCGCGCGTGCCAGCATATACACACGCGTTCATTACTGTTGACCTCTATTGTTCTACGATTTCATTTATAAAAATTTCATTTACTTGCTATTTGTATATCTATAGATATAAATGCTTATCACTTTTAATTGAAACATTTTTCTGGAAAAGATCAACTTTTTGTGGCGACGGGGGAGTTTGAAGGAGCTGGAACTCCTTAAACTTTTCTCTAAAAAAACCACAACAGCATCATCAAGATGTATGGTTCTGCCATCTATATAATATTAAGATATATTAGGAGCATGGCTAGAATACCAAATTTGATGAAAACCGATTTAATTAACCCGAAGCATCACTTTAATTTATTTGGTTTTTAGTTTTTTTTTTTTTATGTTTCTGAATTTTTCTCGAAAGCTGTTTAAATGATTTTTACTTTAAAATATGGAAAACTAACTGCAGTCGTAAAAGTAACATTTTTATTAATAATTTTTTTGTTTTTGTATTGAATGATATTATTTTCAGTCATTTTTTTTTTTATTATTATTTCTTCAATACATTCTGACATTATTCTTCAAAACAAGTGCTGTTAATACTGTGGAACTTAAAAAAAAAAATACCTATCAAATACAATTTGATTTAAGGAATATGTTCAATGTTCTTGGCACTGCCTTCTGTGAATTTAATAACTTCAAGGTAGGTACGGATGTTAACCAACTTGGACCTCTATATTATGTTATCGTAAACCAGTATTATTATATTAGACCGGGTGCCTGGTGGCATGGGACCTAAGCCTATATGGCATCCCCCCGATGCCCCCATATCATCCCCTTAAATAGTCTCCCCCAGTAGCCTACTGGTCAGTCTGCAATATCAAAGAATATCCTTTAACTCCAACTCGCCCAAGCAATCCTGCGAGAGTGGTGCCTTCTCATAGGGCTAAACAACCTACGTAGTACCAGCGAAACGAGGGCACTGACATAGATAGTGATACACCGTTTCCCTCACTCAGTCATCGCAATTCTGACAAGTGGGACTAGACGTCCGCCCTAAACCCAGTAAATAATTTAAGGTTTATAGAAATTGGTTAATTTTATTATTATATTAATATTATTATTAATATATTAATTGCAATAAGAGATTGTCGTTTGAGTGTTTCACACCAGATTTTTTTAAAAATACTAATAAAAACTCAGTGACCTTATATATATATATCTTATATATATAATATACCTTGTTTGAAAAAGCTGAATTGGCTTAAAGGAATAATCTAATTTCTTTACAGTGAGAAGCCCCATAGAAATGTGTTCTGAGTGCACTCTTTCATTCACTGAAAGTGTTGGTAAGCTATACCATTCCAGAGTTTTCTGGCAATGTGATGCAAGGCATGATGGGGTGGGGGTGGGGGATGGGATAGACCACCATTCGAGAAATGCTAGAAGAGCGTTAGAAACTTTCCACCCGTATTGTCCCCTGTTATCTTCACTCCGAGAGGGTCTTCATTTTATCTCCACTGCTTTGCAAACAACGGATTTGCATGTGAAAGACTCCGCACTCACGTAGAAGCAGCCTCTCATCGCCCAGCCGCCACTATATTTCCAACATATAACAACACTACCACACTTTATCTACTTATTATTTATTATTTTTCCCTTTTTTTTTTTTTTTTATATATAACATTTAATAAAAGAAGTAAATCAATATAAACTTCTTTTCTGATAATATTCACGCATTTGGTCTTTCATTCAATAGCAAAACACTTTGACGGTTTTTATGAATGATATAAAATTGTAGGAAATGGACTATTACTATAAATTATTCAATTCCAAGAAAATGATTGGCCTTTTGACCAAACTTACCGATTTTATCATAATACGATCTAAGGATCGTAATATTACTATTTACACTGAATTATTTTTTTTTTTGCCTCATTTTCTTTGATCATCCATTACACACGTTTTACTTCCTCCTACTACTATTAAGAGGAAGTCATTGTAATAATGTCAAAATTTCGATGACATGTATTCAGGATATATACATTTTGAGATCTTGTTTTTGGAATTTCGTCTGTTTATGTATGTATAACTTAAACACGGAAAATCACAGAAAGTAAGAACTTGCTGTTTCATTTAAGGCCCATCAGGAGGGGATCTAGCAATAAGATTTTGGAAAAAATTGGTCGGTCATCCGGAAGTACCAGTTTACTAAAATAGATTGCTTAGTATTTTGCTTCTTTATTTTTGAGATTTCCTCGAAAACCGCTATCAATGATTTCCTTTAAACATGGAGCGTTATGTGCACGTACAATGAGCTACAACTTTTCATTTGAAACTTTGCTTCCGGAAAAATTTATTTTGGCGGAATGGTTGATACGCGCTTTCCTTTAAAGTGCTATTTTAATTTATTTTACGTTTCTAATAATAATAATAATAATAATAGTCTTTATTTCCAATAGTAAAAAGAAAAAGAAGAAATTACAATTCATTGTGTAGTGGAAGCAGAAATGCAAAAATAAATAATTTTGAAAAATATTCTAAATGAAATAAATTTGGGCAAAAATAATGTATTTTAGAGTCAGGTACTATAATTTAAGGTCATTTTGTTGCTAAAGAGACAAAAGCACAGGAATCCGTTAGGAAAATAACAATGCCACTTGGCCAACTGTTTTGTAACAGAAAATCTCCCGTTAGAGAGGGCATTCCTTTAAGATAGTCTGCATTCTGCTTTGAAAGCCAGAACACTTGCTTCAAGAATCGCTCTCTTAAACTCATGCCCAGTGATAGAGATTTGCCTTTATTCTAGATCACTTATTAATATAGTTTTTGTTGTAGACACCAAGGAGAATACACCAGGACTGTGCCAGTTTTAAGTTATAACATAAGAGTTATTCCAACTAAATTCAGTAAATTAATTAATTTTGCTGTGTTATTGAATAGCATTTAAATATCTTTAAAGAATATATTTAATTTAATCTACCAGTGTTTTCTTAATTATTCTTATTACTTCTCTCTTAAACATATACACATACAAGCCCTTTTACAAAACCGCTCAAGCCACTACAAATACAACACAACATAACCAATAACATTTTATTGTTGTGTCTAACACAAAACTATATTAATAAATGATCTAGAATAAAGGCAAATCTCTATCACTGGCATGAGTTTAAGTGAGCGATTCTTGAAGCAAGTGTTCTGGCTTTGAAAGCAGAATGCAGACTGTCTTGAAGGAATGCCCTCTCTAACGGGGGGATTTTCTGTTACAAAACAGTTGGCCAAGTGGCATTGTTATTTTCCTAACGGATTCCTGTGCTTTTGTCTCTTTAGCAACAATGACCTTACATTGTAGTACTTGACTCTAAAATACATTATTTTTGCCAAAATTATTTCACTTAAAATATTTTTCAAAACTATTTATTTTTGCATTTCTTCTTTCACTACAATTGCAATCGACTATACTCATGGTTTTTACAAAACGTCTGAGGAGTAGCCTTACTTAAATAAAATAACAAAAATAGATAAATCATAGAAATAAATAATAATAATAACAATAATAATAATAATAATAATAATTAAAAAAAAATGTGTGTACGTATATAGTTTTGTATCGTTTTTTTAAGATAGTTTTATTGTTATTATTATTGCACCCTAATTAATTATACCTATATAAATTAATTGTTTAATGATACAGTTTAATATTGTTAAGAGCAAAAATTTATTTAAATAAATCAAAACACTTAATGGCAACAACCAAAGTTGAAAATATTGATATCAATTTTTCTTGTTTACATTTGAATAGTATTATTGAATAGTGATTTAAGATATAGGTAAATAGTGAGTATGTGTTTAATAATGTGAACGTGGTTGTTTGTATTTAGAGGCCGCCCGCACATAATAAATGACCGTGTGGTGAGCCGTAGGGGGAAGGTAATGGATTCCACTACATACACACAAACATATAATGAGTGATGATGATAACTCACAGACTACCGCATATATATATACTGGATCCACTCAAATATACTATCCATTCACTTAACGTTTCCCTAACCTAAAAACCAACGGACAACTGTCAAACTAACTAATAACTAAAACACCTAACTATCATCGGTTAACCTCTATTGTTTCATATATAAGAATAATAAAACGTGATAGGTAATATTTTATTATTAAAACCATATTTCTAATTATTAAATATATATATAGTTCAACCAATAAACTTTACTTATTAATATTTAAACAGTTTACCCAAAAAAAAAATCACAATTAATGAACTTCCGGTCATTTTCTTTGTAAAAATAATTTAACCTTCCGTCTATCTTAGAAACCCTTACACAACTTACTTTTGCTCCAATTAATACAATTTAATCAAAAAATTTCTTCAAGATTATGGGTTGGCCATAAAAAAAGGTGTTAGGGATAAAAACCTGAGTAAGCACCGCGGACGCTCTCTTTATCGCGAACATGTAGTGAGCGTCAGTTTAAATTTAATATGATATGAATAATTAATATGATCGAATTTGATACCATCAGAATACATACTTGTACAAGAGAAGGTAAAAAATGTTGATAGTGATGTAGTGGAAGAAGCAAATGGAAAAATAGAAATAATTTTGAAAAATATGTTAGTGAATTTTAACTTAGAATAAAGTGTGTTTTAGTGGAGTGAAATGAAGCTAGAATCTCTTAGGGACTATTAATCTGAGGTCAATGATATCTCTAGACAAAGGACACAAGTACAAGACCGTTAGAATGATCTTTCT